>QVRM01003915.1:0-42640 GCA_003439945.1 Dermanyssus gallinae
GGCGCCGTCGTAACGTGGCAGCGCCGGGCGGGGGGGAGGGGAGGGGCTATGTCAATTTCTCCCACTTCATTATGCACACTACCGTGAGATGGACATCAATGGACCGCCGCCAATGCCTACGTGCAAAACACCATTCCATGGTTCCACTACTTTTTTTATTGGACCGACCACATTTGTGGCACGGCAAATTTATTTGAAAACCCGCGGAAATGTTTTGCCCTTACTTCGCGGTTGGGTTGGTGTAGTTGTAGGTATGCTGGTCAGCTCCCTCTCTCTCCCTCCGCTTCCTATCATCTCCAGGTCCACTTTCTTCTGCATGATCTTCTCGATCATCTGTGCTCCCCGTATCCACATTTTCGCGTCCTCGCACATCCTTGCAATTAGTTCGTCCACTGCTCTGGAAGAAGTCCCGCCTGGAAGATGTTCGCCGATGTTCGTTGTTCTTCGAGGGCTGAGCAGAAGCAGACTGTGTGACTAACATCGTCCACCTCTCCCGTCTCGCAAGCTACGCACCTTGGGTCTTGCGCGATCTTAATCTTGCAGAGGTACGCCTGGAAGCAGCCATGGCCCGTCAGGACCTGACTCAGGTAGTACGTTGTCTCCCCGTGGCCCTGTTAAACCATATGGTCAGGTCCGGGAGGAGGTGCCTGGTCCACGCTCCCGGAGCATTGCCTGGCATGTTGTGCCCATTCCTGCTGCCATTTTGGAAGCGTTTGCCGATTTTCTTGCTTTCCTCGGCTGGGATGGTTCCACTACTATATACGACTATTACTACTAAGGTTGCTAGAGCCCCTGCGCGGAAGCTAGCCTTCTGTGCTGACCACCTTCTGCGGAAACTTTTTAGTGAATGAAGCTCAATCTAACGGAGAGCGGAGAAACAGCAGAGAGAAAGTGCGAGCGAACACTGCGGTCGCAAGGGTAGATGATACGTCAAGTGCACGGCATATGTTTAATAGAGGCCCGTCATTTAATAGGATAAACAAGCCTAGTTACGACCTGTAGTTGGTTATCGTTATTACCCTCGTTGTCATCGGCATCACTGTGTGTGGTTATATATATATTTATATATACTAGGAATTAAAAAGCTATTTAAGGAGATTGTTTTGAGTTCCAAACCGTCTTCCCTTCCCTAGGAAGAAGACATTTCTTCAAGGCACTGAGGGCCAGACATGTTGAGACATCTAGGCTTTTGCCAGCAGTCTTTGGGACACCATGGCCGCTGACTCAGCTCGATGGTTTATTATCTAATCCCAATGAGCCTCGCTTAACGAAAATTTGATCAACAACAGGTTATAGAACCGGCGGCTTCCCGGTAGATGACAACCATGGCTAGCGCAGTAGTCCACTAGACCACGCCATATATAAGGCGCTTGCTAAACAAATTCGATCCTGTTCTAAAGCGTATATTTATATATATATATATATATATATATATATATATATATATATATATATATACCCCTCGGAACAACGAGCAATCGAATGAACAAGCAAATGAAAAGCTATCAAAAAATCTAAAAGTTTTGCGAAAAAACGACCGGCTGTTTTGCGAAAAATGCGTTCGTTTGTTTTACGTCAGGCTGCGATGTGTCGTGAGCATCTGCCATGGTTCCTCAGGACATTGTGGAGGCGCAAGTTACGTTCGGCCCTCCTCTTCCCCGGTTGGAGGGTGTTGAGTCGTATTTTCGTCGAGTCAATTCCAATTGCCAAGCCAATCGAAAGAGAAAGGCTAGAAGGCTTAGAAGTCGACTCTCGAGGCATGTGGCATTGTTTATGGCAAGTGGTGTTTGGTTTTACCGCGGCACGTTGTGCCGCAGTGCTGGTGTCAGGTGTTCGCTGGGCGGAGACGTTTCTCGTCAATAAGCACGCCGCGCTAGTTTTTTGTGTGTGCGGTTTTGCACGAGGCAAGCGGCTGCTCAAAAGTCACCAAACTTCTAGCAGGAGAGAAAGCGAAGAAGAAGAAAAGCAAACTATGCACAAAAAAAACATACTAGAGCCAGATATATATATCTATAAAGAGAGAGAGAGAGAGAGAGTAAGACAAAAACTAGGGATACATCTGTAGAGAGTGGTCATCAATTCTTGTATGCACTTGGCGGGACACGGCCACCGGACAGAATTTGCCGGTTACACCCCGAAGAGCAGAAAGGGAGAGTAGAGAAGCCAGACCGGCTAGAATCTGTATAATTAGTAGTACTACCTCGAAGTGTGGTGCTGTGGCATTTTGTCGGCTCTATCCTACGAGTTACCGCACCCGCTATTCGAGATATCATATCAGGCGACTGATATGATGACGGAAGGTGGTCGTCGTTTCACATCGCGGACGACCACAAGTATGCTTTCCAGATTTATCAGAAAAAGCATCGTCCCGTCGGGCTCAACGTGCTGAGTTGGTCGCCAGACCGCGCAGATCTTTTTCAGTACCTGTCTCTGCTAGGAGCATGACGACGTTGTTAATATCTTGGTTGTCTTCCGTCTCCGTTGTTGTGCAGGTTAGGCTATCAGTTCCATTCAAGATAATTTATGTTGGTTCTGTGTGGAGAGTTTTTGGCCAGGCGCAAGCCGGCTAATGGAATGTGGAGAGTGTTACACGAGTACAGTGTCGTACGGGGGTTGGTCTTGTATTTTGTCAACAGCAAGTCGTGCGACCCCCGTAGATCGTCTTCTATTTGATAAGATACCTTGTATAATATATATATATATATATATATATATATATATATATTAGATTCATGGTTTGTAAAACTAAGGATGGCATCTGCATATCTAGCAAACTGCTGACGGTGAAGTAAACTTTATGATTCCTACTGGTACGCCACGTGACAAAATATCTTGAACTTACTTGTCCTCGTAAATATGTATTAGAAAAAAATAATAAAAACAAATCTATATATACATCACTATTTATAATTAGTCATAAAGTTGGTTAGTAACCCTGATAATAATAACTTGTAATCCAATTCTGTACACGGTCACTGTCAGTAAGTTTCCCTATTATAACGCGACAAATTTCAGCAGCTAAGACGGCAACGTATCACACAAGCGCCCTTCTCCGCGATAATTAAATAATTGCTTGCGTTCGCTTCCAATTTCCTTTATAATAACTAATTGAATACCCTTGTCTGTTCTTCCATCGTGTTATTCAGAACTCTGTATAGTTCACCGATAGTTGAATGCCCTGTAATGTGGAGCAGGCGGCTTAATCGCGGCACGCGACTTTTGCCCAAGATAATTAACGCTGCAAGCGTAATTGATGTTATAACAGAGACTGGTTATTGTGCCTGCGGCACTCGCGATTAATTGCGCTTAACTCATGTCGGTAGCTTACAGAGCGCATGTAATAGACAAGCGATATACAGTGCCCTTCGTTTAATGCGGTTAGCATTAAAACGAAGGGCACTGTATCTACCCTGATTTCTGCAGGGTACTTCTGGGCTGCAATACCACACCCATTGAGTGGCACTCTCCGTAACTTTACTGTAAACTACCTGCCTATCTGTCGGTGGGCGGCCCGCATGCAAGCTTAACAACGCAACCAAGTTTGCCAAACGACAATTCTCTAACTGTAGCTATAAAATTATCTTTGCAGCATATGGATTAATTGGTAAGAATGAAGCATCGCATACTGATGGCCGTTTCGAGCCCGGTGGCGTTGTGCATTCGCGTGCGCCTCGCGACCGGAGGAGACACAAAGGTGCGCGGGTTTGAGGCCGGCCGTTGCCCACATTTGTATTTATGGGGTCCGTTTTACGACGGAACAATGCGAAAGCAGTCCCGTGGACGTTAAACATTGGCTGAGGGTCAGCCCGAAAAAGTTTATACTAATGGTCGTATACCACAGCCACTCGAAAGTGCAATAATACAAGCATCATTACCCCGAGTTCATGTGCATGCGTGCATAGTCATTGCATTCGCTGGCTAGTTAGTTGTTGGCATGTTATTTTTTGTTAGCAAGGATTTTTTTTAAATCAACGAGTCATCGAGTCGGTGCGTCCTGGCAACATACACATTCAACTTCGCCGCCAACCGGCCTCGCATATACTCCGTTGGATCGTTATTACAGCTTTCTCTCAATTTCGCGCATCTCGCGTATTTCGTTTTCCCACGTTCCAGTGCGTTGGTGAAAACAACGTCGAGTAAAATAAATTCCCAAAACTAAAGATTACAGATAGAAAAGACACAAAACTTCTATTCAATTCTGCTATTTTGACGCGGACTTGATGCGTATTGTTCTTCTTGAGACCCAATACGGGAAAGGATGCGTATGGATGTATGTTCATCTCAAGTCCCTGCTTCGGACAGAGCTGCTTTGTTTCCATGGGTTGTACTGTCGCTCGCCATTTTCAAACGCTCGCGTTTTACAAGACGCTCTCATTTAGTCGTTTGCCCGTTCGACCATACCGAGATAGCGACCATGAACAACATACCGACTGTTGCAAGCAAGGACTCCCAGCCTTGCTAGTTGCTTCTGTTGACCCTAGATGTACGGTGTTCTTTTGCTACAGCTCCTCTGCTGGAGAAGGCCTCAATATAATACGTCCGCAATGTAACGCGATGAGGATGGGAGCATTTAGACGCCATCGTGCCACAAGGCAAGAGGGTGCCACAGGAAGTTAGCCTATTATGAGCGCCTAAAACACAGCCGTCAGAACGTCCCAAAAAAAATTGTACCCCACTTTATGACATAACATGCGGCCTATAATCGTGTCGTTTTTTTTCCAAAGAAAGCCTCTAGAGCAGCTTATGGTTGTTTCCCATTTCGTATAAGGACCGAGTAGGGCTTGCGCCTGCCCATACGAAATACTGATCGGCAAGCAACACAGTATTTGTTTGCTTATCGGCCGTTCCGTTATAACGCGTAAGGTGGAAATGAGCAGAGGTGTTCTCAGAGGCGAGGCTTTCCTGAGCCGAGGATAGGGTGGGACGGAATTGGGCTTACGACGTTCAATGGACGTCTTATGTGACCATGCACTTTGCACACACGTTAAACCGTATATTATAGAATCCAGCGCCTGCTAATGGCTGCTGGTTACCAGCTGAATACCTGAGCACGGATCGGACGGAGCACGCTACTGAGCGTTATCAAATGCAATATATATATATATATATATAGACATAGCACAATAGGGAAGCTCATGAGTGGTGGGCACTTTGGAGCAGTACCCCCGTAGCTGGGTCCCTCTTGAGGGTCTGCCAGCCGTTATTATGCCAGGCTGAACGTTGATGCTAGTCAAGTGGTTCGTTCTGCTGAAGTGTTGTCGGCCCCATTGAGGCCGTCTCGTATTTAAGACGGCTACGAGAATTCTCATTCGCTTGTCAGTCAGACTCGCCTGATCACGCTTGCCTTGCTTGACGATGGTGGTGACGATGATAATTATGGTGATAATGACAATGCTTATCGTCATCGGGAATAAAGGTCAAGAGGTAAATCAAAAGGTTATTAGATGCACGGCTCGCTTGGAGCAAGCAACGCCACAGCCAAATATGTGGTGGTTACGGTAGTAGTAGTAGTTATTTATAGATAATATGCGTATGGCGTTGTGGAGGAAATAAGATTCAGCTGGCATCATCACCGTTATTGCTGCCGCTGTTCCGCTTCAGGGCTATAAACGCGGCCGCACCCTCGCCTCATTTCGGGCGATATATATATATATATATATATATATATATATATATATATATATGCATTTTTGTAGAGGTTAACTGGTAAAATGCATGATGTACACCGGGCGTCGTTGTTAAAAACCACGGTAGTGTACGTCTAACAAACCCACTAGAATCCAGCCGTTCTTTTTACCCATCCTTGTCAGGGCGTAGCCTTAGAACGGTATTCTCGAGATTACTTCACCTGGACCTCTTCTTGCCATTTAGGCTGCTCGACTTTGTGCGGCGGTTATTTTCCCCTCGGAGACGAATTCTGCGAAAATGCTTACCATAATCCAGGACTCATGATCCTTGAGAAACGCCTCCACAAGAGCTTGGTATGTCAGGGGGCTTCTCAGCCGTATATTCCAGGACAGTAGCTCTCGCTGAGTGCTGAAAAAGGCGCAGCGTTCATAGCAGTGCCTTGCATCGTCAGTCTCTCCTGGGTTGCACATGCGGCATACGAGGGAATCAGTTTTACCAATGCGGTGTAGGTATTGCTTAAAACAGCCACCGTGGCCTGCTAGCAATTGCGCGAGTGAGTAGATAAGCGAGCCGTGTTTGAAGCTGTACCATTTTTTGAGATCAGAGATTACTGATTTTGTCCAGTGTCCAGGATGGCCCGGTTGGAATGCTTCCCATTGTTTGTTATATATATATATATATATATATATATATATATATATATATATATATACGTAGAGCTGCAAGAAAACGAGGAATTCGCGCCAGTGATGAGTTGGTTCATGTAAGCACCAGTCCATCCAGATAAAACTGGCATATCGGGTCAAGCTGACAACACTAAACTTCATCGTAGCTGAGCAGCGGCTCACGTTAGCGAATTCAACACTTTCTGTATGTTACTTTCCGGGAGATACGATATCGATAGTTAACGGGGTAGGTAATAAATATACTTCAGCTTCCAGACGTGTCAGAATCAGCAGTTCCTGCTGCTTCTTGGGAAAACGTCCCAAATGCCGCGCCAAAACGATCAGCACAAAAGAGCTAAAGGATATCGTAGCGGCTACAATAATTATTGACAAAGAACACTCATATGTAGATCACCAACGTCACCGATTTTAGGCGACTATCAATAGTCTGTTCAAGAGTGCATAATTTGTTTTTCCTATTAGAGCCTCTATAGTTTAAAGATACGTTTAAGCGAGTAGTAGAAGTGAGTAAGGCAATATGCCAGTATGCTCGAATCATGATTCCGACAGCGCGCAGCCTTCGCACCAAATCTGCTCTGAGGGACGAACACCAGCATCATCTTTTAGCCAGCCCCCGGTGTTGTTTCTCTCACACTAACTCATATATATATATATATATATATATATATATATATATATATATAGTCAGAACGTACTGATTTAAAAGGCAAACACAGAAATGTATTTCGTTTATACGCAGTAGCCTCAGTCAATGTTATATCTTCGCTTTTGACTGTGTGAGACAGACGACAATCTGCTGACGCAAAGACAGGACAATGAAGTCGGTAGGTGTGACAGAAAATTCCACGGTGAATCCAGCGACTTATGACAGGTCGCTGACAGGTAGTTGCAAACGGGTGGTGTGACAATGGACCATGACACATTTACGATTGCGCAGTACAGGACGCTATTAAAGTTCGGCTCGTTTGAAATTATCCAGTTGCTGGCAGAGTTTTTCGCTCCTAACCGTTTCGTCGTTCTGTAAAAGCTTATAATGCGCCACGCCTCTCTAACTCCACCAGATCACACCGTCGTGTTTTTTTTTTGTTGAGGTAAAGGTCTGCTTTTGCAAGGTTGCTGGGCCTGGCGCCTTGCTTGAATTATGGCCTTGTGGAACACACATTGTTATCGAAAAGCCATTTCTCATCACTAATTTCGTTTTCTAGAACGTAATGCTCGTTATCATTTTCTACAAAACGAGCGCAAATGTTTTGGCAGTTTATCGTGTCGTTTTCAGTGAGGCACCCAAACATTGGCACGTTTCACGTTGTCACGACTAGTAAGATTCTATTAAACTGACATGCAATCCTACCGCTTATCAAATGGAAATAACAATCTAGAAAACACATTTTTGGCGCGTAATTACCGTCGAAGGCCCATACGTCTGCACTCGATCAGCCGCGTCGAAACCTCTATCAAAGCGAACGGACGCAATCGGAGTACGATCGCATATCTCTTCGGCCCCTTGATTTACATTGAGTTGGTCATTTACTTTTTTTTTTAATTGTCAATACTCGGGCTGAGCAACTGTGTTTTGTTACAACAGGGAGGTTCGAGAACACATGACATTGAGTCATTTATGGTAAGGAAAAGCATACGTTTATGAAACTAGGTCTTTGTATGTGTCATTTTGTACTCGGTAATAAGCACAATGCTAGCAAATCAAGGTTCGTTTATCTAAAACGACCTCACCAAGAACGGCCTACAACTATAGCAAAACGCATTTTTGACAACAGTTATGTAGGATTTTTTAATTACGTCGATCCTCCAAATCGGGACGCATAAAACTTCAGAAAATACATTCCTAACTTGTACTTATGTTCTCTCACTTTCCATCAGGGCAGCGCATTTTTTCTAATTTCGACCTGTTCCGTTTCTGCACTCATTTCAAATCCTAATACTCATTAGCCCCTTCGATGGTCGGCGCAGGAGCGGACCAGGCAGGCCATGCGTCCAGGTTAGCAGAAGCTAACAAATGTAGAAAATACTCTGACATTGGTTATCCGCACCAATTTTATCCGTTGGCGTTTGAAACAATGGGAGGACCAGGCCCGCTTACACTGAATTTGATTCAGCGCGTAGGCAGATGCCTTAACCTTTCCACGGGAGACTCGAGGGCATCGGAATTTTTGCGTCAGAGGCTGTCACTCGACATTCAACGAGGAAACGCAGCATCTGTTCGGGGCACATTGTTGAACTGGGCCAATCCTGGGTTAGAGAACCCGTGAGTACACGTTCATGCGGAGACAATTGTAACACTCCAATGTGCTAACATAAAAAAGTTTTCTTTCATGCCGTTGTCTTTTGCATCATCGTATAACTATTCTACTCTATTAATTTCTGTGTTCAAATTCCTTTATTGTCTCTTTTAAATAATTTGCTTTATAAGCGATGTCTGTCGTGTGTGTACGCTGTCTTTGCTCTATTTTGAATTTGCCTTACCGAATATTTAGTGCCTGCCCATTACTGACTGCGGAGTCATGTTTATCCTGTCGCAATTTCCACCGTTCCCATTTTATTTTCACTCTTCTTCATTCTCCTAGATAATTTCCGAAAAACAGCATATGATATGCACAAAACAAAAAGGGAATTCTAACGCATGTTCCCCCCATCCCTAACCTATTATTCCAGCCTTGTGCTAATAATCTATCTTGCGATTGTTTCCATATACATATATACAGGTAGTTCAATAAGTTCTTAGAATGAAAACCGAGAATTTTCCAAATCATGTTTTAAAATTTTTCTTATTCGATATACTCCCCGAGAAGCTCAATACACTTTTCCCACCGAGATTTCAGAGCTTTCATACCTCTTGAGTAGAATTCCGCGTCGTTAGACTGAAAATAGGCATTGAGAGCAGCCTTAACCTCTTCATTGCTGGAAAAACGCTTTCCACCGAGACTATTCTTCAATTGTCCGAAGAGGAAATAATCAGAGGGGGCCAGGTCTAGAGAATAGGAGGGTTGTTAAATAAGTTCGAACCTCAGTTGGGCCAGTTTTGCCGATGCTTGCCGGGACTTGTATGCAGGAGCATTGCCCTGGTGAAACGGGACAACCTTCTTCTGCAAAGCGGGCCGTTTCACGATGAGTTCTTGCTAACGGGAGTCCAACAGTCTTGCATAATATTCTCCTGTGATCGTTTTACAGCTCTCAAGGTAGTCGACCAGCATTATTCTACGTTGGTCTTAAAAAACTGTAGCCATCACCTTTCCGGTCAATGCCGTTGTCCGCACCCTCTTCGGAAGTCCTTCATCAGGTGCACACCATTGGCAAGATGCTTCTTGGGTCTCGGGAGTGTAGTGATGAACCCGGCTTTCATCGACGGTCATGAATCTGCACCAAAAATCCGACAGATTGTTCGACATCTTGGCCAAATTTCGCTGTAAAGCCAAAACAGGCGCGTCTTTTTGGCCTTGGTTGAGCAAATGCGGCAGCCATTTTGCTCTAAGCTCTTTCATCTTCAAGTTTTCGTGTAGGATAAAATGCACACTGCCTAAACTAATCCCTAATGCCTCCGCTATTTCCTTAATGTTCATTCGCTTATCTGTGCCAAGCATTTTTCGCACTTTCTCTACGTTTTCCTCATCAGTTGCCGTTTTTTGGCCTCCTGGACGTAGTTCATCCTCGGTGCTCTTGCGACCTCTTGTTAACACATTAATCCAGTTGGAAACAGTGGCAAAACATGGCGCAGAGTCACTGTACGTCTCGTCTAACTAAATTTTTACTTGGGTCGCATTCCAACCTTTGAAATAAAAATGCTTGATAACCACTCGAAACTCTTTTTTCTCCATTTTTAAAAATCACGCCGATACGTTGCACGGGAAAAGCTATCAAACGAAATCCCAACGGCCAATCACCATCATATATTGAGTGCTAGCAGCCGAAAAGTTGCAGTTCCTATTAGCGGTGAAAGCGTGCCAAAATTCGAATTCTAAAAAGCTCATTCTAAGAACTTATTGAACTACCTATATATATGTTTCCGATAATATGAAGCAGCCTTTCTTTATTTGATCATTGGATGAATTGATGGATATATTATTCGCTTGACATTTATATCTGAAAACATATGTACTTTTTTAAATTAGGGGGCCTCTTTTTAATTTTTTTTGTCAAACCCAAGTGAAAACTAAGTTAGACGAGATTTGTCGTGATTTTGTGCCATGGGTTTCCACGGTTTCCAATTTAATTAGGATTAATGACTTAAAAAAAGATTGCACGAGCACCAAGAAAAAAACAATGTTCAGGACGTCCAAAAGCGTCTACTGATGAATAAACTGGTGGAAAAACCACAGAAGATCTTTGCCGCAGATGGACTAGCGGCATTACAAAAATAGCGGAAGCATTGGGGGTCCTTTTGGTTACTGTGAATTTTATCCTGTACGGTATTTTAAAGATGACAAGCTCGCAAGCGACGATTTGCCAATATATCGAAAAGTCCGTCGGATTTTGCTACAGATTCGCGACCGTCGACGAACGTTAGCTTTATCACTACGCTCTCGAGGCCTCTTTTTTTTGTTTCATTATGAGGCGGTATCGTATTATTTTGGGCTGTGGTACCTCACTACCGGTTATTATGCGTTCATTAAATTAATTAGAATAGAAGAACAATTGTAAATTCTCCATTCACGTTATGTCGATGCATAAGTAGATTGTAGTTTTAAAAAATCATAAAAGTAGCGGTGTGTTGGTGGAAATGTCGGTCGTTTTATAATGGTATCCTATCTCGTCCCTAGCATATGAATCTATTATCGATCACGATTAAGGACACTAAATTAGAAAGGCCTTCCTTATTGGCTCTGTGATTGGTGTTCTATTCTTAGCAGATTTACAATGCTAGTTGTCTCCGCTGAGCAGCTAATTGGATTTTCTCCGTTCGTGACAATGCCTTAAAATCCCGTCGTCTTATCCTATACACAAAACTAAAGCTACGGTCTATGCCTTTGCCGATGAGGATCATTTGATAAGAAATTGATCTCTCTAGGTTAGTATAAAGCATTATTCTGAGGCTATATTGCCGCTATTGTCTTTTAATGTCCCTTACATTCCACGTTTTCTTCGCTTGGGCGGCTAACGCCCGGTTCGAAGAAAAACCTAAGGCGTTGCCGTGCATAGGATAGAATACTGCTCAGAATTTTTCTTTCTTGATAGTTATATTGGGTTGAGCATAGCGCTGCTGTTACATGCCTCTCTTTTGCAGAAAGCTCAAGTGAACCCAGTATGAGCACGCGATAGGTGGCCAAAAATGATGGCATATGGCAGTCTCCTACCAGTCAACGCTCCAAACAAGCGGGGGGTGGCTATACCTCTAAAACGCCGCCTGGGAGACCCTGGAGAGAAATGGCAGGTCTTCGCGGCTGTATCGAAGAGTGCCACGTATAGGGGACTCAAGTTGCGAGTTTTCTGCCTAGTGTAAAGCCCTAAAATGAAATACTTGTACATTGATATTAGTACTCTAATTTTATAGATTTGAACACTTTTTTCGCTTCGCAGTTTGCAGTTCTGATCCATGCAGTTCTGCGTTTACAGCCTTAGGTCAAATGTAACGGGGCACACATGACAGGGTCGAGAACTAGTCTGACGTTCTATTATCGATTATCTTTCCTAGTGACCTGTCTTTTCGTAAAACGTTATCCATATTGACAGCTCTACTACCTTATATTCACAGGTTTAGATGTTTGATTTTGGCGAAAATAGCATATGGCACAGGCGGCTTTTCTAGCATGATTTATGCGCGCTACCTAGCAGTCCGAATATCGCCCCTCCCTGATTGCTCTGTGCTGCGAACGGTAGCTCTTGGCAAACACCTATAACTCGCCAACGACCTTGCTGCCTACAGACAACCTGTCTACGTTTTAAACTAATGATTATTAATAATATTTTTTTTAATAATAATAATAACGTTATAATATTATTATTATTAGATTATTAATAATATATATAATAATAATATTAATATGAGTACGCCGCCAACGTCCGTTCGTCGCACGTGTATGTCGTTTTCCCTAAATAAATTACATCACCGCAGGAAAATTAAGTGGTGTCCCCGTCAACTCGTTGCAGCCTTCAATCATCCCATCATCCCCTAGATAGAACGACAGAGAGAGAGAGATGCATTATTATGCGTGCGACACTTTGCAGTAGGAGGATGCACAAACAGCTGCCTACCTAAGTCTACTACCTTGAATGTTGTCCTCTATTGTTGTATAAAACACAGTGTACACACCGTCGAGTGGCTAACACAGTGTACCGCCGGGTGATTAACACAGTGTACCGAGTACATACAGTATACCACTAATGGCCAAGTTCACCGCCGGCCGGGCCAGAGAGCACAAACGTACAACGCGGGCTGTCACATAGAACGAATGTCAAGGCCGAGTGACGTTCTCGGTGTTACATGTAGAGGCAGTGGTGCCAAAATAGCCTGATCGGCCGTCCACAATAGTAATAGTACAGGGGAGACAACTAGGCCCGAGCCACACGGTGTCAGTAAGAAGAAGAAGAAGAAGAAAGTTAATTATAAGAGGCATCGCTTTTAGAGTGTCTGGCCATTATTGCTGTTACTTGGACGGTGCTTAGAGGGGAAGCTTAAAGCAACAGCAGCGACAGCAGCAGCAGAAGAAAGAAAGCTCGGCGAAGGGGTTAAGGGAAACTGGAGAGTAAAGGAATCGGTCAGCGGGGTTGCAAAAGAAAAAGGACTGCTGCTGTTGTTGTTGTTGTCAAGACAAGGCGCTGCCTATCGCTCTAGTGGTTCTCTGGGCGCG
Organism: Dermanyssus gallinae; assembly: GCA_003439945.1. Classification (NCBI taxonomy): domain Eukaryota; kingdom Metazoa; phylum Arthropoda; class Arachnida; order Mesostigmata; family Dermanyssidae; genus Dermanyssus; species Dermanyssus gallinae. The sequence goes on from QVRM01003915.1 coordinate 13,115, forward strand.
TTCAGACGAAGAAGGAGGAAAAAGGCAACTACTGACTGACCTGGTCGTGAGACACAAACGACTACGGAGTTACTGGACGTAGCGAGGAACCCTACGAACCACCGCAATAATAGTGCTCCACGCACCGTCTAATTGCCGTCCGTGCGCCTACCTTCCTACGCGAAGGTTCGTTGCCTCATCAAAGCACAGTTGCTTGGCCGCCTACGATTCGGTAGACGGATACCCGTCGAGCCCGAGAACACACCTACGTCGCCGCGTGGGCCGTCGTTCTAGATACAGACATTTAGTAGTGTTTAGGCACATGCTTATACAAGTCTCTGTTAGGCAATAATAAGTAAAATAAAATATGCATAACCATAGTAACACTGCGTGCGTTAGCATCATTATCAAGATATATATATATATATATATATATATATATTTTTTTTTTTTTTTTTTACTGCGCACCTACCTCCACGGCACTGACCGGACAACAAACAGGAACACAGCTCTGAGAACGATAACTCTGCAAAGCCGCATCGTATGTTAGAGTGGATCTAAATATGTTACATAATTGAATTTCCGTATATTACGTTAGGTATTTGTTGCACACATCACGACTGATTAGCTAAGCAGATGTGTCTAGCGGGCATGTGTTGTGACTATCACGTGTCCGTTTCGATGAGGCCAGACCGACCACCACCACTTCAGAAGTGTGCTCCGAACGAAGGTAGCGCTTTCACGTTGTATGTCAGAATACAGAGAATGTTGTTTGAGAAAGAACGACGACCTGCCGATCACCGAATGATAGGTCTAACAAAATGCTGATTTTGCGAATCAGGTACCTGGTTCGGACGCCTGGACCAGCCGAGGTTTTAAACGCGAGAGGGCCGAATTCGTGGTGGGGATAGCCGATAGTAATTTCTCAACTTGCTGGTCTCTGCAATGTTCGTATGTTAGATAGAGACATGCATACATATATGTTTATGTGTACATGCAGTATATCTGTATGTATGTGCGTATGCATAATGTGCACCTTCGCTTTGCGACCACCACAACACAGCTCGCTCGAACGCACTGAGGGAATCAAGATGTGACGCATGTGATGATCCACTCTAGAGAGTTCTCTCTTCACAACGATGCGGATACGCAACTTGTGTGCTGCTGGCTTCGTTCCTGTTTCGTCGGGCGGCGCTTGTGTGCGATGACGGTTGGCCCGGCCCGGCCCGGCCGAGGTCGTCCGAAAACAGGCTCCGACTGCAAACCGACCGCTGCCCACTACCGACTGATGCCGGCCGCGAGATGATATTGACGTCACGAAAGCCTCTCCACGTCATCATCTCCTTTCGTTCTGTCATTCCCTTATCCTCCTTTACTCTTCTCTACGTGGTTCGCTTTCTTAGCGGCTCTTCGTCGTCTTCTATTGCGGTTGCGGCGGTCGTCGTCCGTGAGTCCGTCCGTCGTCTGGCAGCGTAAAGCTTGTTTCCATACATATACAAAGCTGGTTTGCTTGAGCCGCAGCAAAAAGACCAGCTCTACCCATCTATATACATATGTATCTACCTGACCCGTTGTCCTCGTAACGCTTGGGTTGCCCCTCCCTATCTCTCTTCCCCCCTATTCTCCCCTCCCCCACCCCTCTCTTCTTATCTTTCTCCCACACAAACATTCGCACACACACATATTTATATACGCGCTGACCTCTCTCTCTCTCTCTTCTATTATTCGCAGCCGACCACTGCGTTTGTTCGTTACCCGCCTTACTGCGCCTCACCTCAAGCGAGCCCATACCAACGACCGACGAATACGGGCCGGTCCATTCGTCAGGTGCAAAATGCCAATTTGCTTTTACTGCTGCTGCTGCTGGTAGTACGGAGGGTGTTTGCGCAGTTTGCGACAAACACCAACTCACGGCGAGACGAAATTTGTCGAATTTCCAAAACCAACCAATGGTTCAGCTGCCGTGCGCCAGGTGCTAGCCGCCTGCGCGTCAGCATATCGTACCGCTGCTTCGCCGCCGAAAGTTCTTTTTCCAATTTAATTGCGCGCCATCCGACGAGCCTAGCTTCGTTTGTTTCAAGTGTTTTCTTCCTGCGGACTGCTGACTTTTCGGCAAGCGGAGCGCTGGTTCAGCCGGAAACTTTTTTTGCGTGGTAACGAACGGGGCAAGAAGCAAAACAGCGATGATAATGATGATGATAGCCGCAACATTGACGACGACAACAACAACAACAACAAAAACAACAACAACAACAACAACCAGGCAAGCTGCAATATTTCAGCGCAACTGACTAGGTAAAACGTATACGATCCTATATAGTAACTAGTAGAGTAATAGTACTCACAAAAATAGCGCTGTGGTTGGTTATCCAGCCAGGCTTGACTCTACTAAATAGTCGCAGGTATAGCAGCTACAGGAGACCCTTAAAGCGGCTTCAAACAAGTGCGTGAGAAAGTTATAGGCATGGTTTCGTTACTCGGCGCGACCGCGGCATACTCCGAGTACGGTTGAAAGGTTCAATTTCCTTTGTAGGCTTATTTTCTGTTCACCGCCATCGAAACGCGGTCGATTGCACTCGAAAAGACGACAGCCCGCTTCCTTTCAGACGTACCTGTGCCCAACAGAGGACCAAAAATATGCAAAGGTGGAGCAGCGCTCATAAAGCCTATAGCAAACCATGCTGGGCACGTAATCTTCTTCAGACGGTGAGCCGTAATTATGATATAAGACATACCTTGCTGGCACAAAGCGGGTATACTACCAGTAAGTGAAAAGCGTAGATATGAAACTTATGCAAACTAATGCAAGTAGTGAGCTAGGTTAAATAGGACGTACCACGTGTTCTACCTTGCACGCATACTTAACAGTACTTTTTGTGACCTATGTTTCTGTAAGTCGTCGAACAGTCGCTGTCTTACGTTTCAGCGGCTATAGCGACTGTTAGAAAGCACTTTTATCTGCTAATTTTGTGCTGATGCCGGTACACTCGGTACTCAGTCGGCTTAAGTCGGCTTTATAGAGACCTGTTGTAACAACGTTCTCATAACAACGTTCTTCTCATTTGCCGGCCTTGTAGACGAGATGAGTTGGTTATACGGAAATACGTAAATCAACAACTTGAGTCTTATATCGGCGTCAGCCAAGAGTGCAGTCAAGAGTGGAGTACAACAGGTTTCGTCTTCGTTAAATCGAGACTACAGAAGTTTCGTACGAGTACATAGGAGTTAATTATGTGACGTAAAGCGTAATCGACGCCTAACAAGCGTCAACTATCTTCAGCATCCAGCGTTCTAATAAAGATGTGACCGCAAACGCTTTTATCAAGTACTCCAGTTGCCTTTGCTCATTCGAGACAAAGACGACTGGACTACTTTATTGAGACTGTAACTATATAACAATGCTTTAAGGTCGACCATAAGTATTAGTGTGAGGCAGCAACGCGCCGTAGCCCTGTTCTAAACGAGCTCCCGGATAGCAAAGCTAACGATTGCGAGTTGCACATTTTTCAATTTACCACCGTAAATAGCTGTGTGTAACCAACACAGGGTGCCATATTAATGTGCGTGTTTGCCATCGATCGGCACAACGATACGATTGGTATAGCTTTAGCCTGGTCACGAAACGAAAAGGTCAGAACGGCCTGCTAAGCGACGGGAAGTTGAAATCACCTGCTGCGCGAGTGTGCACGTGGTGGTCCAATGCCTGGTGGCGTCCTGGGAATCGCCCGGTGAGGTGGAACTCTCCAGTGACAGAACAGTGTCTGGCTTCCGAGGTAGTGTCATGAACAAAATGGACAAATCGTAAGCAGCAACGATAAGCCAAATGACGAAGATGTCATAATTGATTACAAGTGTATGTTGTATAGATTAAATATGAAAACGACAAAGTCTGTTTTGCTAATATTGTGCAACAAACAGCAAGTTAAAAAAGTGTGACGGCGTACTGAAGCCGTGCATTGCGTAACGCATGATTAGGTGGATGAAATTTGTGTTGGGCATCTTTTCACGACTTGCTTAGCATTGCTTGCGCTCTATAGAAGTCCATATTAACTCGACACATCTTACTTTCCCACTTCAACTTTTGCTCTTAGTACTCGCGGGTTAACCACAGACCAAAGCGGCGTTAGTCCTCTGTGAAAAGTGGCGTGCCCGCAATTAGATACAATTGTCATTGCTTCGGTGAACACCCAAAACCCGTTTAAATACGTTACCTTCAGGCGGTCGAGTTCTTTGAAGCTTGAGGCTCTAAGAAGCTTTCAGACGACTATAGCGTGCTGGAGAGGCAACTTGCAGGTTAAACATTTGCAAAGCTGTTTGCAGTGAAATTAGTTGTAGATTAATAATTGAGCGAACGGCAGTAAGTCCTTACGGACTTTTTCCTCATACGTTAAAAACGCGACGCTCCTCGGCATAAGTTCCAAACCAAAGTATGGACAATGGTTGTAAAATTCTACAGGTCGGCCCTGCATCAACCATTGGAAGGTGTCCTCCATCGACGGAACTTACTCGTTACTTTTGTTTTGGAATTATTGATCTCTAGCGAAGTATCTGTTGCAAACTGTTCAAGATGGCCAACGCTTACTGAAACTAGACGCGAATTCCGGAGTAGAGCACAATATCATCAGTATATTGGACGAGTGCACTGATAAATGCTTGCTTTGAAATCACCGGCAAGTCATTGACAATTACAGAAAACAGACCTGGACCAATGTTGTCGCCTTGTGAAACGTTTGAAATACAGAAATGCTAAAGATGGAGAAGGGGGTTTATTATCCTAATCAGTACGAATTAAAAAGGTGCCTAACAAGAAATGCAGGACGATGGGAATTGATGGGAATATATATAAGACTACTTTGCGCAGGCATAGGTCTACAGGTTACTAAGCGGTCTAATGTTCTAGAGCCAGATATTTTTGTACCTTTTCAAGGAGCTTTTTTGGATGACTCCGGGTTTCAAGGTTGTCGGTGGCAGCTATTCCGTTATACTTCAGAGCGGAGATACTTCAGGCCTTCATGCCTCCCAATGATATAGCAGTGCTACTAAGGTAAACGTGCGCGGAACTGTCATATTTTAGAGTTGTTTATAGTCTAGTTTCCACGAAACAAATATTTTGAATGAGCTACGGCGACGTGAAGTAACGCAAGCGAGGCCCTAAATTTTACGAAAAACAGGTTCTAAACCAGGCGGTTCGTCTAAGGTCATTTAAACCTAGCTGTTCGTCCAAGGTCATTATGACACTGTCCCCTTAACGCAGCGGCTTTATTAAGTAATACGTTTAAGATACTTCACAGTACAAGCCTGAAAACAACAAGTCAGTTGAACGGGGGAACTCCGATTCTTGCAGCACTTGTGACAGGGAGAATCAGTGTTAAGAAGGCAGGAAAGGTAGTCCTCAAAAAACTCGTTTCAAGGAGTTCCGACTATGATTCATTGTTTCACATACAAGGAAGAGGCAAGCACGAAGTCCCCCCGGACAATAGATAAAAAAATCCGACAAATTCCTCAATTTATAGACAACCACGGGTTGTGTGGAGCACTACAGAGACTACCGTCTATGACATATGCGCTGCTTAGCGCATTCAATCCATAACTTCAAATTACAGATGCATTTTTCTTAGAAACCCACCTACGTCTCGTAAACCTACTGTCTTTCATAAAGCGGATCAAGTGCGCATTTCCTTTATATTGGACTATAAGTATTTGACCAATCTTTGAACAAAGCAAAGTTTCATCTGCAATCCCTCGTTTATTTAAAGGTAAGTGGCCAGTAAATAATAATATCCGCGTGCGCTCATACACTAATGTACAACTTTGAACCTATCTTTAACTTTTACCGAGCAAGATGGCTTAGTGGCAAAAGCCTTTGCCTTGCATTGGGGAGGTCTGGGTTCAAAACCCAGACCGGCCACTCCTAAATTGTTTTTTATGGTTCCCAATTTAAACAAGGTGAATGCCGCGGTGGATTAGAAATCGACCATGATCGAAAAAAAACGGGGAGCACAGATGTCTCAATAAAAATAGATTCAATTCAATTCAAGTGCTCCTTTATTGCTTTCACAGGGTAGATAAATATATACATAATTATTCAGAAAAATCCTATATTCAATATAGACAATGCACAATAAAAGAAGCATAAAGAACAATTTACCATATAATAGGTCGAAATAGTACCTTTGCAAAATATATGTAATTGTGCAGTATATAATAATATATCACTAGTTCATGGTTCTCAACATTCTGGCCATGCGCCACGAAAACATATTGTTGATTCGGTCAGATCGTGCAACTATTTTCGACGATATGGTTTGAGTACTGCGCAGATTGTTGTCGCGAATATTAAAAAAGATGGAAAGTCTATTCGACTGAGAGATTCGTGCGTACACTTTGAAATCTGCTCTCGAAAGTAGTTCTGATATAGGTACTAAGTCGAGACTGCTACGCTCTACCTTACATCTCAATGCAACACGTCGAAGGAATTTAGACTGAACTTTTTCAATTGCATCAATATGTTCCTTCAAATACGGCCGCCAGACTTCACAGCTGTAGATGAGTTTGGGAACAACAAGGCTATGATAAAGGCGGATATAGAACATTGGACATTTTATAATAAAACAACGAAATATCATATTACATATAAGACTAGCAGATTGAATAGTTTGCGTGATGTGAATGTTAAAATCTAGCTCTGGTGTTACCGTTACCCCAAGGTCGCGAATGCTGTTTACTCTGGGTATCTCTTGTCCATCAAGTGTGTAAACGTGGTCCTCTTTCAGACACACAACGGCGCATTTAGGGACCGAAATTATCATATCATTTTTGGCGCACCAATCGGAGATGGAGTCAATTGTTCTCTCTAATATCTCCCTCTCGGCTTTTGTGCCAGATGGCCCATAAAGTTTAAGATCATCTGCGTAGAGTTTGTGCTTTAGTGTTTCGGGTGTAACGTTTTAAGATCTAAGATGGATATACAGAATAAAAGTGGGCCTATACATGATCCCTGAGACACGCCCGAAGGACACACCCCATACCGACTAAAACTCTTGTTGACCCGCACACAAAACCTTCGATTTGTTAGATAACTTGATATCCATACAACAGTGTGCTTGTCTATATATTTAAGTCAATTAGTCTCTGTAAAAGTTTAAAATGGTTTACTCTGTCAGAAAGCTTTTAGAAAAATCAAAATAAACACAATTAACTTTCTTTTGTTAATATAATGGTGCAAGAGATGGTGCATTACCATCCAACCCCCCCCCCTTGTTTTGGAGTGAAAGTGAAATTATTACAATTTGTAACACTGGTGCTTTTGCCCAACATAGGAGCACAAAATGTGCTGTTGCGAGACAACCAGGCCTTCTACATAAACTAAGCACACATTCGTGTTCGTGATAAAATTCTGCTCCATCTGAAGAATATGCAAGATCGGTCAGAAGTCGCGACATGGTCGCTTAGAAGAGAATTCGCCAAAAATGAAGTTCTTTATTAGCGTTCACGCCAAATACTTCAGAATCATAACAGCGCTCAAAACGGACATATTCAATGCGCAATTCATGGCGATCATTTTGGTACCAAACTTATGGAAATGCGAGCTGTGGTTGCGGAGTAATTACGATTTTTTGGAGGGCATGTCCAGATTAAGTGCATGCAAAATGACGCGCTGCGGCTGTCGCGCGACACGTCGACGGTAGTGAACGTCGCCACAGTCATTTTACATGCACTTAATCGTAATTACTCCGCAACCACAGCTCGCATTTCCATAAGTTTGGTACCAAAATGATCGCCATGAATTGCGCATTGAACATGTCCGTTTTGAGCGCTGTTATGATTCTGAAGTATTTGGCGTGAACGCTAATAAAGAACTTCATTTTTGGCGAATTCTCTTCTAAGCGACCATGTCGCGACTTCTGACCGGCCTTGTATATTCTTCGGCAGAATTTTATCACGAGCACGACGGTGTGCGACAGAGTTTCTGCATAGAAGAACTGGTTCTCTCGAAACAGCACATTTTGTACTCCTATGTTGGGCAAAAACACCATATAAATATATATATATATATATATATATATATATATATATACTGAACCACGTATTGTAACTTCGCCATCGAGCAATCACACGTCATACGTTTTGTGCCGGGGGACCTGATCTGCAAATGCAGTTTCCATCACCAGCATATTTACGAGAGTACTGGCTCGTTGGCCTTTCCTGTAAAGGCAGGTATTTTCTGTCTACTTATTCTCTTGCCTAACTCGCTCTAGAGCGCTAAGTTATGACGCAGACTATTCAGAGTTGTCGTTAAACTCCGGAAAGCGGCCGGTGCAAAATGTAAAAATGCGCTTATGGGGCGCGCATGCGTATAGGTACTTCAAGTGAAGGACAAGTGCAAACACAACTATGTAGAGCCTGGGTTGAACACCTTATATATAGCTTTCTCTGCGTCACCTATATATATATATATATATATTTGTTTTTTTTTAGATTTTTCCGTGAGGCTAATGTCCGTGTACGATTTTTCATGTCATGGCTAATTTTTAATCCACTTCAGCATTTACCTTGTCTAAATTGGAAACCATGCAAACCAATTTAAGAGTGGCCGATCTGGGACTCGAACCCAGTCCTCCCGACTGCAAGGCAAAGGCTTTGCCACTAAGCCATCTCGCTCGGTTTGTTTGTTTGCATATATATATATATATATATATATATATATATATATATATATATATATATATATACACATAGAAAATTCATTTGTAATTTTTTTTAATTTTAATTTCGTCGTTAAATGGTGGTAAGACGAGCGATAGACAGATACGGAAAGCAAGAATAGTGACATAGACGCAGGTACGCGGCCCAAATCAAAACAAATACGGCTGCAGGGTACAGGCTCAAAACAAAGGGTACCCGGTATTCGATTACCTAGGGAGGTTTTTCGTATTGTTCGGACAAGATGCCGTAGACGACGGCAAGCGAGGGGGAATACGTAGTTTTTGGTGATGCATCACGCGTAAGTCGCGCTGCATCGCGACAATGAATCGCGAAGGATCAGCAAAAGAGGAAACGAGACGACGAAAACAGGCCCCGTGCACAAATGGCCGAAAAATGCCGGAAGGCGCAGCCCAGTCGGCGAAGGAGAGAGGATTCCGGTTGCTTCTCACAGAGCAAGCAACCTCACAGAAGGACCTCGCAACGCCTGGATTGTTATGCGATGTTGGACGATACGACGTTGCGCGGTAGGGCCGGAAACTATCGGCAGAGTGGGACTTCCCCCGGCAGTGCTCTGCCACAGTCTGTGTATATAAGGTGTAGGTGGTGGTGCTGCTACAGTGCAGGTGCAACTAATGCGCAAGCAGCAAATTCGAGTAGTAGGGGTGAACCTGCTTCGCTGATAGCATTTCCTCGTTTCCCTATCCGCCTATCGCGATGCAGAGGCACAGAGGGTCAATAATAATAATAATAATAATAATGTTACAATTGTGAGGTCTGAACGTATTATTGCAAATTCTTTAAATAATTATTTCACTCCATGGCGCCTAAAATAGATGCCGCGTTTCCTCTGCAAACGGCCAAAGACAACGCTTGCCTCAAGAATTGACCCTCTCTTTGGTCGCCTGTGACCTCCTGAATTCGCTTACTCAAATCTTTGAGAAATGCTTCGGTTCCCTTGCTGATTGGTCCTAGCGTCTCCATGGCAATAGGCACGAAAGTATATTTTGTTTCCAGTCCAGTGTATTTAACGCGTTTTCTGGCTTCCGCATGCTTTGCCACCCACCCCGGCTCAACTGAGCTGTGGTGTAAATAGGAAGCCGCGGTGGTGCACGAAACCGTTGCATCCCAAGCAAGGGACTTCCCATGAGACCATAATGCAATGGTCACCCCATCAGGTCTTTCTTCGCCAGCGGGCACTAAACCTCTCGGTTCAAGTGTAGATGGTATACCGGCTTTCCTAAGAGACCTTATAATGACCTTGTTTAATTCAGCATGTCTGGGGGATCTACCGGCACTCTTCGGGCAACTCAATGGGTGTAGGCCACTGGAATCTACCGTCTCTCCACACAGTTTGCACTGAAACGGCTCGCAGACGGGGGCGCCGATTCTAAGTGCTGACATCATGCGGAAATGGTTGGGATCCAGCATGGTGCCGAGCTAAGGTGAGGGTAAGGCTTTAAGCCAACCCCCACTGAAGTTATCTTGTGCCGCTAAGAATACGGCGCGGTCTCTCTGGGTAACAAGCCCCTCTAAGATCTCCCTGCTCTTTTTTTTGCTTTTGAGCTCATCGAGGTTATATTGGCTGGGATATTCTTCCAAAGGCCCCGGGTCCAACATGGTTCTAATGGTATCCCGCGCTTTACTAGTTTCATAATAATATTAATAATAATAATTTGGAAAAAGGGTTTATTACCTATACCTCAATTAATATTCTAATATGAATATACTACTCTTACAATATTTGCAATACTGCTTATGTCATTGTTGTTGCTTGGTATTGCCTCTCTGTAGAGATCAATGACACCCTGTGTCGAAAAAACGCGGTTGATCTTGGCTTCGCTGTGGCCTCAAAGAGTTTCTTCTCAAGCCTTTTCGTCAGCTGGTCACCTCAAGGATAATAATAACGCTTGCTACGTTCGAGACGCACACAATCGAACCTAAACCTGTATATGATAACACACATATGAATAATAAATAATATGTATAAAAATACACGTAAAAATGCCCTAATCATAAATCTAACAACTAGTCAAGGTTTTTTTTGGTCTAAGACTTTATGTTGATTCTCACAAGAACAGCTTCATATTCAAAATCAATATGTCAACCAGGTTTTTCTCTTTCTTTCTCTGTTCTCATCGTGCGTTTTATGTTTTATACAGTAGGCTGCATTTGTAAAAAAAACAGCACTTTATGTAACAATAAAAGTGATTTAATGTTATGTTGTTTATTTTAAAAGCCTGGAGCCTTTTTTAAGCCTTTACATATATATATATATATATATATATATATTAGAACTATCTGTTGTCTATACAGGCTGTATCTCCTAACGCAGTAATCTAAAAAGCAATTCAACAACCGACTACGCCAGGCTGACACACAGGAAAAGCACTTATTTTTCCTATGGTAATAGCAGTGCAGCGGAATAGGTGGGGGAGAGTGATTGGATTGAGTAGTCGTATTAATAGTAGTTCTAGGAGTGCCGTACATCAACAAATGCCTTAGGGACCACGCATACACCCTAAAATGTAAGACATCAAATGCATTGAATCAGAAGTTACCCGCAATAATCGGTGTTGCCTTAGCAATGACTAGTAAACCCGCCTGGCCTGCCGCAGTGGCCGTGTTGGAGGAGGAGCACACCGGGTATTTCCGTGCGTCGAATACGATGATAGTCCTATGCACAGCAAACGGGCCGCATGAAGGGCCGAGTAGGAAAGTCAGAGGCGGTGATCTTCTTGGTTTTATGGTGCGGTGATGCGCGGGGGGGAGGGGAGGGGGAGGGTACGGGGAATAAGAGAAGGGTAGTCAAAGAAGTGCAGGGATATGACTGCTGGAACCCGACTTGGGTACCGCGAGTTCCCAAGCGCATGGAGCGCGGAGAAGGCCTCAAGGACGGCACGCAACGACCGAGCAATGCTATAACTCAGCTATAACTCGTCGTGTCGTTTCACAACGATCCAATGTTGATTATTGGACGGCATAGCCCACAGTATCACACATCAGCCAGCAGCAAGCACGCAGAAGTACAAGACCGCCGAATACTCTGTAGAAACAGTGACAAAAAGTCATCCCAGTAATAGTCGCATTGCTATTGGCGATACTGAAGACGAGATATCGTCACACACATACATACAGGCAGACAGATAAGATGAAACGAAACGGTAGCAGGAGGAATTGGAAATACTGTAATGTACTGGCGGGGGGGGGGAGGGAAATAACATTTTGCTTTGTCTCAAAGAGATCCAGCGTTAGCCAGAGAAAGAACAGTTGTAGTATTGAGTGAACAGTTTTTAAAAATCGAGATTCTGTAATGCTTCGTCTTTTCTTCTGTTACACGTTCAATACAGTAACAAGTACGCACGTAGTGTCCCTAACGCTCGTCACACAAACACATTCAGAAAAATGCGCATCTAAATGGGAGCTCCGTGCTTCACACATCTCACTAACGAAATGCTGTGTAAAACAATACTTTACTATTACTAGCTATAAGATCGATACGAGTGCTAAATAAGCCAAGTAAATAAAAGGAAAAAACGCTCAACACACAAGCACAGCTAGAGCCGGTCTTTCAAGTGAGACACAGAGACAGTCACGCCCGGTAGAGAATTGCCAAGAGGTTTTCTTCATCCGAACTGACGAAGCACTTTTCCCTCATGATGTTCAAGGCGTTGGGTTGAGTCACGATTGCGCCTTTGCTTCTGTAGAGCTTGCTTCTGTTTGGCTTTACGCGCAAACAAGGTGTGTGTTCGCTGTGCAATCGCTGACAGAACCAATCTAGCCCAAAGTAGCTATAATAGCAAAGCCCGTGCACGGATACACGCGTCATACCAACGATAATGAGTTAACCATATTGCCAGCGTCAGCAGCAGCAGACGGCGCCAGGCTAGTCGCAGTAGCGGGCGAGTTGCGACCACGCCGTGGTAACACGCCGTACGTAAGGCTGCGCGAACGATAGATGGTGCACGCTGTTGTGCAGAAACACGACGACCGATTTCGTTGGCACGTGCCGGAAAAGAGGAGAAAGAGAAAAAGCGTAGACGTTTTACACCTGGCCGACGTTGGCACACGTTGCCACACAGGACCGAACCAGGACGCGATCGGTACGACAACAACAACGACGACGACGACGAGGATGAGATCGACAATGCTAGCCGGGACAATGCGTTCCCCGCTAATGCTTCGCTGCATCCGTTAACTACGTGAAGCAGATTGCACGCGCGCAATGTCCTTCCATAATTATCTAGCCGATTGCTTCTATCGCAGCTGCCGCGGCGAAGGAGAGGAACGAGAATTGCCCCCTTCGCCGCACCATGGTGACAGGGGATGAGAAGTCGATACTCTAGAAGAATGTCGTCCGCGCAAAGGCGAGGCTTAGTTAATAGAATTTTGATGGAATATTTTGCCACATCCTGCGTATAGTCCCGACCTTGCTCTATTAGATAATCATCTGCTTCGGTCACTTTAAAATGCCCTTAATGGCAAACAATTCGATTCTTTGGAAGGTGTTAAAACGTATATAGACCATTACTTCGGATGCCAGGGCGCCACCTTTTGGTAGAATGGAGTCATGAGCTTACCTGAACGTTGGGCTAAGGTAGTTTCGTTGTAACGGCATGTGTCTTTGAACATGGGTAAAAACCGGAACGGACGTTTGGATCAACCCACTATATATTGCTATGTGATATTATATGTGATATTACACGCAATATTAGTGAAATAAATTTGATAATAAGTAAACTAATATTGTATTAACTGCGGATCCAAAACCATCAATTTCTAACCACATATAACAATCATATCCGCCGTAGAGGTAGACGGCGTAAGGCGCCTTACTCAACCATACCACATGCATCTCTAGGCTACTTTGAGCTTGGATTCAAAGTCCTTCTCCCGTAAGATCGTGCACGACCGCTCTGGACTCAATAAAATCTGCTCGACCATTTCGTGATTGCTCGGAGAGCAAATAATGGGGCACGGGTCTTTCTGGCTCGATAGCTTCTGATAAAACTCGACGAGGCCGGTTCTCTTTGTCCTCGAGACTTGCTACAGATGATACAATTTGAGTCTATTTATACGACCCATTGTTCAAGTGCCAGAGCTTGCAGTTATCAGGTATTGGAGTGCTTCAACCCACAACAGCAGTAAAGAGCCATCGGTTGGCTGGCAAGGAGATGCTCGATTATTATTATTATTATTATTATTATTATTATTATTATTATTATTATTATTATTATTATTATTATTATTATTATTATTATTATTATGTGTTAGGACAATACAATTGTGAGGTGTGAATGTGTATCCTCGTTATTTCATGGTTACCATCTAGCTAATCTCAGCCCATCGCACCTAATATCGACGCGGCATTTCCTCTGCAAACTGCCAGTGAAAGCAGCTGCCTCAGAAATTCGTTTTCGCGTATATCCCCGGTGTTTGTTCGTATTCGATCACCTAAGTCTTTATTATTATTATTATTATTATTATTATTATTATTATTATTATTATTATTATTATTATTATTATTATTATTATTATTATTATTATTATTATTATTATTATTATTATATAGTCATGTGGCCTATAGCTGACCGGCATGAAACTTGGGCACGGCCAGGATGCTGGGTCCTATTCCAATTCTAGCTGGTTCCAATTCTAGCTAAACGTCATATGAGTTAAAAGTGGGCGTATTTTGCTCCCGTTGGGTGTCTTTGACAGCAAATAACTTCGAAGCACTGATCTAATAACATCGTCCTTGAAGCTCGTCAATATCAAAACTTATATGAGTTTGTGGCCCGCAGAGCAATGATGATTAATGGGCCGTTGTTGGGAACTCGAAGATGCGGCCGATTTTTGTCCTAATCCTGCGCAAGTAACTTAAAGACTGTGCACCTCCAAACGTTTAGCACTGTACGTTGGTAACCAACATGTCTGTCTAGACAAAGTTGGAGCGCCGCATGGCCGCATAATAATTCACTCCGCAGTTAATTGTATGAAGAAATGCATTTCCTGTTTATACAGAGAATAGTAAGCTTATAATTATTTAACACATAATGGGGTGTAAACCATCGTCCCTCAGTATAAAATTGTACTAAAACTTGCTGGCTGAACAATGCATTATCTTAGCGTACATTGTGAAACACTTACTGCTTGGGAGACCACCACCACCACCACCACGACTAATGACACTGCACTCGGCGTGGTAATGTTCGCATAATAGCGACCATTCAGGGAACAACGATCCAATTAGCGTGGGAAAAGTGCGCGAATGCAATTGTGTGCTCGCAATAGACTCCTCTGCCATCTATCTGCTTGACTCCGGGCCCTGACAACGGACTGTATGTGTGCATTTGCATGGAGATCGGATGACCTTTACTCGAAGGGCGAGGAAATCAAGGTGAAGGCCTCCGACGAAGGCCGCCTTCAAATAGCCTAGAGAGACAATCTACACGAGAGACAGAACGAAGATGCTGCGTGTCCCGTTTCATTGCAGAAAGACTTCTAGGGGGCACTACTTTTTCCAGACCATTTTCACGCCTACTATCTCAGTAACGTAATAACGGTTAGAAGCGCAGCAACGACTAGGTGTACACATTTGAGCGATTTGTTGATAACAGCAATGTCAAAGACGATCCAGGTTCTGTGTTACGCGTAATTGGCTAGTTTATATATATATGAGACACGGTAACGAGCCAGGAAAGCTGAGAATAGAGGAGCGAAGATTGTGCCGAGACAACGCATCGTCTATCCCGTATGCAGATGCAAACCATGGCTCGGTTTGTAAACAAATCTTCGCTTGTCACCAATTTATTTTGTAACCTTCTCCTTTCGCACCCTGGTTGGTCTTGCTTTCGAAGCAATAACAGAAGTCGAACTTTTGCCTTGTCAACTCGAACCGCATTTTTATTACCAGTCGTGATGGCAGCAGCAGCAGCAGCTACAAAGAGCAATCCAATACAAAATGCTACTCAGCGTATATGTTTATGTAGCAGTTGGGCAGCCTAGATGCTTGTCTGACGAAAACTGCAATGTTTCCCTACCGTGGAGCATTCACCACGACGGAAAACAGTCCCAATTCACACAACGGCCTCTTTAATATCGTCTAGTTCATTCAGCTCATATCATCAACTAAACTGGACGTACAGCACGAGCAACAGTACATAATGGGCCAAGACCATAACATAGGGAAAATATTTTTATATGGATTAAGGTCATAGAGGTCGGATTCGGAGTCTCCCCGCTGATGAAGATTCCGAACAAGGGAAAACATATTTGCACGCGCAAACAATGATATGATGAGATTTTATTTTATTTTGCGCGTGCAGTTAGCACATTGGAACCAAGCTTAAGAGTCATACGATAAACGCGATTGGAAGTATAACAAGACACAGTCAGGTTCTTCAAATGTTTTTTTCAAAATACGACAAGAAACGAAATTATTCTACTATACCCGGTGCAACCTGCGATTGAACTCAACAAAAGCAAACTGACATTACCCCTATTTCATTTCTGAGCTTCTCTCCATTCTTTATTTATTAGAGCTTATACATGAACTACGCTTATTTTGGTAGGCAATTTTCTGCTCATGCATTTTGATGAAACCTCCTGTAGAGAAAGCCCCCCCCCCCCCCCGCTCATGACTAATAGCTTTCTCCGGACAGCACCTCCAGTACACCGAAGGGCACTGCTTTTCTTTATTTTGTGTGGACTCCTGGGATCGCGATGCATTATCGGCCCAGCCATCGCGTCGAATGAGCGATACAATCGCACTAATGCAGGGCTTACACAGTTCGTGCCAAAAGGCTACCCTTTACTTTGGCACTACCGACATAGAAATATCACTAATCAGAGCCTGTGTGACACTTCGATTTTAAGTTCGTCGGTTACCCGGCGAGTTTCCAAAACTCGACTTTGATGTACCTGACATAGGTCTGGCTATGGTTAGCCTGACCTACCGACTCATCGAAATATGCCCTGGTTTAGCTTAGGTCTATTCAATTGCCGACTTTTCAAGAAGTCTAAGATTCGTTCCGCCGAACTAGAGTATAAGCTATTATATAAGCAGTATAGGTAATTAATACAATACAAATTCCTTCTCTATTTGCTTTTCTCGTCTTGCTGATCTTGCTATTATACGAGGACGGCGGCGCCACTGCAACATCCACCTAGACAATCAGAATGCTGAGCAAGCCAGCCGACGCTATAAACTTTTGATACGTTTTTACTGATTGTAGGCCACTCACGTCTCTGTGAGGATAACTATGCCGCAGAAGGAGAGTTCAGACTGGGCGAGAAGGACTTGGGGAGTTCCACTGAAGTATATTTAGTACTTCACGCCTTTTTGGGAAGGCTGCGCCCTTTGATGTTCGTTTGTTGACGGGTGCCCGGTCCGCCTCACGCTCGGGCCCAGACAGGCGACGAAAGGATTGCGCCGGCAGCAGAAAGTCGGCAGCTTCGTCGAGAACTGTTGCATCTTGTTTGAAAACAAGTCATCACTTCTGCCTAGCGCCAAGCGTGGTCGTGGCTTGGCAGAGCTTTTTATGGCCTCTCCCACTTGTTGCTTTGGTAAACGAAGCACCGACTCCCGACGACGAGGCTTTGGGCTCGATTTGCCTTGTGACGCTTATCTTAATTGCGCTACTTTTGTTTGGAGGGTCCTACCTCCTTATAATTCAGATGACTTACTTCCGAAGAGTTTAGTTTGAGAACAATATAAAGATACGAAAACAAAACAAAGCAGGTGACGCGAGGAGACAGAGTAACTCCCGACGACTCCCACAGCCGCTTACACTGGCCCATTTGTATTGGGTATATGACACCACTTGCAACCTTCGAAGAAGCCTGCCGCCAGTTGGTGGCGGCGGCTGTTGCGCATCGGGGCGGAATTATCGCGCGCCTCAGAGCGCATGGCCGGGTCACTGCAGCACCCTCCGGCATCGCCTGTGCGATTCTCGCACCTCTTTGCTGTTGTTTTTTGGTTTGCGCTAGGAGGCCTTATATATGGGCAAGGGAGGGCAAGAGCTGCTGCTTAGGGCCCGCCGTACGCCGGCCGTCTGTCTGTCCGATCGCGCACGACCATGATCAGAAGAAGAGAAGGGTGGGCAAAGGATTTTTGCCTTTTCGTCGGGTGACGTTCAACCGCCTGGCACGACGATGTTCGTGTGTGCTCTGCTCGCTCTGCCCTCAAGGGGATTTCTAACAGACAGCCACTTTGGCTTTTGCTCCCAGCGTATTTTGCAGCATCAGTTGCTGTCACTGACGCCTTGTTCAGACTGGCAGGGCCGTACTCCATTATTGACGCCGCAGCCAAACGCGAAGGGGAACAGCAGAAGGAGAAGCCGCCCACCCTTTAAGCAAACGTCACTCTGCACCTAACAGTCTACTACACCCCTCTCACCAGATTTTTTATTGAACATTTATTATAACCATTTTTGTCGGAACTACTATCGTTTCACTTTGCTGTAAATGGTAGGGTTTCTTTGCACTTTGTTTAATCTTTTTGCCTTGTAGCGTTCGTCTTTGGCCGACATCTTGTCTTGTTATCGGCGCGTCTTTCCAACGCGTCCTTTCTTCCTCTCATGTCTTCAACCAGCTTCTAACCTGCTTCCATTTACACGCATATTAAAGCATGGTGGTGACTAGGTTAGAAGTCAGAGACAGTATTGCCAGTGAATTCTGTTGTATTTCTTTAAGTGCTCGGAGGAGGAAAATTGTGTGAGTCCCGTCATCCTAGTCGCCAGACTTGCACTTGACACTCTTGACGTCCGGAGCCTCCCCCTACCTACGTATGTAGGTATTCTTGGAAGCACCCGCGTATCGTCAGTACCTGCCTCATATAGCAGGTGGCGTTTTCTGTTGAACCATCTTTATAGGTCAAACATGATCGGGGCCAAGCGGCTGGTACGTTCACTGTTGTTTCAGTCCAAATCTGGTGCCTTTGTCTAAGCGTCTGTCTTTGGGCCCCCGTTTATCCTAAGAATCAGTTCTATTTTTTGTGTCCTTGTCTCGATCATTCTAGTCCACTGTGTTAGCCTTGCAACAGCGACAATCGCCGTTGTCTCAAATATTCTGTATGCATTGGCGATTGCCTCGTATTGCCATGTTTCTTTGCGCTTTCTGAAGTTTATCCTGTCCACATTCGAACACTATATATCTGTGGTCACTTTGCGAGTCTTCTTCTGAGACCCTCCAGTTTTCCACTCTCTTTGTTGTGTTTTCTTTTACAATTAGAGTGGGTCGAAGGCCGTCGTTGAAGAATGTCATGACCTGCTGTTCCAGCCACTTTGTTATCTCTTGGTGCATCTTGTCTAAAAACAAGTAATAATCTCTATGTAGCATCCAGCGTGGTTTGGCTGCTCTTTTCGTGGTAACTCCCACTGGTTGCCTTAGTAGACGAAGTGCCGAACCCAGACAGAGGCTATGGGCTTGGCCTGCTTTCTGGCTTGGCTTGATCGTGCTCTCTGTTTGCAGCATTCTACCTCTTTGCAATTCAAATGGTTTTATTTAAAGGATTTCCGAGAACTGTGAAAATATACAAAATTAAATCAACAACAGGTGACGCGAAGCAACACAGTGACTCCCGCTTCTTTCACAGCCGCCGACAGCGCCTCATTTGTTTTGAGCACATAGCACAGCCTGTAACCTTCAGAAACGACCGCCGGTCGACGGGCACCGGGGTAAAATTATTGCGCCTCAGAATACGAGCACAACACATGACTAGCGTATTGCGACGGGCCTTGGGCATTGCCTGCGCGATTTGCACACCTGTGCGCCCTTGTTTCTTGGTCTGCATTGAGGGGTTCTGGCGGCTGGGGGTACGGAATGCGGCTTATGGTCCGTCCGTTGTATGCCGGCCGTCTTTCCGATGTCGCACGAGTATGACCGGTACGAGGGAGGGTGGAGGGATTTTCGCCTGTTCTGTGTGAGCGGGTGACGTTCAACCGCTTGGCACGAAGCGATATTCATGTGCCTTCTGCGTGGTCCGCTCTCCAAGGCTTTCTATGCACCAGCTACATTGGCCTTCGCGCGAAGGTTCGCGAAAGGCTTCCAGCGAGCCCAGCGTATTTTACAGTCTCATTGCTGTCACTGACGCCTTGTCCAGTCTGACATGTCCGCATTGCATTATTAACACAGCTGAAGGAGAAAGGCGGAGCAAGAGGAAGCAGAGCGTCTACTCTTTAAGCGAACGCCTGTGCTCCGCTTCCCTCTGCGTTTAGCACCGTTACGTCTCCTCTAACCCTCCCGCCGCCGCCCACACTTACAGACGAGTTCCCTACGATGGTGTCCGCGTGTGCATAACCGCATTTTCCAGTTATTCCCCTAAAACCCTCTCGCCACTGCTACAGCTGGTACCACTTTTACCACCACTACCGCAAGCATTGCTACCCTAGCAGTCAAGA
Organism: Dermanyssus gallinae; assembly: GCA_003439945.1. Classification (NCBI taxonomy): domain Eukaryota; kingdom Metazoa; phylum Arthropoda; class Arachnida; order Mesostigmata; family Dermanyssidae; genus Dermanyssus; species Dermanyssus gallinae. The sequence goes on from QVRM01003915.1 coordinate 33,196, forward strand.
GAAGTTGGAGTCGATGGCTCGCGAGTAGTAGAGTAAACGTTCAATGCCAAAAAGTTTTTTAGCCTCTCCGCAAATGAGCCACCACCCCGGTATTTTGACAGTGGTGCCGCTTTAGACTTTAGAGCAGAAAGCTATAGATTTTCCGCAGCCTATCTAGCCTTAGTACATCCACCCTAAATGGTATGCGATCTTACTGATTTTCTTTTCACTAATTACTTTACAAACAGCTGAACCGTGTAAGCCTTCAGAAAAGCCAATGATGCAAAGCCTTTTCTTAAGCATCATCGAGAGTTTAAGATTAGGTATTCCCGTTCATATTAACTCGGGTCGTGCGTTTTTCTATTATTATTAACGTTGGAACTGCAATCGGGGTAGATATGCTGCGAAAAGCAGAATCCTATTGAACCGAGTAGAACGTATGAGTAGGGGGAAAACACGTTTTGTTGTATTTCAATTATAGACTGACACGCGCCACGAGTCTATTCATACTTAGTTCTATGAACGAACTCGAAAAAGAAATTCTAAGAATTCTTAACGGCTTTTACTGAAGGGACACGTGCTGCCACGCGCACATACACGTTTAACATAGGCCAAAAGAATAACAACATGTACAATAATAATATTAATAATAATAATAATAATAATGCGCAGATTATTTACCATAATACATTGACTAATATTAGTTATTATTAATCACACATGCTACGTAGTAGTTGTTTTATTTATGTATATCCTCTCCAACGTAAATTTACAAATCTCAAGGACAGCTTCAAAACGGATACGTGTCAGGTCGCGGTCAAACCCGGCTAATACCAGCGCAGGCCCCCGGACATGCCGGCCATCGTTCCCGCCAATCGGCCACTGGCAATGATCATAAATACGGGAATTCCTTATACGAGCAAGCTTAACTTAAGTGTTTTTTGTTTGTTTTTTTCTTTGCCAGGCCGTAATATAAGATTATCTATAAAACTATATATTTGCCTATGTGTCAACAAGAAAGGTTGAAGCGCTTGTTGCTGTTGTTGTTGCACTCTACAGTTCTACCGTTCTGGAGCGGTGTGTACACAGCTTTGCAACAGCAGCAGTTTTCAGTCTTGTGCTCATATATATTGCATATCAGCTGAAAGGCCCTCATGCACGTGAGGAACGGGCTTTGCGCGTTTGATCACGACTTTATTGATTGCGGTCCACCTGCCGATACGCAGGGTATAGCGCGTCTCTAACGAGAGAGAGAGAGAGACCAAATTACTCGCTTTCTTTGTAAATGCCTGCCGTATGCGCGTTATAATTGCGGCACCTTGTCCACTATGGACCCAGAAGACAGTCAAGTTAGACGTGAATTATGTGCCCCCTCACCGCCCGCCCGCCCCCATCTGTAAGAGCGCAACAATGGGGTTCACTTACACAACCGAACCTCTTCGCCAACCCACGTACAGCACAGACTCCACAGCGTGTGGAGTAGCCTCCGGAGATCGAAAAAAATGATGGGATGATGATGCTGCTGCGTGGCGTTGCTGCTGCTGCATCTGCTCCCGGTGTACCACGGCTTGTTGTCTCCTTTAGTTTTGTTTCGCGCTCTCTACGCTATCTGGCTGCCCGCTGCTGAATTCTCTATTATCGTTGGTTGCCCTTGCCGCCACCGTAAGGATGCGTCGTTCTTCTGCGGATTCAGCCATCATCTCGAGTGCCGGCAGCGGCCATGCGTCTTCTGGCTGTCTCTTTAGCTTTTGGATCTCCCTATGTGTCGCTGGTAGGGCAGGACGTATGGCCAAGTGCCGCGTAGGAGATGAGCATAGCCAGGATGTACCCGGGCTAGAGAAATAAGACGAGTGCCTCCCCTGGGGCAACGCGCCCTTTACTCCTTCCTCGCACGACGTTCGCCGATCTAGTTGGATGGCCGATGTAGAAATCCGACTTCCTTATTCATTCGTATATATATATATATATATATATGGCGACCAGAACGACTACTACTACTACTATTACTATTATTTGTATAGTACAGTGAATAAATATACCGCAAATGAGACCGAAACGGAACCTCTGTATTAGTTTTGGTCCCGGTAGCCAGCATCGTTTGTCGTACGAATGAACAAGCGAGCTGAATTTATACGTTGGCTAAGGCAACAGGTGGTAACGCTGCCGCTGGAGAGGGGGATATATATATGTCTATATACATTTCATCGTAGATTGTAGTAGCGATTGCCACAAGTCTACCACTGGCCTGTCAGAAATTCTTCGCCATTGTCCATGGTGTCGGCAGTTGTTGTTGTCGTTTCTTTTGTTTCTGTTGAGGATCCCTCGGTTGTTGTTGCTAAGGGCAGTGGGTGTGATAACGGTGGCGGGATTGAAATTTCGCTCCGAACGTTTTCCATTAATGAAGAGGAAAGAATGTTTTTTGCTGTTTTGTATTCATGCTGTATATGCTAGCTGTGTAAATTTAACACTAATGGCTGCATACAGTAGTCGGCATATGACCAGAACCACGCAGTCCACGAGACCACCTGCTTTCCACCGGGCTCGACGACTGTCAGTGACTCTATGACGTAACAAGCTATAACAAGCTGTTACCAGGGCATTATCACACAATGAACTGCACGGGAGAACGCGATACGATGTTGTTCTAACCCTTGTCGTTCTTAGCCAAACCATTATTAGAGAAGAGTAAGTATACGAATAACTTTCTAAATGCGCAATACTCAGCTTACTCATTGAGTGTGAAACAAAACAGATTCTCGTTTCTCATACCAGGATAATATACCTTTAAGGGAACCTTGACAAAGGACAAAGGTCTTTGCAAACTCTTAACTCAGTACGAACAGCAACAGTAGCGCTACCCTGAAAACGCTTCTTGACGCCTGAGTCATCAGTTTTGCGCTGTACAGGTGGCAGCGGGGCTAGCTTTATTTACGTACGTCGCTCGGCGGTAGTTCCTGCACTTCATCGTATGAATCCAAGACACGCCGGGATAGTTTCTCAAGGCTGTTGACTGATTTGTACTCAGAAGGTGATTACCATACCACTTGGCTGTGTGCAGCCGAGAATTTCAACATTGTGGCCAGCGGAAGTCGTCGTCGACGCCCAGAAGCATAGTAGGAAAAAACAAACACAAAACACTTTACATTTTATATTGTTTCAATGAGCATGAATGATGATGAAGAGTAAACGAAGGTTGGCGACTCTGCGCGTTGTGAGCAAGAGGGAACAATTGAAAGGGTGTACGATAACACGGCACACCAGCTCAAACAGGGTCCCGTGCAGGGACGTACTTTCACACACAATAGTCACTAAGCAGGATCTATATTTATGAAATGAAACTATAACCTTCACTCCCGCTAGCAAAAAACGTGAATATATTTATGTATGTATATCTCCATTTACGCGTGTGTACGTGAAAAAGTGGGTGTGCATTTTGTTGAGTCACAGCTGCAAGTTTTATGTGCTATTACTGAATTCTAAATCAATTACGTAATGCTAACTAATAGGCTCACATGGCCATAGGCTTTAATGTCCAAAAGCATGTGTAGATGGACGTTTATTGTTATTGATCATTTCAAACAATTGTGAGGTGTGAACTTCTGTTAAGCATTCATTGTTTACTAGTTGAGCCCAAGGGGCCCACAATGGAAGCCGCGTTTCACCTAGATAGACCACCTAGTCAAAGACAGCGCATCTCCCTCAAAAACAGTGCCTTGCTTCGATTCTCTTCTTCTTACAATATTATTAGATAGAAGAATATGCCTTTACGCGTACCCGTTCTTATTGGTGGGTGGTGTGGCACTCGACATTAGCAATTTAGATCCATGTGTAATGAAGGCCTCATATTTCTGCAAGGCGGCATTCGGAGAAATATACTCATACACTAAGTACATCGCAAGGTCGGAAGTGATAGTGAAAGGGAAGTGTGTGCCTACCAAAGTGGCGGGGAATACGTCTATCAAAGAAAGGTTGTTTGTAGCATGGAATCCAGACTGACGAAGCTAGCTGTGTTATGAGTGTCTCGGAGAGTCATAAGATCCCTTTGCTGTTTTCGGTCGCGAATTTAGACGTCAGAACTTATGCTCTAGGAACTCTGTGGAGGGTTATTTGCAGCACTTTAGGAAGGAGGATTTCAAAGATGCCTTTGGCTGTTTAAAAAGTATTGCTAGAAAAATGAATCTATTTATTGATACCAACAAGATAAAAACCATGAAGTTCAAGGCTGATGGAGCCCTACTCGTAAAGCTTATCAGCTGTATACTGACGGTAATTCTGCAGACTTTGCCATTCACTTCACATACTTGAAGATAGTACTCTTTAGTGGCATCTCATTTGGGACCTATATCGCAAATATATTTTTTACCATTGCAGTGTCGTCCATAGCCTACCGGCTACAGATTATCTAGAACGAACTTATTTACACTGTTTAAAAACAAACAACTTAAAAAAAAAAATATATATATATATATATATATATATATATGAATAGAGTTTATATAATAAACAGTCGTTTGAAAGATCTGTAAAGTGTTATAAAAAGTAGTTATATATATATATATATATGTAATGGGTCTGCAAAACGACCATTTACCATAAACACCTATTCAAATTATTGTCGCTACGAATGTTGTACTTCGTAGAACCATTACAATTTTTGATACTATAAGACAAACTTTCACATCAGTTTGCAATAAATTTAGCTTAATTGTTATTGGAGTGGATATCGGTGCTAAATTTTCTAGGTTTAGTACGGGCCACAAAATAAAACAATACCCAAATGCATGTTTGGTCTAATAAGGCAAATTAAAAAACATCTATTTAACAAATGTCACATATTTAGATTAGGTAAACATTAGTGAACTATTAGGGCTCGGATTGCTACAAGACGAGAGCTGAAAATAGAAAACAATCACAAGAGTTGCAAACCTAACTTTCCCTACTGCCTAAAAAGGGCCAGTTTATTATATGTATAATGCAGCTCGTTACTGGGTCAGTGGCAGTCGTATTTACGGATTCAAATTCGTGTGTTGATTGCAGCTTGATCAAGTACTGTTCGGAACATCAGAAGTCGGACGTGCTGGTGAACGGCATGCCGCAATCGGAGAACCCGTTCAAAGAAAACAAGTCGTGTGTAATCGTGTAGCAACCGGACTTCTCCGGTGTGCTGTCTTCCAACCGATGGCTATGATGGGAAGAACGAAGTGCTTCGCGTCACCGCACCTCAGCAAGCACCACTGTCAGCCTCATCACCAAGCGCAGCACGGCCACCATCCTCGTCCTCGACACCAGCATCATCAACGATATAACGATAATCACTCGAACTACATACAGTGGTGTCAAGGCGTCCGCCTTCCTCGTCTTCACTCCATTGCTGGTCATCGTCGTCTTCGTCGTCGTCGTCGTTGGCGCCAGGGTCAGCGTGGTTTTTATCGGCAACCTCACCGGTGTCCTCGAAATTGCATACGGCTCTCTCATCGAGCAAACGGTACATGACGCCCGCCGCCTTCTGGCGCAGTGTATGAAGTCTGGCGACTGCGAGGATGCGATGAGGAGTCTGAGACCAGCGACTCAATCGCTGAGGTACGTTATTAAGCTGGCATCAAGACGATGCCGATCTGAGCATGCTGCAGTGGACGCTAATCTCGCCCCGTTGTCACGTATTAACGGTTAACGTGTAGTTACTTCTCTATACGTGTTTTGTTTGGTACATATGCACCGCCGCATTACCTACACTAGTTAAGGCTACCCACTTACATGAAGAAGATGAGGCTGCTGTACCGCATTCATAGACAACACAGAATAGGTTAGTCCACGCTATTTGCAACAGCGCGGAGATAACAAAGTTGCGTAATAGTAAAGCGCCCCGTGGTGGTTACATTTTTTTACATTTTTTCAATTACATTTTTAGAATTGCTACCTTTATTAACACTATATACGGACAAACAGACATACGACGCTTACATCTCGATCGTGATCCACAACACAGATGTGCCACCGCAGTACTGGGTTTGAGATCATGTCGAAATTCATGAACACATGAATGTGTTCGGTGACATTAAATACGGGCGCAAAAGCCATGAGCAATTGTTCTACAAGTAGCAGCTCTGCGTTTACCGTCGCGACGAGGCCAGACAGGCCAATATTTTACACGGCAACAGTGATGGGAAAGCAGGAGTAGAGGCATAGATATTCATGTCCCTGGCTCGGCACGGCGGAAAGCACGGATTGAGTCAATTGTTACGAAATTCCTAAACGACTCCAGATGCCTTTTTACTTTTTCCACAGTCCTACCATTGCAACGTGTCGCGAAATCCGTAAATTAGAGCGGACAAAACCCTGACGAGTCACGAAGGAAGACGTGGCCTTCAACAAGAAAATAATTATTTCTGATCCCGAGAAAGGGAGAGTCGACGCCAAAAAGAAAGTAAAGTGAAGTTGACAATAAACATGCGACGCAGCTTATAGATATAGTTTAGCTTTAAGAATTTCACTTATTAATATGCTCTTGCCGGGTTTCAAGACGCAATAGGTTATTACGTAGACTGATGTGCTCGTCTTGTGCTCTTGTATCAAGAGCTGTATCATCTAGCCGCTTCACGTCTAAAACTAATTTACTGTAAGATGTAATAGGCTCAGTTTTGTCGCGGCTAAGTTGCAAAACATCTTAAAATACCCTTACCGTTCTAACTTATGGCTGCGCAGTCTATCGTGCTGTTGTTAGGTCCCTCGTGCTAGATACTCTGCCCAAACAGAAAGTTAACGTAAAACTACCCGAAAATGCTTTATTATTTTTAGAAAAAGGCCATGCAAACCTCCGTGTAGTCAGACTCAAGTTAAACACTCAAGGCGTCCAAAAACGCACTCTTGCAAAAAATGTTATTGCAGCACAAAGCTTGAGTATATATGCGTCTATTGAATATTGTTCCTCCGAAAGGGTCCGGCCAAGTATAGAAGAGCCTCATCGAGATGATCGGAGCCTTAATGTTAGCTTTCACCTCTCTCACGTCATGGGGCGTTTGAGTGCAATCATACTCGGCGCCACTGAGTATGACCTAAGCAGCCAGAGCTGTGGCTCTTAGGAATTCGTGATTGTGAAACTCGTTTCTGGCCGCGTTCCACTGCTGCGACTGGAGGGTTCAAAAAGTCCAGACAAGTGAAAACGTCGAATGACTTTTATTTGTTGAAGGATTACGGGTGGGACAATGTTCTAAGTGAGACTTAAGAAGAGTTGGCTGTCTATAAAGTATGGCCTATTAGACTTTTTTTTCGTTGGTTTAGCTTGCGAACCTAATAAACGGGGCAATAAGATAGGAATTTACTGCGTTTAACGTATACTATTCTCTTGTCAGCGGTAAATCTAGCCATAATCATATATTTACGTTGGCATGTAGGATTTAAACGATACGTTACCAATGAGTAAAGAGTAGACCCGACGGTTTATTATTCTTATCCAGACTAACAATTTTACATATGGGACCAAATTATGTAATGGTCCTATACCCGACGTCGCTGTATTTTACCTTCTCAGATTTGGTCTTCCCTGTTTATATATATGTATATATATATATATATATATATATAGCCGTATACACGTACATACTTTTTTAATTTTAAATCATTTGCTTGACCCAACATAGCACCCTACACCATCCATCGGTCTACATGTGTACAGCTTTTGAAGATGACCCAGAAGTGGGCTATGTTCATGAATGCTTGAGAAACGTTTTACTGCGTATATTTTAACCACCGAAGCGATGTAGAGATATAAAATGTGAATTGCTAGGCCACTTCTTTGATGTACGCACGAATTACCTATTGATGCATCATTTCAAAGGATGTGGCATGTTTTGAGTTCGTAAACGGGTTGTTTGCTTGGCGGATGGGTACATGCAAATCCAAATTGTACACACTTATTTGGTCATGAATTATATTCTCCTTGCAGATGTACGCACACTGACCACAATACAATATATATACATATATATATATATATATATATATATATATATATATATATATATATATATATATATATATATATATATCTATATATATATCTATATATATATATATATATATATATATATATAGATATATATATATATATATATATATATATATATATATATACATAGTGTGTTCAAAACGTATCGCGACTTTTGTGTTTTTTTCAAAAATTATTCATTTATTCATGAATATCTATTTTGTCCCCTTCAAAGTAATCCCCATGAGATATTATACACTTGTGCCAACGGTTTTTCCAATCTTCGAAGCACTTCAAAAAAACATTTTTTTTTATCTTGTTCAGCTCCTCCTTCGATGCCGTCTTTATCTCGTCAAGCGTAGCGTAACGTCGTCCTTTCATGGGCCTCTTCAGTTTAGGGAACAAGAAAAAGTCACAGGGGGCCAGATTTGGGGAATACGGTGGCTGCGGCATCATTAGTGTGTTGTTTTTGGCCAAAAACTCGCGCACAAGCAACGATGTGTGAGCAGGGAGCGATGCGTTATCGTGGTGCAAAAGCCAATTTTTGTTCTTCCACAAATCCGGGCGTTTCTGGCGGATTGCTTCGCGCAAATTGCGCATAACTTGCAGGTAATATTCCTTATTGACCGTTCTACCCTGTGGCAAGAACTCATGATGCACCACGCCCCTGCAATCGAAGAAAACTGTCAGCAAAACTTTCACATTCGACCGAACTTGGCGCGCTTTTTTCGGTCTTGGTTCGTGCGGCAGCTTCCATTGAGATGATTGAGCTTTGGTTTCCACGTCATAACCATAAACCCACGATTCGTCACCAGTTATGACCCTCTGGAGCAATTTGGGTCGTCGCGGACAGAGTCCAACATCTCATTAGCAATGTTCATGCGATGCTGTTTTTGGTCGCAATTGAGCAATTTTGGTACGAATTTCGCGGCGACCCGTCTCATGCCCAAATCATTGATAAAAATCGAATGGCACGAGCCAATCGATATGTTTAGGTCCTCAGCAACTTCTCTAACGGTGATTCGACGATTGGCCAATACCATTTTCTCCACTTCATTAATTTTTTCGTCTGTTGTTAAAGTGCTCGGGCGTCCGGCACGCTCTTCGTCGTTCACATCTTCTCGGCCTTCTGAGAACATTTTGTACCACCGATAAACGTTGCTTCGGTCCAAGGTAGCTTCTCCGTATGCCACAGTCAACATTCGGAATGCATCCGCGCACTTAATTTCGTTTTTCACACAAAATTTGATACAGGTTCTTTGATCCATTTTTTTGAATAGGTAAAAATCGAAGACGATCCAAAACACGTGCAAGCAAAGCAGCTGTCAACAATTAAGTGAACATTCAAAATGGCCGAGCTTGTCGGCATAAGTGAGAGACATGAGTACCAACATAACGCCACAAAAAATCGAAATTCGAATATACGTAACCCGCGAAAATTCAAAAGTCGCGATACGTTTTGAACACACCTCGTATATATAT
>QVRM01003916.1:0-87500 GCA_003439945.1 Dermanyssus gallinae
TATATATATACGTACAAACTGTCCGGAAAACGTCTGAAAAGTGACTTAAGGCATTGTAGAGTTTCAAAGACACAGAAGGTGAATCAGCAGTATCAGCAGCAAAAACAACAATAAGAGCAACAACGGCAACAAGAAGAACAACAACAGCAATAAAACAACAACAACAACAATAACAACAACGAAACAACAGTGACCGCCACAACAGCGACGAAGCTGACCGCAATCACGGCAGCAGGTTTGAAACAGGCTAGCACACAGCGACTTCTGGAATGGGAGTTAATTAAGTTTTGGCAACATAAGCCGCAAGTCTTCGCGCTCCCAATTACGCCGGAGAAAAAAACATGCCTACAGCAGGACCCAGGCGGCCGCGGCTACTGCTCCTGCTGCTATGGTGCAGGCCACTGCTCTTTGGGTTAGTAGGATTTTCGATTGACGAGGTTAAAGCTCCTCGTAAGCCTGCTGAAGCGAGAGTATATAGTAGGGGTGTGCAGGAAATGCTTACACACACACACACACACTGTAAGTACCTCACTTGAACGTTTGATATACATACAGGTATGTATATGCGATACATGCGTATGTTTGCACAAACGTGTTAATTCGTACGCGTCCATATGTACGAACAGGTATACTTTCATACATACCCGTATACGTGTATAATGAATATACATGAAACGTGTCCCACGTTTGACGTGACCGTTCACATAAGGCACATAAGCCAGGATAAGAGAGGTTATGGTATGTACTTGTGTGTCCCCTATCTATCCGCCCCCACATACGACCTCCGGGTGTCGTTTCTGATGGTTGTGTGGTGGTTAGATGGTTTCGTTTCGGCCACAACGACGACATTGCGCGACAAAGGCAGGATCAGGGCTCTAGCCTCGTCATGATCATACAGAACGCTTTAGAGGCGTTTACGCGCACAGAACTTTACTCGATCTGTGTGTGGGTCTATCTTGCTGTACCTTTCCGTTTCCGGGCCGCTGATTCGCGTCGTTTTTCCATCTATTTTTTTCAGTTCTGCTTTTCTTTTTTCTATCAGCAGACGGACGAGGCTGGAGACTAGTCTGTTGTCTGGGGGTGAGCGAAACGAAGGGGGAGCGTGCGACGGCGAACCCCACGATCGTAGACATCGTCGTCGTAGGTTTCACTATAGGTCACCGTAATCACCAACACCATCATCATTATCACCCCCATCATCCTTCCCTTACAGTCCTCATCGTTCTCATCACCATCAATGCCCCCCCCCCGCCACCCCTCCCGACATCGGCACTGCCATTATAATTGTTCTTGCAAGCCGCATACACATCACTCATCGCTGTGCTGGTCAAGCAACCACTGCGAGTGGCTAACGCTCTATTCCTCCCCCCCCGCCCCCCTGGAGATCGTGCGTTTGAATGGCGATCTCCCGCCAAATAGCGCAAGGAGCGATTTAGACAGATGAGCAGACCAGTCGAGGAAGGCAGCAGAACATATTGTCAGCTTTTTGTTTTGTCTCTTTCTCTTCACATCGACCACATAACAAGTGGTCGACGGTAAATTTGCGCGGAAGTTGGTACAAGTCTTAATCAAAGGGACGCATGATTTATATATATATATATATGCCGCTTTTAGTCACCCACCGCGATCAGGGGGTTATAGTCGTTGCTCGGTCTACGATTGGATATTACGACTATCGCGCATTTATGGCCGCGCGAAAACGGCAAAAAGAAGGGAAGAAGAAGCGATTGCGTCGCGCAACCGGGAGTCCCGGCTGCACAGTGTATTATTATCTTATCTACGGATAGATAGAGCAAATACACGTATACATAACCACGCTAAGCTGTAGCGTGTACCGACAGTATACGCAACGAACGGTACCGTGTCGCCCTCCGGAACGCAAAAGGTGTCGAGGTTGTAGTACTTCGCGGGATTCCTCGCTTTCGCTACAGGTAGTCCAACCTCGAGCTTCGTGCGGCGTTATGCCAATCCTGATGGCGTCCACATCGTCAGCCGGCGCTTGCAGGAGCGTCCAGTAAACAGGCCCCAAACAGGGTATCACTTATCAAGTCGTCGCTACGATATATATATATATATATATATATATATTATATATAGTCGTATATCTTCGATACACATACTATATATACATGCTAGTGTGTACATGCTACATACATGTATACAGAGGCACGTGGACATCAACGACGACTCTTGATGGCTAGTGAGCGAATAGGCAAATAAGACACATTTGTATACATGTACCGACAATTTTTCAATTCCTTCCCAACAACGAGCCAGCTTGAGTTCTGGTTCGCTATGGGCGTACGTAGGCGATTACTTCAGTTAGCGGCTTCTTCCATTGCAGGTCATGGCTCAGCTGAGGTATTAGCTTATGTCGTGTTCCTCGGATACACGTCCCACGCGCCTAAGGGCCGCTTTTGATTCAATTGTATAAAAAAAAAACAAATGGCAATGTACTACCTCAACGCTGCCGACCAAAATTCAGATTCGTCTCAAATAAACTAATAAAGTACGACCGATTATGTCTCCAAGATTTTTAGGAAGGTTGTATACATCATATTTATTTCACTCATATTGAGTATGCATATAACATAGACAATTATACAGATTATACAATTATAAAGTCAGAGAGGAAAATTGTATTGAAATAGCTTGATCAACACCGTGAGTCCATCAACTTCCTGTTGGCTCATCAGTTTGGCTTTTGCCGCAGAACCTTGCACTTGTGCACTTATGGCAAATTATATCCGACACTGTTAAAAACGTTTAAAACGTACCCAGAGGTTTCTTTTTAACTTGCACATGTGCACTTATGGCAAATTATATCCGATTCTGTTAAAACGTTTAAAACGTTGTTGTGGCTTTTAGTTGTCTTACTACCATTCCTATCTCTTACAGGGCTGCTTCAGGAGCTGGGGTGCTCAGCAGACACAGTCAAGCGGTTTCGGTCGTCGCTATTCTCCAGAAGCCTTAATGAAGAACTGAGACACCCCATGTTCACCAGACGACATAGAGATAGCGTTTTGCTTACCGACCATCTGGCGGAGCATTGCTCAAGATAATCGTTGAATCACTTTTCCGAGTCTCTTCTTAACTTGCCCAGATGCCCAGGATATGGCTCTCTGGTGTTTTTCTTTCGTTTTTCTTTTAAAAACTGAAGCTTAAGTTTACACAAAACAAAATATATGACATATATTAAGGAGGTCATAAACCGGGCCGTGCGTAACACGGCTGCCCTTCCGAGAAAATGCGGAGCGTACCTGTGGCGTAGATCCTCGCTGGCCCGCCCGTCGTGACGGGGTGAAACGCGAGTGAGGTTCGCGCTCCGCACAGTCGTCGCCGCCCGACCACAGCATCGTCGGCATAGACGCCGACGGCGACGCCCACAGCCAGACTTCGATAGCTCAACGAGCCGTCCAGAGCGAGGCCAGCCATCGATCGAGGGCCCCGACTCACTCGGTGGTCCACGGCGGCGGTGGTGGCGGCGGCGGCCGTGGCCTCGCTATGACGGTCCGGACCTTCAACAACAGAAGCAGCACAGCGTTCGGGTCGATCGCGAGTGCCCGGCTCCCGCGTCTGTTCCTGTGTCGCACATCAATCCTGAGTCGTCGTCATCATAATCATCAACAAGCCGGTCGGGACAGAATCCTCTCGGGAGGAAGCGTCAATCCTCCGTTGATTAGCAATCACCCACCACGCTGGTCACACTGGCGACTCACGGAGTCACCCGCAAAGCACGGTCGATTGTCGCGCTTTTCGTCATCATCCTCGTCATTGTCATCATCGTGAATCAATCCTCCCACGGGCGCAAACGAACATTATCCATCGCGACGCATCGATTCACATACAACACCCACGGACAGCCTCCCTCCACGCACATGCACATACATGCATGCAGGGCAGCATCACACGGCATACGGATGAAGAGAGAGAGAGAGAGAGAGAACGCGAGCAACCAAGCGAGAAACGAAGCGAGATCCAGGAAGGAAACGTGCAGGGAAGTGAAGGAAAATGGAAACAAAAAGCTTCGAAAATGCACGCTGAGCGAAGCAAGCGTCGTTATCACCGTATCCTCAATATTCGCGCACTCCAAGATCCAAGATCGTGTCGAGTGGCCGTAGCAGAACATCCAACACAGTAGCAACACATCCGGAGCGGCACCTGCTCCTTGAGATCTTCTGACACAACGTCACCACAACTTAGCAGGAACGTAGAATCTCTGCGTATCTGCTTTACGCGCACCCTCTCTTTCTCTCGTCTCTTCTATTGCTTTCTCTCCCATGCTCTCCCATTCTGTCGTATCCTCGACGGCCGAGTCAGGTGAAAGCGCAAGATATCACAAATAATTAACCACAACAACAGCAAAACAATAACAACGACGACGACGACGACGACAACAACAACAACAACAACAACACAATCAAACGGTCCAACAGCGAACGCCAACTGCAACGGCCGCAGCTGTGGTAGCCACTATTGCAACGGGCGGCACTCGGGCGCCGCTTATTCGCAAGCGACACAACAAACAATGACTTATGGCGGAAACAGTCATATTGGGGACCTCACCACCTGCCTATCATTCACTTCGAGAAAGGATTGTCACTCTCTGGCACGAGCCAGATGCTTTAAGATGCACGTAACTAAGATCAACAGGCATTAGTCGATCAACCACCGATTAGTGATAGACTGATAATTCTGCAGATGCTAATGTGGCTGATTATAGAGATCATGTAGTTGAACCGCTCGGCTGGCAGGCGGTCTATCTTCGCGAACCTTCGCCTTGTTCGTCGAGGTCGTCGTTATGAAGGAGGCCTCGCCTTCGCTTCGTCGTGAAGCTTGCTGATGAGGTAGGTGTTTTTCTTGTGATCGAAGGTATCGCAAAGCTAGGCACAACCTACCCCCGCCGCTGCCGTTCACTCTCGGGCTCTTGCGACCTCAGAGGTCACATGCACACAAACACACAAGCCCCGCCCTCACCTCGACATCCAGCAAGAGATCTTCTTTACTTCTGTCGCGTGACCGTGTTGGGTTGCGTCGGCTGCTGCGTGCCAAAACGAACTCCACGAGCAGCACCAGCAATAGACGTGACAGCAACAACAACAACAACAACGGCAATGGCAACAGTAACAACAACAACAGCAGCAGCAGCAGCAATAGCGGAAGGCAAGAAGCCCAAGGCGAACCACGGCAAAGACTAAAGCCAAACAGTAAGGATCAAAGGCCTGTGATGAATAGCTGTGATGAGAGCACAAACAGATGATTCGCTACGGCGCTTCTGGTAGTTGCAGCTGTTGCTTGTTGTTCTTTTTCTTCTATTTTTTTTTTTCAGCTTCAGCTCTGTCAGCTGCTCACCAATCTCGTGGTGGTGGTGGTGGTGGTCAGGTTCGTCAAGATCGTCACGAGCGCGAACGTTTCGCCGCCGGTCATGTGACGCGTCTGAGACGATGGGAAAGCGTCGTCGTCGTCGTCTGGCTGCGGTGGCGGCGGCGGCGGCGGCGGCGACTGCAACGGCGACGGTGGCGCATCTGAAGACAGCACAGCGGCAGCGCGACCAGAACGCGAGGGTAACGGTGGCTCCCGCGCAGCGTTGCCAGCGTCCAGCAGCAACCAAGCGAACGGCAAAAGTCAACGGGCAAGCCAGTAAGAGGAAGGGAGGAAAGACTGCCGGCCGGCCGGCTGGTTGGCTGTGCAAGGTAGAAACGGTGGAAGGCCGAAAAAGCGAGGAAGACAAGAAGAGATTGACAATCGGCGGTGGTCAACGCCGCCGCCGCCGCCGCCAGCAGCATCAGTAGCATCAGTAGCATTTGCAGTAGCAGAAGCAAAAACAACAGCAGCAGCCGTAGTAGCTGCAGCAGCAGCAGCAGCTGCAGTATGCGGCCTCTCCCGCCTATGGCGCCCTCGCCTCAAGACGCCACCGGGAGTCACCTCGGTAGCTCACCACGGTTATATCTGTGTATCCTTCTATCTTTATGTCTATCCTTCTATCTATATATCTATCCTTCTATCTATATGTCTTCCTTCTATATATATATATATAACTATCCTTCTATATATATATATATCTATCCTTCTATCTATATGTCTGTATGTCTATGTATATCAACGTTGTATCGCCGGTGCTTTCTGCGGCGCCACTACCGGCGCCTCGCTTCGCCTGCGCCTTGTTCGTCGCCGAAGACCGTCTGGCGAAGACCTCCGACCATCGGTAACCAAGTCACCGATAGATAACGGTAGTCAACGGCTGGTGGCCGCTGCCTCCGCCTCCGCTAAGGATGCGGATAACCGTTAAGCGCTTAACACTACTTCTACTACTACTACTACGACGACGACGACGATGACAACGGCTATTGTTGGCGGCAGTGGGCGCTTAACTCGGCGTCGCCCGAGTAACGGTGATTTTGCTGTTACTGTTACTGATGCCGTTGTAGCTATTTGATGGTCCTTTGTCTCTTGTTTGGTGTGGTGCTGATGCTGGGGTAATGGTTATGGTTGTTGTAGTATAGATATATATATATATATATTACCATACAATTAAATAATGTACCTGACCATAAGGATACACATCGGCATATATATATATATATATATATATATATATAAATACACTCAGACATAACAACTGTGTGCCGGCGAATATATTCACATTTAACCAAAATAAAATAATTGGTCGAGTCCAGTTTGCCAGCGAGCACGGAACACGGAAACTACGTGTTACCTCGGTGTGTTTGTACATCGATAGAGATGACCTCCCTGACGAAGGCACGGAACGGAGCGCGCGCGGGTCCACTGTTCCCTCACACATATTGTAACGTACGGACTGTAAGCGGCCAATATTTACCAGCCGTAAAGGAATGCCCTGTGTCCTGAGACTGTCCTGAGTGTCGTTTGGTGCCGCACTGCCGGACTATGGGAGGGTGAGTGTGTGGTTGGATGTGTGTTTCGGTGACTGGGTAGTTGTTGACCAACAGAGTGGGTTGAAGGACATCCTAATCCAGTCTAGCCCAATCTACTTGTCGGTGGCGGCCAACTCAGGACAAATGGGGGGGGGGGCTGGCCTATAATGCGGGGGCCGGGTGCAGTCTAGAGGGTGGCGGAATTTGCCAAATTAGCAGCCGTCGTCGTAATGGTGGCAGCGTCTCTTCAACATCTGCTGCTGCTGCTGCGGCTACTGATGTTGCTGCTGCTGAGTCAACACAGCTGCTGTCCATTACGCTTTCTTATCGTCGTTTTGCGCCCACTTGGCAGTTCGCCAGGACGCCTAGGTAGCGTTGGCCAGCGAGTACTGCGTTGCATGGGTGTAAGTTGAAGTTCTTCAGCTAAAAGGCTAACAGAACAACAGCTCGCTGTTGTCTGTGTTGTTGTTGTTGATGCCATTAGTGCTAGTATTGTTGTTGTTATTGTTGTTGTTCTCGTCTTGTTCGTTCTTATTTTAGTTGTTGCTGTTATTGTTGTTGTTGTTGTCCTCACTTTGTTCATTCTTATTTTAGTTTGTTGCTGTTATTAATGTTGCTCTTGTTGTTGTGAGTGCTGCTGCTGCCATCTTTATTCCAGTTATTGCTATAATTGTCTCTTGGGGTGTTGTACTTTGTTGCTCTTCGTTGTCAGCGTCGTCAATTACGGCATTGTTGTTGTCGCTTATGTTGTTGTTGTTATTGCTGTCGCTCATGTTGTTGTTGTTGTTGTTGCCGTCCAGCTAACAATTATATCGATCGTCGACGTTTGTCGACGTCGCCATTTACGGCATTGCAGCTGTTATTGTTCGTATTGTTGTCCTTACTGTTGTTCTCGCTGTTGTTGTTCTCGCTATTGCTATTGTTGTTGCTGTTCTCGCTATTGTTATTGTTGCTGCTGCTGCAATTGACGTTCTTGTTGTTGGTGTTGTTGCTGCTGCTGTTAAGCTAACAATTCTATCGTTCGTTGGCGTTTGCTTACGATGATTGAAAACGCGACCTTCAAATCGCCCGCTTTGCCGTCGCTACCACTACCCCACGGACCCATTGTTCCATTTGCGTCTAGATCGCACGTATGCCGACCGACCGACCTATGTGTACCGCTATGTGTATCTGGCGTGTATAATGAACGTACACGTGTGCGTAATGTGCGGGCGTGTGTGTCTATGTGACGATGTCTATGTGGTATACCTATACGCGTTCGGCGAGCGCATCTCAATGTACTGGTGACACCCCGGCTGGCCTTAGCCAGACTTTGGGTTTAGTCCGTACACAGGCATAGAACCCATTAATGCGGTTTGTGGTGGTTGTTGTTGCTGTTGTTGTTGCAGTTGTTGTTGGTGGTGGTGGTGTTATCACTATTGTTGTTGCTGTTACTGTTGTCTTGACAGTTGTTCTTGTCACCGTCGTTGTTGTGCCTATCATATTTGTTGTTGCCATGATCGTGGTTGTCGTTACCGTTGTTGTCGTTGTAGATGTTGTTAGTGTTGCTTTTCATAATTGTTGTGGTTGTTGTTGCTGTGGTTGTTGTTGTTGCTGTTGTTGTTATTGCTGTGGTTATTGCTGTTGTCGTTGCTGTTGTTGTTATTGATGCTGCTGCTGCAGGGCAGTGGCCGGCTGTATCCGTATTGACGGAGTGACCGAATGGCTGGCTGACGGTGGACAGACGAACGGTTGTCTGTCTGACGGTGATATAGTGTTGAGACTGTCATTAGTCGATCGCCCTGTCAGACGCCCGTAGATAGATAGCCTCTGACCTTCCTTCGTTACCTCAATTAGTAGAACCACGGGCACGGGAGCAGAGGTAGCGGGCGAGCGAGGGGTTACGCACAAATGTATAAATTGCATTGGTTGCATCTTACATGTACATATAGATGTATATACGCAGACTGTGCGTGCATATATATATATATATATATATATATAATATATATGAACGGGCGTTCACTGAGAGCCGTGATTAGTGCTTATTACCTCCGATCTGTCGCGAAGTCTCCATTTAGCCCATCGCAAGCTATTCGCGGCTTTATGGCGCTCTCTTGCATGAATCATCGTCTCTTTAGTTTCTCTCTCATGACAGCAACAGTCATCTAAACTCTTTCTAGAAAAAAAAAAATAATAATAATAATAATAATGGCCATATATATTACTGTTCATGTCGACTCCAGTGCCCACGTATGCACGTTGCGACGTTTTGCCTGGCGCCAGAAGATACCGTTTTATAGTCTGCGTTTCATTGTTAGTGACTCAAGTTGCTTTTCAGACGACGAAAGGTGCAAGTCATTTGCAACAAGTTGACGTATGCCTCTCTGGTACTTTTGGAATACTAAGCATATGATTTATAGCTGTAAAACTAATTAGTACAGTATTCTAAAGGCAGATAATGTATGTGGCATTACTTTTGAATGCACTTTATAGACAATAAAACTGCTCCAAATTTCTGAGTCGTTTTTGTGCCAGCAGAATCACAATATGAGGCCGCTGTCTTAGACTTGCTCATCGCTTAATTGACAGAACGTTTCACTCATAATTTGAGCAATTATTTTTCAACAGGTTTCAAATCTGTCGCGCCCACATAACAGACGAGAAGAACGTAGCGTCTAGTAATTTTTAGAGGCTAGTACAAGCGTAATTTCAGGGGTTGCGAACAGCGCATACCAAAAAAAGGGGTAACGCGGTGGTTTGACTAAAAGTCTAAATCTCTTCCAACCGATCACGGCCGAACTCTTCCCTGTGTGTGTGAACTCCCGGAACTGCATCATATGCAAGTACGTCAAAAGCACTGAGGTACTAATAATTGTTGTTGTTGTTGCTGAGGTTGCTGCTGCTCTCGTTATTCCAGTCATCGATACAGAATTGATGGGTGAGGCGTTACGTACAACAAATGTATAAATTGCATGTTTGAGTTTTTGCCGGATTTTGTCTAGATATGACTTTCCAAGTTATTTGCTCCAGGAGTTAATACGTCTTACCGTCATTTTCGTCCTCTTGTTGGGCCTCTCAACGGCTTTGTCCAAAAACGTTGCATTTTTAGGTAGGTTTTTAACAACAATTCCTTGTGACAGCGCAGAATGACCAATCACAGAACCCAACCGCGCCACCGGAATGTGTTATCTCGTTTTCTTCTATTGTATTACGTATACAGTCCTGTTCGGACACAAGAAATTGAGTCCCGCATCCGGGATCGAACCTGCGATCAAGCCCGCACACCAGAAGCCAGGGAAAGATTACGCACGGACTACCCATACACCAAGTCGCCACTATACATGTATACCTAATGGTAGAGAGCAAAGTGGTGGAATGATTGATTCATTAATCGTTTGACTTGTATATTTAAATGCACATGTCATCTTTTTTATGCCATGAGCGCTTAGATTGGCCGCACATATATTAACTACGCATCCATATTTCCATATAGTAGTCTCTAACGAGCTAATATTGAAACAAGTGAGTCCGCAGAAAACTAGAAATGTGTATTTGGCGTACAAAGGCGATCCTAATAAATAATAAATACGGAACCTCCTCTTAAGGAGCGTCTGGTAGGCTAGTACACGGCAGGTGCGATGATGGCAAGCATCCCCATGCTTATAGCCGCATTTTTATCATCTCTATTAGTGTTCTTATTTAGTTAGCTTAGAAACAGATATAGAGTGTACTTGTGATATAGATATACGAACATTATTCTGGATAATATTTCTTATGTATTTTTCATTGTGTGCTTCTGGATAACAATTAGGGTGTCTAGATGTATATTAGCGCCGAAGCACTTCATTTATCAAGCGCCTAGGGCGTTTTCAGGCAGTTTCGATATTGTAAAGGACTACCTGAAGTAGCTAGTAAGCCATCGGGCGAAGCCGCATGGCATGTTCCAGCTGACGCGTTACTCACTAGACCCGCAACAGGAGGCAACAACGAAACCCCACTTGTACTCTACCATACGAAAGCGTTTGCATCTATGCTTCCTTTTTTTGCAAAACCTGGTTTAATCAGGCCCCAGTCATCGTAACACTAAAGAGTCGTGACTTCCTAGCTAAGAACTACCTCCCTACATTCACAGGGGATGAATGCATTCTTACGTTGTCTCGTCTCTGGTCTTTGGTGAGTTCAAGTCCCCCGGTGAGCCGGGAGACTTAAACTCTCTTTTTCTGTTCGAAGAACTCCTCTCTCTCTCTCTCTCTCTCTCTCTCTCTTTAATCGTGTTACAGAGCTTTGCTTGTCTTGCTAATCTGCCGAGACCTTTAAGGCAGCTTAAGGCATGACATTCACACACCCATATCGACAGCTGTTTAGCGTGCACTGCACGTCCACGGTTCCTATATCGGCTACATGCACCAATCCTCAGTGCGGTAGCCATGCGAAGCGAAACGTGACAATTCGGCACACGGCGCCTAGCTGCAAACGACGACGACGACGACGACGACGACGAAACACTAGTCACGCCCCACTAAATGGAACGACTCTCCGCGTCGAAAACGCCTCTCATCTGGTTTCTGTTTCAGTGCCCGGCTTTCACTACTCGGTTTCCGGTTTACTGACGCTCCCTACTTGCACCCAGGACGCGCGCAGGATTTCTGCTTCTGTTGTCATTGAACGTATGGCCCATACGATTACCGTTACTAGCGGCGCCTCATACTGAGAGACAGTTGCCGGCGTCCACGATTTATCCTCCCCCGCGATACACGCACGTCTCCGCTGCGCAGGCAAAAGTGCCCGGCAAACACAGGTCGCGTGTCCCTGTTCTATGGTAGGGCACAGCTATGAGTAATAGATGCGCGTAGACACTGTTCATCTATACGACGAGATCATCAAACGTAGGTAGTTGTATGTACCTCGTCACTGTCTGTGGTGACGGTGCATCGCGATTTCGGCTGCTACTGACCCTACTGTTGAGGATGAACAACCACCGGGGTGCGTTTCAATGTTGTCCTTATTGCTCCTATGCTTGCTCCTGAAAGCTGGTCGGTAGGATGTTGCCTTTCGATCTGCTGCTGCTTCAAGTGTGGACAGTCGTGTCGGACACGGACGATCCGTCCGACTGGCATTCGTCGCGTTTCACTCGAATGAATGTAAAAGCTAGTTAGCATAAAAGTTCACCGTGATGATAATAATAATAATAATGACGATGATGAAGGGTGGAACGCAGGCGTTGGCTGACATGCATGACATCGGACGTCAGCACCGTCTATCCTAGTGATAGACCGGATAGGCCCTGTCCGTGCGGTGATACCGGTGGTAACGGTATCACAGCCGCGCATACACAACCACAATGCCAGTGATATTGGTTGAACTAGTGGTGATGGTGGTCACTGCAGTCACAACAATAACAACTATTAGAACAACAACAACAACGTTAACGCACTATAACTTCGTACAACAATAGCTTTAACCCGTCTCCATAGCACATCTTTCCTCTACTGGCACGAGATCTGTCAGCGGCGGAATTACGAGGCTAATTCAGGACCCGGCAAATCGAATGTGGAAGCAGTGACGGAGGTTCAGCACGACGGCGTAGTGGAAATGTCCTGCGACCCTGGTGTTGTGAGTCGTAGGCTCGATTCAAACAACACGAATAATGGGGTAGATGCCAAAAACTTGTTTCCTGTGTAACCCAGCAATTCAAACTAAATGTGTATGGGTAAAACGACTACTTTTAATAATAATAATAATAATAATAACAACAACAACAACAACAACAACGATTATACTCAATATAAGTGAAATTAATGTGATAATGCAAATAGATTTAATAATCGTCCAATATCGACAATGATAATAAAGTCGATGCTGGCCCTTTAAACAAGTATAGTTTGTATGTGACTATATAAAGGCTAGATAGAGAATACATTGAGGTCAAGATAAGTCTAAAATACACATGTACTCAGTGTCATGTACGAGTACAAACTGTTTCCTCTATTGGCAGTCATCCGGCAGTCGGCACTAATAGTCGTGATCCGTGTCCTGCAAACACTGCTGCTGCTGCTGCTGCCGCCGCCGCCGCTACCACCGATGAACTGGTGCATGGTGCGGCGTTGAAGCAGATCGAATGAGGACAACGAAAAGTCTATTGTGCCGTTTTACATTCAGGCCGTCGTTGATGGTGATGCTGTCACGCTGTCTGTTGAGCCTATCTTCTTCTTCTTCTTCTTATTCTACCATCTGTCCAACAACATCTGACGTAGAACGCTGACCCGGTGCTCCTCATTGCTGGTCCTGACTCCACCCCTGGCCTAGGCGTCGATCTAGCCTAGGCCCCACTCTGCCTGCCACAATTACCGCTACTTGTACCACTACCATTACTACCACTACTACTACTACTACTACTACTACTACCAGGACAGCTAGACGGCGTGACGCGGTGCGCGCGTCCAGGGCCCCACCTGCACGATTGCGTGCCCTACCTCCAGGCCACGGCACGGGTCACGTGACCACGTGACACGTGACGGTGATGATAATGATGATGCTGATGATGATGATAACGATAATGATGGCGATGATAATGGTGACGCTGGTTGCGAGCATAATCATTACCATGATAATGACGACGACGATGATGATGATGATGATAATGATGTTGGTGACGGCCATCTAACACAACTGCCCTAACACATAACGGCAATGGACTTTAGCCAACAGCAATAATATTAATATTAGCAGCAACAACAGCAACAACAACAACAACATATTCAACTTTTTGGCCTGACCATCAGCCAAGACTTAACGTCCACGGCACTGCTTCTCACATTTTGTTTCATAGACGTACCCCCATGTTGCGGCGTGGTCTAGGGAACTAGTGGGCTAGTCATGGTTTTCATCTACCGGGGTGTCGCCGGTTCGATCCCTGTTGTTGGTCGAATTTTCTTTGAGCGATGCTCATTGAGAATAGATGATAAACCAAACCGCTGAGAGTCAGCGGCCATGCTGCCACAAGGACTGTTGGGGAGGCTCTAGATATCTTAACATGTCGGCCCTAGCTAGACGGCCCTCGGTGCATTGAAGATATACCTCAGGTTAAGTGCCGAGCTCGTAGGGGCGAAAGGTAGTCTAGAATTAAAAACAACCCCTTCAAAAATGGTGTTTTTAATTCTAACGTAACCTCAATAATACAATGTTGCAAAACAGTGGGTGTTCGAACCCCCGCACCCTACCCGTGTCTCCTGCGTCGCGAGCGCAGGGAAATGCACTACGCCACCGGGCTCGACAACTAACAAGCGCAAAGAAACACAACAACAACACAACAAAAAAGCACAACAAAAACAACAAAAACAACAAACAAAACAAAAAACAACAACAACAACAACAGAAACAACAACACAAACAACAACAACAACACAACAACAACAACAACAACAAAAACAACAGCAGCAGGTTAAGCAAAAAACAACAACACAGCATACACAACAACAATGTATGGTTGTTGTTTGTGTTGCTGCCGTTGTTGTTGTTTGTGGTTGGTGGGTACTGCTCGAACGACCCAAACCAGTCGACCACTAGCCGCTCGAGTTAAAACACTTCCACTGGACAGGTCGTCGGCTCCCTCGGTGGGAGCTATGGCCGTGGCCTACACCGACGACGACGACGAAAAACAACGCTACGAAGTAGAGATAATCTGGCGTGGAGCTAAACCAACGAATGCCAAACGATGAAACACCGTTTTGTTCATTTGTTTTGTTGTTGTGTATGTTAATGTCTGTCTGTCTGTCTGAATGTTCGTGTGTTTGTGTGTGCCAGTTCCAACGTATGTATGTGTATCTTGTGCTGCTGCTGCTGCGACTTGTCGTTGTCTATCACCAGACAACTACGACGTCTTGAAGTTTACACTGCGACAGCATGTTGGCAGTAGAGTTCGGTGGAGCGTGCCGTCAGTTTGTTGTTCAGCACTGCTTCTTCGGATCTTCGATGACTCTAGATTCTTTCGATAGTCGTTGTTGTTGTTGTTGTTGCTACTGTTGTTTTTGTTGTTGTTGCTATTTGCTACTGTTGTTGTTGTTGTCGTCGTTGCTGTTGCTGTTGCTATTTGCTACTGTTGTTGTTGTTGTTGTCGTCGTCGTTGCTGTTGTTGTTATGGGTGTTGTTGTTGTTCCTGCTGTTGTTGTTATTGGTGTTGTTCTGCTGCTGCTGTGCTGCTAGAACTGCCATTGGAGTAATGTCGTCACTGTTGTTGGCACCGTTGTGGCAGTTATGCATGCTGTTACTGCAGTTTCTCACGTCTCACGTCACGTTACCGTTGTTCTTGTCCGCTGCTGTAGCTGCGAAGATTGTGTTGTTGTTGTACTGTTGTTGTTGTGGTTACTGTAGTTGACGCTTCGTGTTCTTCTTTGCGTGTTGCGCCATTGTTCCTGTTGCAGCCTTCCTCAATAGATATTCGGCCATGATTCCAGAAAAGGGGCCATATTCTCTGTTCCGGTGTTGTTGTTGTTGTAGCTGTGGTTGTTGTTGTTGTCGTATATGTTGTGTTGTGGGTGTTGTTGTTGTTGCTGCTACTGTTGTGGGGGTTGTTGTTGTTGGGCTCTGTTGTTGTTGTTGTTGTTGTTGTTGTTGTTGTTGTTGTCGTCGTCGTCGTCGTCTTAATGCTGGTCGCGTCCTGCTCGACTGCGCGCGCCCCGCGAGGCGTTTGACAGCCGCCATTCAAGCAGAACTCTTCTGTTCTAAGCATATGCACATATGCATATACGCTCGCTAACTGGCTAGGCATATAAGCAGCAACAGCAACAGCAGACAACAAATAAACGAACAAACGGCCAGGCAATTGACAAATAGACTGACAGACGGACAGGTGGACAGATCGACAGACATAAACGGTCGAGAGAGCGGGCGGCCGGGCGGCCGGGCGGCGGGTGATCCGCAACCCGGGCGGCACCTGTCACTGTTAACCTCCTGTCTTGGCCGCGTGCCGCGTCTTATGAGATCCTAGACAATCGCCGACATCTGCTGTGCATGAATGAGAGTGCACTCACTTGGCGTCCGTGTCCTACTAACGGTTGTTGTCGGTAGTAGTAGTAGTATTAGTAGTAGCAAAAGTAGTCGTGCCCGGTGACGTGGTGGCATGCGTAGTAATAGAAAAACCGCTTCGTTTTCTAGTGATAAATAACAAGCACCAAACGTTAAGAACAGCAGCAACAATAACCAATATAATATGAAACAAAAACGATGACTCCTTCAACAACAACAACAACCACGACGACGACACTACTAGCAAATAGAGTCTATTAAAAAACGCTAACTCTAAAACCCGCAAAAACAATACCAGCAACAACACAAGCAATTATAATATATAGAAAAACAACGGCCTCAACATCAACAACAACGGCCACAACAACAACAACAACAACAACGGCGACGCAAAGTACAACACCTCCACATTGCTCGGGTACGTGTACACACATGTGTGTGTGTACGTGGGGTATATGCGCAGATGTGCGAGAGATCGCCGAGATTCATAGACGTGGCTCGCTCTGGCGCTACACGAGCGGCGAATGGGGACAAAGTAATCGCCCACATCGACACACAAACGGTCCCTCCACCACCAGCGACGTGACCTCCGTTCGGAATGAAGTGACCACCAGCGCCGCCGCCACCACCATCATCACCACTACTATCATCATCATTACCACCATCGCCAGCGTCATCAGTAACCACGACAGCATTAGCGGTACCGCCGATACAATCGCTGCCACCGTCGTCGTCGCCGTCGTTCCATCTCAGCGCCAATATCTCGCCGGTGTCGTAACTAACTGACCACCCCCCCCCCCCCTATGCAAGAGGCATGGATGCGTGAGAGCGGGGGTGCGTCGTGTATGCATGCATGTCGTCTCTTCCTTCCCCCAGGAGAGGCTAGCGATCTCTTGCTGGCTAGCTATCATTTTGGTTTTACGCGCGTTTTTTTTCTTCATTTTTCCTCGAGTTTCTCCCTTTTTTTACTCAAGCTCTTTGGTCTTTCTCTACCCATATCCACCATTCGTTTCCCTCCACCCCTCTTTCTCGTTCTTCTTTTTTCTCTGTGTCTTTTCCCCTTCTCTTTCTCTCTGTGTTTCGCTGGCTGGCTGGCCGGCTGGCATTCTCATTCGATCGGATGGGATCGATGTGACCCCAGCACTCATCTGCTCCCACATCGAGCTTTGCGTCTAGAAATGGTGGCGGTCGATGGGGGTCGTCGTCGTCGCCATTGGCCGCGTCATGGCGATATAGCGTTCGATACCCACCATACTGTGTCGGCGGCGGCGGCGGTAGAGCAGAAGAAAACGCTTCTCGATCCTCGACGCGTAACAGCACCACCATCATCACCACCACCACCACCAACAACATCCTCATCATCACCCCCAACACCATCATCACCCCAACGCCATCATCACCCTCAACGCCACCATCATCACCCCAACACCACCATCATCACCCCAACGCGATCACCACCGGCACCGGCAAGTGTGCTTGCGTGGCGCGGCCCGTTACCGGGGGTTCTTTCTCTCGTCGGCTTTCTCCTCTCGCTGCGCGCTCTCTTCTTTTCTTTTTCCACTTCTGCTTCGCCCTATTCGATTCCTGCTCGTTTCTTTTCTGCTGGTTCGTTTTCTGCATTTTCATCATCATCATCATGATCTGCATTTGCTTCCTTGCCGTTGTTGTTGTTGTTGTTGTTGTTGTTGTTGTTGTTGTTGTTGCTGCTTTTGTTGTTGTTGTTATTGTTGTTGTTGTTGTTGTTGTTGCTGTTGTCGTTATCGTCGCCGCCGTAATAGTTGTAGTAGTAGTAGTAATGGCAGTGATCGTCGGCTTCTTCTGGACTCGGCCACCAGCTACTGCGGTGGCGCGCTCGCTTATCGAGCTGATCAATACCGCTGCTACCAATGCTGTTACCCCCCCCCCCCCCGCTCGCGAGACTAGAGATGGAACAACGGCTGGCCGCTCGTCTTGGACGTGAACGTGGTGGTTACGGGGTCGGTCGGCATTGACTTCATCCTTCGTTCGTTCCCTCGTGCTGCATTCAACGATGTCAATCGGTGGCGGCGGCAATGGCGGCTGTTTACTCTCCCACGACATCGATGATGGGGGTTGCGGTTGCTGTAGTAGTTGTTGTTGTAGTTGTTGTTGTTGTTGTTGTTGTTGTTGTTGTTGTTGTTGTTGTTGTTGTTGTTGTTGTTGTTGTTGTTGTTGTTGTTGTTGTAGTTGTTGTTGTTGTTGTTGTTGTTGTTGTTGTTGTCCCTGATGCCAAGTTCAAGAGCACAGTCAGCAACAGAGGCTGTTGCTTCTGCTACCCCCAGCGCCGCCGTCGCCCGTGAACTGCGGTATGATCGTCATTATTATTATTCTTGTTATTACTTGCTCGTACTGCTGTTACGACCATTACTGGCCAACAACCAGCTTGCAGAATTTTTCTCCCTCCCTTCCCCAGGTACCTCTCTCTCTCTCTCTCTCTATATATATATATATATATATATATATATGTATATATATATTTATATATATATATATATATATCACTTCCCTTTTCTCTCTTCCTTTTCGCCTCCACCCGCACTCCGCCCGTATTATCGCTTGCAGGCAGAACAGTAAACGTGCCCGCTTCCTCCGTCTGTCCCCCCTATGCAAACACACACCTCACCACCGCCACCACCACCACCACCACCACCACCACCACCACTGCAACCCCACCACCAATACCACCCCACCACCCCCTTCCTTCGTTCCTTGCCTCCATTCAGTGCCGCGTGCAGCACAGTACTATCGGCGCGTATATCAATGTCGACGATTTTGGTGGTGACGACGCTCTCACGTCCCGCTGGCGCGTTGCGTATAAGTACTTCGTTCACTGACCGAATGGCTGACTGAGTGTACATAGAGCGTGCAGCGTGTCGACAGAGACTAATAATGCATGAGAGGCGTATCGCCGGCTCTCCGTGTGCTGGCGATCAGCGGCCGCAGGCTTGCGTCCGCCCGCCGATCCGGCCGCCTCGCTCGACCTGTATGGCGCATGGCTTTACGTAGACGTGTACTACATACACTCACAAACTCAACCACAGGGTTGATGAGCAGAACCTCCTAATCGGAGACAAGAGATCTGCGGCTTTCTTAAGGCATGCATTTTTTCTCTAAACGAGACAGGATAATATTTCCAGGGCTTATGTTTTCACGAAACAATTGTCACTCCACTTATATTATTAATAAAAGTAATATATATATATATATATACACTCCACTTATATTCTAAATAAAAGTGATATATATATATATATATATATATATATATATACACGTTTTTTAAACGTAAATATGTATGCACGTATGTACGTGCGTTTGCGCATCTCGCGGTTGCGGCCATCACCATCATCATTGTAATGCGGCAGCTACTGGCAGCAGGATAACGTAAGCGACCTGGCAGCTTCCTGCTGACATTTGTCGTGACGTGACCGCCAAGTGACCTCAACATCTCAACTCCAATGGCAAACCGATGGCCACGAACCAACCGAACGCCGAACCGCCGTTTCGCATCATCGTCACCATCACCACCACGACCATCATTATCATCATGACGACGACATTTTACCTTATAATGGCTACGATTTGCATTTTTGCAGGTCGCTGTTATCACCTTCTTCTTCTTCTTCTTCGTAGTAGTAGTAGTAATCAGCATCATGAATATGATGATAATTATGATTATTTGTTGTTGCCATATTAGTCAGCTTAATTAGTATAGAGCCATCATTCTCGTCTAAAACACCATCAATAAACATAATTAATTTTACCACCGTTGGCGCATCACTACAACCACTACATATAATAACAACAACAACAGCGACAACAACTAGAGTGACACCATCTTCAAGATCATCAAAATCATCGCCACCATTAATGAAGACAACAAAAACAACGACAACAACAACAACAACAGCAACGACGACAGCAGCAGCAACAAACAACGAGGACAATGACAACGTCTTCAATCTATCATCACAACAACAACAACAACAACAACAACAACAACAACAACAACAACAACAACAACAACAACAACAACAACAACAACAACAACAACAACAACAACAACAACAACAACAACAACAACAACAACAACAACAACAACAACAACAACAACAACAACAACAACAACAACAACAACAACGACGACGACGACGACGACAACAACAACAACAACAACAACAACAACAGAGCTGTCAAGATCATTAACCTCATCAACACTGTCTACAACGACGCCAACCACAATAGAAGCAGCAGAAAGAACAACAACGACACGGCTACCCTTTACACGTTCATCGATAGTGCTCTACCGCCTGCCACGATCGCTACCGGCAACGCCAGCACCCCGGTCGCAGCCCGTCGACATCAATACGACAATCAAGCTACTACTACCAGCGTCTCACCACCACTAATACCTTTCTAATGATGACCACTAAACTACTAAATAGCACCGTAATTACCATCAGCGTCATTATTGTCATTAACCTAACCGTTATCATCATCGTCGTCATCGTCGTCGTCATCTATAACATCATCTGTACGGTATGCAATAACACTATGTCATGATCAACCAGAGCAAAAACGCCAAACGTCATGGGTCTGTCTTTCTTTGATTTCTGGCACAAGAAAAACAATAAAAAGTATAGTAAGAATGGAGCTCTTGTTGTTGTTGTTGTTCTGTCGTTATTGTTACTTCTGCTTGCTATTGCTGCTGCTGCTGTGTCTGCTGTTGTAGTTGTTGCTGCTGCTGCTGTTGTTGCTATTGTTGCTGCTGTTGTTGCTATTGTTGCTGCTGTTGTTGCTATTGTTGCTGTTGTTATTGTTGTCGTCGTTGTCGTCGGCATCGGCATCGTTGGGGGTGATCTGCAGCTGTATCTTGGTCGCACCGCACACGAGTGCAGCACATTTTTAGCCCAGCCTGGCGAGTGGTGCGGCGTGGGGCGGGTCGGTGGCCATTCAATAGACGATGGATCTGTGCCCGATCTGGCATAGATCCACCATTCGCTCGTTCGGACAACAACAAGCCCAACACGCGACATTACGACAACACCACGCCGACGTCGTCAATACGAGACTGGGAAGTCGGCGACTAGCCAGAGTTGTAGGCAAGAGACCACCACCAACAATAAAATGTTCGAAAATCACTTTTGATAGTCTTGCCGAGCTGATAGAGCAAGCAAGCGACCGTAGAAACATGCATCCGACCCTCGGGGTCGAACGGTTCCACTTCCGCGACGTAATTGCTGCAAGATGGCGCACCGGCTACCGTGCTGAATGGCAGGAGGAAGGAGAGGGGTTGGATGGTAATGAACAATCTATTTTTATTGAGACATCTGCGCTCC
This sequence comes from Dermanyssus gallinae, assembly GCA_003439945.1. Taxonomy (NCBI): domain Eukaryota; kingdom Metazoa; phylum Arthropoda; class Arachnida; order Mesostigmata; family Dermanyssidae; genus Dermanyssus; species Dermanyssus gallinae. The sequence continues at coordinate 21,257 of QVRM01003916.1, forward strand.
CCGGTTTTTTTGTTTTGTTTTTAGTTCCGATCATCACCGATTATAATCCACTCCGGCGTTCACCTTGTCTAAATTGGAACCACCATGAAAACGAATTCAAGTATGGCCCGCCGGTACATCGGCCGGCCAACTCTTGAGCTCACGACCTCCCAAATGCGAGGCAATAAATGGCTTTGCCTCTAAGCCACCTTGCTCGGCTTTTTTCTGAGATCAACTGCATTGTCAGCTGCGATGCTGTGCTAAGCTGAGCTGAGATGAAGGCCAGTGCATTTAGTAAAGGCACGTCCACCCGCACTTCTTCGAATTTGTCTCGTGAGGGCACATACATGGGTGCACACACCCACATACAAATATAGCCACGGAGAGTTTGCGGTCTTAGTCACCAGACGAACTCATCTGAGGATCATGTATCATCATTAAGAAGATGTATCATTGCAAAACTGTACATGGGCATTAGCCTTACAGAAAAAAAAACAAATGAAGTTATGGCACATGCTAATAATATAACGCACTTATAAAAAAAAAGATCAAACTAGGCAAGAAAAAAAAAGAAAATGGCTTCTACTGAAACCACTACGGTGACAGTTCCTGCTACTGTTCGAAAAAATGAGGGGGGAGGAGGTAAATAGTAATGCACCATCTCTTTTTTATTGAGACATCTGTGCTCCCCATTGGTTTTTGTCCTAGAATGGCGTACTCGATAATTGGCATTCACCTTGTCCAAATAGAAACCATTGTGAAAATCCATTTCAGGGTGGCCGGTCGTTCCAGGGTTTGAACCCACGACCTCCCAAATGCAGGGCAGAACCTTACCACACTAAGTTACCACTCCTTGTGTTACTCCTCTGCTACAACTAACTTCGGATTCTAAGCATTCTAATTTTATCGACGTAGTATCGTTTCGGTTGGTCCCATTGCAGGCCAGTCATTGAGGCAGACGGTCGAAGGAGGAGAATAATGGTGTACGAAAAGCCGATCCTCCCGGCTGCTACTGTCGTTGCTGTCGTTGCTGCCGTTATTGTTGCTGCTGCTGACACTGCCGCAACGTATTCACAGCGCTTATAGCGAGTGCAATATCAAACCGATTTGCTTGACCTTCTCTGGATTCTGGCTGGCCGCTGTTGGTCTTGATGGTCAGTCCCTGTTGTTCTTGCTGGCCCCTCTCGTTGTTGTTGTTGCTGTTAGATGTTCGGATTGTTTCAAATGTTTGTTGTTGTTGATGCTGATGTTGATGTTGATGTTGATGTTAATGTTGTTGTTGTTGTTGTTGATGATGATGATGATGATGATGTTGTTGTTGTTGTTGATGATGTTATTGTAGAGTATTGAGTCGAGCTCTACCTGTGCCACTATGCTACGTTTCTCTCCTCCTTCCTAACTGAAAGGCCGTGCACTCCTTCCAGCTGTGTTGCTGGTACAGAGAGCTGTAGAAAGAAGGCTAGAAAGCTTTCGCCTCTATTTACATAGTAAATAGGAGTAGAGGATATGCAGAGTAAATAGGAGTGGAGGATATGCAGAGTAGATAGGAGCGAGGGATATGCAGAGTAAATAGGAGCGGGGAATATGTCTAATCCCCTTGCGAGCTGTGGTAACCCAGAACCGGGCACTCGGAGTATTGTTACATGTTGCTTACGAGTCAATTAATTTCGTTTATTTGTTCTCGCGTCTTGCTTGAGACGTCCGTGTGTTTGGCTCTTTCAACCTGCTTGTTCCGCTCTTTTTCTCCTTGGTGGAATTAAACGAAAAGAAACAATTGTTAGAGAACTAAAGAAAGAGGGAGAGATAGAGAGGAGGCTAGAGAAGGCTAGAGAGGCTAGAGAAGGAGAGATAACGGGGGTTACGAAGGTTTTATAGCGGTTGCGAGGTTACGAAGCTTTTATAGCGGTTGCAACGGGTCACCCGCCCGTTGCTACTGCACCGCCTGCTTATGGTTCTAGAAACAGCAACAGATAATAGAATAGCTATTAATAGTGTATAATAGTATTACTATTCATAGTAACGATGATAGTAACACACACAAATCATCATCGTCGTCGTCCTCTTCGTCAGTATTAACACTAACATCGTCTCACCATAGCATAGTGTCCGGCCATTGCAATCAATACCTGCTACAACAATCGGACAACACATTTGACGTCGTTCTTTGCCTTTTTTGTTTTTGAATGACGACCAACGGACGGACAAGCACGTTGCTTACGTTCTGTATTCGTGCGTTCATTCTGCCGCGGTCGTGGTAGTCGTCGAAGAATTCTACGAAACATCTGTGCTGTGTCTTCTGCACGCTTTGCGGCGACCTATAGATAGCCACTATACAGCACCGAATAGACTAGAGTGGAATGGAACAAGCAAAGCAAGCACATATCAGAGACAAGACACGACCCAAACTACGCAACCAACAACAACAACAACAACAGCAGCAGCATCAGCAACAACAACAATGGCAGCAACAACAACAATAGCTGCGACAACAACAATAGCAGCAGCAACAACAACAGCAACAGCCACAACAACAACAGCAGCAACAACAACAACAACAACAACAACAACAACAATCACAACAACAACAAAAGCAGCAGCAGCAGCAACAGCAACAACAACAACAATAGCAGCAGCAGCAACAACAACATCAACAGCAGCAACACCGTTACCAACAACAGTATCTCTCCCGGATAGAGAAGCCGGTACTGCAACTGCTGTTGGTAGAACAACGAGAGAGACAGTCCCTTCCTTGGCTCTTCTAAGTCGACGCCGTGAACGACCAGATACACCGAGTGACCTGCCGTTCTGTCGGTCGGTGTGTCTGTCTATTGGCGGCGGCCCCACACGTAACCACGACGATGACGTTGGCTCGCCGTGGGGGTGACCAACTCTTAACTGACTGCAGTGTATATATATATATATATATATATATGTATATATATATATATATATATATATATATATATATATATATATATATATATATATATATGTAGAGAGAGAGAGAGAGATAGCGGGGGAGATGGAGAGAGCGAGAGGATCGTCCCCAGACGACGACTTTCTTCTGGACGTCTCCTAGTTCTCTTCATAGGACGCTGAATAATGACGAGAAACGTAACAGCATCAGCAAAGATAACAGACGGAGGTGGAGTGGCAGAGTTGGTAGTAGCCGGCATTACATAGCAACAAAAAAACTACAGTTTAGCAACGTTAGCAACAACGATATCCACAGCAGCAGCAACAACAACAACAACGACATCCATCACAACAACAGCCAGCAACAACAACAACAACGACAACAACAACAACAACAACAACAACAACAACAATTGAAGACACTGCAAAATGTTCTTCGTCTTCCCGTTTTCTTTTCTGCTGCTGGTGCTGCTGCTGCAGCTATTCCAACGGCGTTGCTGCATGTGCTGCCGGGGCCCCTGGTAGCCAGAGTCGCCCGTTCTTCGCTATTGCTTTTCTGCTTCTGTCGTTGTTGTTGTTAATGTTGTAGATGTTGTTGTTGTTGCTGCCGCCGCCGCCGCCGCCGCTACTGTTTCAGTTGTTATTGCTATTGTTGTTGCATTGCCGCCGCCGCCGCTGCCGCTGCTGCTGTTGGAGGAGGTGAACAGATCACCGCCGGGCCAAGTATGTCAGTAGGTCCACCCGATGTGCCAGACCACAGACGACACAGCGCTGACAACAGTGCTGCTATGAACAAGCAGCAGATAATTCACCTGTGTACATCACGACGGCTAACAACTACAACTACTACTACGACAAGGCTTGAATCGTTCGGTAATCACTAGTTGGTAGTTAATTTGCGCGATAGTTAATTAATTGCGCTCTCTCAATTATAACCAGCATGCGTCGGAGGTGCACTGCCATCGGGGGCTGGTGGTGGTGGCGCCAGAGATTGGTGGAGCGAGAGATTGGTAGGGCGGAGCGGAGCGGGTTGTAACACCACTTCTCTCATTACAATGGCGTTTTTTTTTCTGATTCTGGTCTGACTCGCCACCGATTAATGCGGCGCGCAACTTCGTGTCCAAATTCACAAGGCACAAGGAAACGTGAAGTCGAGATATCGACAGCGAGGCGACCGAACAACACTGCAGCAGACTGCGTGTTCAGTAAACGTTTCCGCACACATAGCACATAGCGTAGGGCGCAATTTGACTCTTTCTGCAACCGATTGGGTGTCACGATTAGTGTCCGTCCAGCGAATGAACAACCAACCGTTCAGCCGTAAGAAAAGTACGAACCCAAACTCAAAGTTTCGAATGCCACGCCGGCGTTTCGGCAGCCTTTCTGCAGCGCTGGATAATGTGGTAACTGCTTGTGTGGACTCGCGTCGTCGTGTGGGACCCGTTTTGCTGTTACTATTCTCGTTAGTTTTTGCTTGCTTGCCTTGATCATTCTTGGTGTGTGCGGTTATACTTGTTGTTGTTGTTGTTGTCGTTGTTTTGTTGTTGCTATTGTTGTTATTGTTTTAGTTGTTGTTGTTGCTATTGTCATTATTGCTAATGTTGTTGCTGTTATTGCTGCTGCTACTGCTGTTGTTTTGGTTTTGTTGGACTTTGCCCTAGTGGTTTCTGCCATCATCATTATCTACGTGTGTATGGTTGGTGTTATTATGTGGTATCGTTTTTCGTTTGGAGCATCGCCGTTGCTTTGTCTTTTTGTTGTGGTTGTGGTTGTTGTTGTTATTAAAATAGCTTTATTTATAGATCGATTATTGCCGCTGTAAATCATATGGCAATGACTAAGCAAAAGTGAGCCGAAATAACAGGTCACATTAAAGCAATATACTGCTGATGACAAGCGTGCACTTTTTCAGAACGAAAGCAACATCTCTGATCGGATGAGTGAACGTCATGTGGTTGTGTTAGCCGAAACTGCGATTAGCCAGTGCCGCAAAACTCCATTGGGTAATTTATTTGCGCAGATGCTTTAAATAACGGTTCGCTGCATATATATATATATATATATATGTATATATATATATATATATATATATGCAGCGAACCGCTACTTTAAGCATATACAGAAGTAACAAAATAAAACCGTTTTAAACGATTGTGTGTCATTTGCATATCTTTATCCGACAAGGGATGTTAATAAGGCAATAATGAATGAATGTAATATATATATATATATATAGATTCACCTTAAGTTAACTCGGCAGATCTTAAAGAAGATCGCATTGCAAAAGCATGCACGACTGCGTCCGCGAACAGTCGCTGTTACACTATTACGCATTCAGCTCGAAGCATTGACAAGCTACAAGCACAGTGCTCCTGTATCCAAACGCCGATGGAGGGCGTTTGGTGAATCGTGGACTACATAATCTTGTAATGTAATAATGTAACCTTCATCGGCTCTAAACACAGACTACAGATTCTGGCCCCAGCAAGCCACCAAAAGATAGTCTGGCTCTATATCTAGAAACGCTGTTTCATATACTGGATCGCAAGAGTGTAAAATTTTAGCATATTTAGTGAAGAGATGTCAAACTTGACCGGTGCCATTTAAAAAGCTGATCACCACAAAACCGTATTAATCAGCGAAAGCCAAACCGCAGATAGGCGGCCAACTTGAGGGCTAGAATTTTCGTGTTGTCAAAAAAAAGATTCGCATCATAGACCCTACAAGCGAAACGTACGCATACACACACTCAAATAAAGCTAACGACATTTTGGTTAGTATTAAACTCTCTCTTATTAGTAATTCTGCTTCTATTTTTAGAAGTTTAGTAGTAAATCTAGTATGCAAAGCTCTTAAACGTTTTTTCGAAAAACAACCTGTTTTCAAGGCACCGAAATTACGGGTGTCTTTTCAAGGTACGACGAACAGAGAATGCGCCCAAATAACGCGTAACATATACGTTATATATATATATATATATATATATATATATAACGTATATTCACACGTAGGACATTAGTGCACTAGAGTTCAGCAACCTTTTGGTAGTCCAATCCGAAACCAGATGTGTCTTAGTACGGGCGTAGTCCTGGTGGAAACGGTGGTTGACTTTGACCCGTGCTTAAGGATGCTTTTGTGGCCAATCGAGCCGGCCGTGGTGGACATCCTTCTGCCCGAGCCCGGAGTTCGCGGAGCCATGATTGTTAGGGTGGTGTTAACGGCGGACCAGCTTGTCCGCTGCGGCACTCATTCACGGCTCGCTTGTGGTAACTGATCCATCACACCATCACACTCGGTTGTCGCCACGTATCCATATTGTACGGAGTGGCGCATTCGGCGTTCGAGCGTAGACGCGCTAGGCATGACAGGCGCACTCTTTCACATGTCTTTCACATATGATGATCTAACAAATCTATTTGTTTATGTCCAAATACGGGTATATACACGCACGCACACACAAACAAAAACACACAAACAAACAAGCAGACACATAGAAACATTTGCAATACTACGAAACGCATCGCACGGCGCACATCGTTCGATGCAATGTAGCTTTAGAGCTCCGCCTGTGGCTCTGAGGTTCGTGGTGAGTCGTCACGTGCATAAGCCAGGAGTGCGGTTTGCAGTGGAAGCAAACATTGCGAATCTCGCGCCTCATTTAATCTGGCAAGAATGCAAGCTTGATGGACAAACCATTAAACGATGACAAACGATTCATGTACTGATATCCAAGCTGTGATCGCTGCTGATCAGAGTCCATCGCAACGGCGTATGCGTTGATGAGTACTATTGTAGGGCCTACCACAACTAAGAGCTCGTGTCTATGTAGTATGCATTCTAGCAACGGTTGGTGCTGCTGCTGCTACAGTATTCGTCGGTTGCTGCAACTGGCCAGCCCATTCACAGGACCTGCTGCTGCTGCTGTGGAGGGAGTACGGAGCAGACCTGGTCGTGAGGGTCCTGCAATTTTGGAAAGCTTCCGGCAGCAGCAGCAGCAGCGACATCTCCTGAGAGTAGTTATGGCCGATTATTGCCGACGGCCGACTTCAACGTAGAATGTATTAACAGTATGAACCTAAAAAACGCAGGCTACCACAAATAATTCACTCGATTCACCGGTCACTCGCAGAGATGCGAGCGAGTTTCTTGTCGTCTATCTCACACCCGAGATGACGACAACAACAACAACAACAACAACAACAACAACAACAACAACAACAACAACAACAACAACAACAACAACAACAACGACGACGACGACGACGACGATGATGACGACGACGATGACGACGACGATATCTCAACACACGATTAGCGCTACCTATATATGAAATGCTACTATGCGTAGACGAGAAAGGTGTACACGCCGGACACGTGCGAGGTACTTGGTCTACACAGTTCGAGCGAGAACATCTGCGTTCCTTGAGCGTCGGGGGGGGGGGGGGGGAGGTGGAGAAGAACTTGACACCGGCCAACCTTGCCCAGGCCAGCCGCGACAACAACGTGAGACAACGCGTTGACTAATCGGCTACGTTCGTTTGCCAGTCTGGCTGGCGAGGAAATCAACGCCTAGCCTCTATTCCGTGTGGTGTCGCCTCTTTGTGTCTCCGTTCGTCTCTCTGCCTTAGTGCTTCTAGATATCGACCTTTCTATCTTGTTTATATATATATATATATAAACATAACATTATCACAACAACGTTATATAGATTAAACAAATATATATATATATATATATATATATATATATATATATATATATATATATAAACATAACATTAACGTAGCAAAGTTATATAAATAAAACATATATATATATATATATATATATATATATAAACATAACATTAACATAGCAAAGTTATATAATTAAAACATTTATATATATATATATATATATATATATATATATATATATTTGTTTTTTGTTTGTGCTTTTTCCTGTCTCTTTTTCTTCACTTCGAGCCTGTCTCGACGGTCTCGTGGCCAAACATAATTTTTGGTACCATAAACAAAAATACAAAACTCAAAACAACTCCACACAGGCTGTTGTAGTTGTTGTTGTTGCTGCTGTTGTTATTGTAGTACGAACGTATCACCGTACGAGCATAGTAACCTTTTGAAAATGGCGAAGCCATTTCGACGCTCGCTTTCTTGCGCGCACGGTATTGATTCGACAGTCGACGCCTTGCTTTACCGAATTATCGCCGCCGCCATCGCCCTCGTCACTACAAACGTAATAGTGATTGTCGAAATTGTTATCACTTGGAAAACGCGCGAGAATAGCTGAACAGCAAACTGACAAGAATAGCAAACTGTAGAGGATACTGGAAGAGAAAACTGTAGAGGGAACAAGAGAGTGAGAGGATGAGCTAAATGAGAGTGTGAGAGGGAGGCGGCGGAATGCCATAGTAAGAAAGAGGCCAACCAACAGAGAAACAGGTATCGATGGCATCGAGACAGGCAGCCCGGCATCCTGTCGCTCACTAAACGCTTTAACGTGCGCTAGTTCGTGGCGTATAGTTGGCCCGACATGCCCCGACAACGACGAACGAATGGACGAGACACGAAGACGGTCGGCACAGGACGACAAGGAGTAAGGCGAATATCGATGAGGAGAAGACGATGAAAGCGAGTAGCAGCAACAGCAAGAGAAGGTCGCGCGTCTCGCCATCAACCAGGCCGCCAGAGAGCGCCAGGAGGAACGAGGAGATTCATTGATGACTCGATCGAGTTTAGTCAAACAAATCGACGCTTGTCGTATCGTAGGAACACCTCCGTGGTTGTTGATGGTCAGTGCTTACAAACGGCGGCCCCCATTGACAAACCCCCCGACAATGACATTGTTGGGGTCGTCATCGCCCGCCAGCAGGATAATACGGCAAGTGAATAGAACTAGCTGCAGTTTCTGCTGCTGCTGCCGAGGCCCTTAAGATTTACCGTGCGTACATATTTCTTATCGAACGTAATGCATCTCGAGCGTTCGACCTACTCTTAGCGCCGTTGCTATTGCTGTTGTCGTCGTCGCCGTCATTAACTGTTCATGATATATTTATGAGGATATGAACACCCTGTATATACATATATATATAAATATCATTACTGTTCATGATATATATATGATGATATGACACCCTGTATATATATATACATATATATATATATATATATATATATATATATATATATATATATATATATATATATATATATATATACGAGTATACAGGGTGTTCATATCTAGTTTGGCTATCCTTGCGGAGATTATAGATTTCGCTTAAATAAGCATATTTTTTCCCTATGAAATGGGAGGCGAAAACGTTTTGTTTAAAAGTGATAGTGAAATTTGCAATCTTTGCTACCGATGTGGCTGACCGGACATTGTACATAAAATGATATATAATAAAAATAGCCATTAATTAAAGAATAATAAAATGAGTCGATACGAAAATGGTAAAGGCAACCATTAATCGCAAAACAGTGGCTTTTATGCACCTAGTGCGCTCTCATTGATAGCTTGGGTCGTTGACATTAGTCGTACGAGTGTCAGAAACGTGCAGGACTGTGCAGAGATACCAGGACTTGAAATATCCTGGAGATTGTTCTCGACCGAGATCTAAAAGTTAGAACAGCGTAATTCGTCGATTGTGTACAAAAATAGTCGCTACCTACGGTGTCTCAAGCGTCAGCGTACATAGCCTATGTACATCTCTGGGAATACAAACATCAATTAAAGTAACGTCCGTCTCACGGTGTCTGATTTAAATAAAATGGCTGGGCTGTGTTCCGGCAAAAACATGGTAAATGACTTTTAGTCTGAACGCTACCTGCATGGGTGTAACGGTCGAATGGGTCAGAAATTGGCCTGCAGCAAACCGTAAATCGACACACTTATATAGAGTGCTTGCTCGCAGGACGGAAGTAACGGGTAGAATGATCGGCTGATCGATTGAGGGTCCTTCAGTCACTGTTTGGGGCGGTATTAGCTCAAATGACAAAACTTCGCTGTTTTTTCATCCGCTCAACCACGAACTGACGTCACTGCTGAAGCCAATAAATCGGAGAACAGCCTTCTTTTTAGTGGGCACAGGGTCGCTTTACTGGAGGCCAGCAAGACATGCAATCCAGCAAACCTGTGCACTGGCTCACACCGCAACGTGAGCAGGACTGGCTAAAAAAACAACGTGTCTGAATTCGTTCGCAAGATTTTCTGGCGCCTTAGAAATCTCAGTCTCAAATCAACGCATGATTACATTTCGTAGGGCACCTTGAATGCCAAGTTTAGACGCACACGCTACCAGCAGCAGCCGGACCAATTTAGGCAAGCCACTCAGCATGTATGGAATGAGTCTAATAGAACCTACCTGCGTCCAACGGTAGATCGAATGATCAAGCGCGTAAGGAAAAGATCCGAAAAGGCGATCGATTCGAATGAAAATGTGTATTTTGAATAAGCCATATAATTTTTCAGCAAGTCTTTTAACATTTTAGTTATGCCGTACTCGCTCAGTCTTTCTCTCTCTCTCAATATATATATATATATATATATATATATATATAATTATGCCTATAGGGGGCTCGAAGTAAGTTTCCGAGAACAGGTTCAGCACTTGATCTGCCAAGAGGTGCTTGTTCTCGTCTAAAGATATCGCCGCCGTGACCGACAGTGTGAAACAATGTCTGAAAACATCGGTTCGCGGCGACGTGCCCACAAACTAGGCCTTTTGCGCATCTCAACCTGGTGTATTTTGCGTGTATAAGTTTTAATGGCGTACCTATATGTTCAGCTAACCCGGTAACTCAAGTCTTCAGACCACCAGGGGCGTCTATGTTTCTGTAGCGTGTTGTGAAGAACATGATTTTTTTTACGACGAAGCCATATACTTCTATCTGAGTGGATTTGTGAATCAAAAATTGTCGCTTCACCTTTACATGTGCTATATTTGATGGTCTGGTGCGACCTCTGGTTCAAAGGAATCATTGGACCTTAATTTCGTCACTCGATGATGAATGACAAGCACTAACGCAACTAGATGTTTAATTTCCATTGGCATAATTTGAACGGTAATTTCGTGTAACGGGAACATTCACTAGCATTTAAGATCGTACGATTTATAGCCATTTTACCTAAAGGTCTTTTTGAAGACTAAAGTATACGTCAATCCCATGACCATCAGCGAACTAAAAGCCAATATTGAAACGTGCATTAATGTGAGTAAGCTTAATGTTTGTTAAAAACGACTAAACATTGGGTGTTTTGCATAACTTGTAACAACCAATAAGGTTTTCTCCAGTCACCGATAATGTATTTCATTAGAAATTGCATCATATCTGAATTAAAATAAAAAATGACATTTCTCAAACACTTCTGTTTTATGTTACTTACATTTGGCGAATACCCTATATATAAATATATATATATATATATATATATATATATATTTATATATCTACCCTATATATATATATATATATATCGGCGTCCTTATGCAAATATAAACATATATTTTAATACTTGACTGAAATTTAATGCTTTTCCGACAGCAGTGCGTTTCGGCCTGTCTTTCTCGGCCGTACTCGTGCCCTGCGATACCTGTAGTTATAGCGGGCGCAGCGCGTCTGTTTGTTTTGGTGGCCGTCATCAAAGTTTCGCCTCTCAGCACCTCGAACACCACCGTTATCTCTACCGATGCATGACTGTGTGTGTATGAAATGCTTGTAGCTGTCCGCTCGCCTGTTTATCGGCCTACTACTGGTCTACGGTCGATATCAACCATGACCTTGATTGAGATGGACGTCGACCCCGAGCACGGCGGCGGCCATAGCAATGACTTCGACGCGCGCGCGCGAGAGAGGAGAGAGGAAAATAGCGGCCCAGCACCCCATAAACATCGAGGTCCGCTGAGGAACGATTTTTGAGGCCGCCGGCCACCGTCTTCCCTTCGGGTCGGTCGCCATCGCGAGTGGAGCAAGTTAATTAGCTGAGCTTGGCTGAAGCACAATTCTTGAATATCGTCCATCGTTGTTCATCCAATGACGGGCGCTTCGATAAAGCCGAGGACGAGGCAAGGCTGGGCGAGACAAAGCCGGGCGAGACCGGTCGACGGCAAAACGGAGGACCGGATGGACGTACGGGGGTCGGAGGGTGCTAAGGTCAAGAGTAGTCGTCTAAAAATGGGAAGCGCAGGGAACTAGGGGACAAGGGAAGTGGTGTAGATTGAGTGAAACGCCGAATTCGATACCCTCCCCCCCCCCGCCTTGACGCAGCCAGTGCGACGAACAACAACGAAGCTAGTGGGGGAGTTCGTTGAGGAGCAGCTCAGATTGGAAGTGGGCTCCCCCCATTGGGGGTGTGGCCAACATTTGAGCGCCCCTGAGCGCCGTAGCAGCCCCGGGCCGCTGCCGCCGAAGTCGATGATAGTACAAGAACCACGGACCACGGACGGCGACGACACGTGCTAGAGATCCCTCGTAAGCTAGGCGGTTCTCGCATTCCCAATACTAGCGTAATAACCTAACACCGCCAACATCAGAACCGCAATCATCAGGCACGCCACCATTATCTTTATAATTGTCCATCAGCATAACCATTACTGTCTTTGCAATCGTTATATGCATATATATATATATATATTCGAGAGGGCAACCCAGGTGATGGGGTGGACAATCTGGAAATGTATGTTGAGCCAGGCAGGCTTTAAAGCGTCAGCTGTCGACCTACACACTTCGTTCGACAGGAGCATTTCTGTGAAGACCGTATTCAAAATTACATAGACACACAGTGGTGATAGTGCGAACTGTGTGAACGGTTTGAACGCCGGCGACGACGGCGGATAGTACAACAGGAGTGGATTCTGGCGGGCCAAGGGTATCCTGTTTCATCGGTCGTGCTGGAAAGTTTCGTGACGCGTGGATACTATGGAACTAGGTATCCGCTTCGGCTGCTTGATTGGAACTGTAAGTTGAACTGTGAAAACTTGTAAGTCCCGTCTCTCTGGGAGTTTGGGGAGCAGTAGATTCGGACCATCTTCTGACATGCTTACGTCCGAGAACACTGTGCTTCTCACGGAGACTTATCAGCAAGAAGAACTGCATATCGACACTATGCATGAGTTCTGCGACCAGCTGCGGCAGTTCTGACTGCTGAAAGCCGAGGTACGTGGTACGTGATTTATCAATCTACCTTCTTAAACGTACACAGCCGGCACAGTGCTTAGGGAAGAACAAACAATTTCTGTGTGGGTCTCCTGACTTTGGGGTTGAATCAAGACATATTGGAGAGAGATTCGTAATTATTCTACCTTTCCCCAAATTTTCGCTTAAAAGACGTTGCTAATACGGTGAGTTCTGCTGTAGCAGGTCTCGCTCGACCTGTCATCCCAACCATCGTCGATTGTAGCTTCAATGCTAGATTTTACTAACCATAAAAAGAGGTGCTACTCGGGTTAGCCAATACTCTGGTCTGACTGAGATGTGCAAATGCATGCAAGGGCTACAAGCAATCATTGTAAATCACAGCGAAAGCAGCACCCATGACCTAAAGCGTTTTCGCGCTGACTATTCTCAGCAAACATTTAACGTCCACTAGTTTGCTTTCGTAGCATGCTTCGTAGAACAGACCCCTTCAATAAAACTATGCAACGGGTGGAATTCGAATCTGTGCACCTCGTGTATCTCCTCTAGTCGCAAGGCGCATGCGAATGCACGACGCCACCAATACTGTTTTACAACCAAGCCGATGACGAAGTTCAATGCTTAGATGCTCTCAAGGCGGCTGCAAGAGACCACCTACCGGTGTCAACAGTTGTAAATATTCGATATCCAGGAAAACAACAAGACGATTTACATTTCGTTGCCACGAGGCACATAGGCCTCTCACTTTTAGCGGTTGATAGCCTCAAAGTGAGCCGTGATGTGGACGCTTGCTGTGAACTGCTAGAGTGAACTAGATCTCAATAAACTGAACCTTTAACTAAGCTTCGATCTTCCAATGTCTTCCACCTGAGAAGTGCAGATAGAAGAGAGCGGGCAGATGAGATCACGACGGTGGCTTTCTCGGGCTTACGATCTCGTGCGGTGCTCTTCCATCAATAGGGGTATAGGCACCGTCGCAGCTGCTTGCCAGACGCAACTTGACAACTTAAATAGCAGGAAAGCCTACATAAATACATGCTATAATCATAGGCGTGATTGAGCGTTAGCTCACTTTAGATTTTTTAACGCTCTGACAACCACATTTTAGACGCTCGTAATGGGCTAAGTTGCCTGTGGCACAAGATCGTCTAAACGCTTCTATCGTCATCGCGTTCTCGTACTGGACTGATATATGCTTTCTCCAGCAGAGGTATTTAGCAGCCGAGCAATGACAACCACGTCCAACAAATACAATCAGCAAGGCCGGAAAGAATAGGAGACTATGATTCAATTTAGTACGAACGACGAGAGCCGTGAGGTTTAAATTGGGTTCTCAGTCGCTTCTCCTAACAGCGAGTCAAAGGCCGATGCCATGTCATCGTCGTTGTTTTGTGTTACCTCTATTCTCATATATATATATATATATATATATATATATATATGTGCGAGCGAGACGAGGCACAGAATCAGCTGCCACCAGCAGTTGCAATCCAGTTGAGCAAGTGCAACCTTTCCGCCACGGAGGGGTGTTGGCGGGCGAACGGGGGGTGACGCCGAGGGCAGGGGGCGCAGTGCCCATCTGGTTCCGTTCATCGGGCTTCTGGACGTAGACGTTCTACGGCCGGTCAACTGGTGAATCGATTGGTCCATCATAAACGGAACGAAACGCCACGAGCGCGCCCGCTACGCTTTTCAGGGGCGTCTGGGGTCTGAGAGAGAGAGACGAATCTCCCGCCCAGCTTCTCACACTGAAGGTGGATTTCCGCAGAACGTCGTGGAATTTCTACAAGACCTTGTGCGTGACAGGCGCAGTAGTTTACACGAATGTACGTTCTAGCATCTCATCATCAGCTCGATGACCAATTTGACGTCGGATCCTGCGATGCGACGCAAAGGCTCGTGGCAGAACAACACGCCGTCTCCCCGACCGATTGCTCAATCTCCACGAGAGACGAAGGCCAAAGTCGTCGAGATACGAGTGTATAGCCGGATAGACTGCTGCAGCTGCTGCCATAACTATAATTACTTCTACTACTAAAAGTTAAAAAAAGTAGTAGTACTACTTCTACAACTACTACTACTACTACTAACGCTACTGCAACTAGTACTTCTGAAGTAACTGTAGAGCACACGTTGTCGATAACGATACATATATTTGTAATCTAAGAATCTTGGTCCATCGTAGATCGACCCGTGCAGTCAGATCAAACCGCTGCCAAACAAGGTACACTAATAGGTGCATGATACATGATGGTTCGAGAAGTGCATGCTCTCGTCTGGCAGATGACAGCAGCCGCTATACGAATAACAACACTAATAACAACAACAGCAGCAACGACGACAACAACAACAACAACAATAACAACAACAAATGATTGTCCCTAAGGTCTTCGTTAATATATATATATATATATATATATATATATATATATATATACTATGAGATAAGCTTGTTGCCTTAGTGTGATCAGCTGCTCTAGAGGCACTGCCTCTAGAGCAGCTGATCTTTATTTTCTGATAACAATATGCACGATACTTTGTTGGGACTTACACAAGCAAAGTTCTACATACTACTAAATGACTGACTGACTGGGTATTGGTTTTGCTACGGCTGTCAGAGATCGAGACAGCCTGTAGGTTTTTAATGATGCTGGGTTTCTTGGAGTTATAGTGGCGTTAATGTAGACGATTTAAGAGTATCTAAGCGGGTAGGTCTTAATAGGTGTTCATTGGAAGCGACCAACCAACCATCTTTTGGCTCGACAGACAAAAACAAGTACTCTCGAACCGAAACCACCTGGTGGACGGGATGCGAGGATGACGCGAGTTGAGACGTCGTTGTTAAGCCAACTCACTCTCCGACTAAACTCGGCCGTATATCGAGAAGTATACCGCGCGCGCCATGTACACCCAACGGGGGTGGGTGGGTGGGGGGTCGGTGGCGAGGGGGTTGGGGGTGAGTATAAAACGTGACGGCTTAACGGCAGTGATAACAAACGGATGAACAACAACAGGAGACCAAGAGGCGTCGAGTAAGCGTCGGATGCAGGCTACTCTATGAGAAGGCTTGGATGTACGTGCACTGTAAACGCACTTCCGCGAAAAGGCGCTTCGACAACGAACAACGACGCTAAACAACGACGCGTTGGTCGGTCGAGGCGCTGCTGCTGCTTCTTCTCAGCTTTGGTGCTATTTGCAGAGCTTCGTGCTCTCGCTTTCCTCCCGTACAGAGGGGCTTCACCTGTTAGCGAAGGTAGATAGCGGCGGCTTGCCTCTACGCCTTCTCGCGCGACGGAGACTGAGGGTTTGACGTCTGTGTCGTCGCAAGCGAGCCACCCATAGCTTTGTGTTGTATCTGTGTATGCTAGTAAAAGCTACATACGCCTGTCTATACGTATGCATAATATATATATATATATATATATATATATATACATATAATATATATATATATATATATATATATATATATATATATATATATATATATATACATATATATAATATATATATATATATATATATATATATATATACGTATATGTATGTTTTTTGCTCGTCACGGCTAGACAGCTCCTCTGTGTTTGCTGTTTTGTTGGCAGTCATAGCCCGTTTTGCCTTCTAGTTGGGCACTACAAGTTTACAGTACAGTTACAGCTGACAATAAGAAGAAGCCAGCCGCATCGTTAAAGCACACAACCAACTGTGAGCATAAAGGTTCAGCCGTAGCCGACACACTGTGGACGTTTGCAATCACCAGCCGGACGTTTCTGCCACCACGGCTGTAATCTGGTTAAGTAAGACTTGACGGTAGCGTGCCGTCATTAGGTTTGTGTGTTAAGATAACCCCTAAAACAAACACAACAAATGTGCTAGTCAACGATTAATAATAATAATTACATCAATACTAATAGTAATCATTATTCTCTTCCTCATCATTGTAGAATAGTTAGTGCTAGCCAGAAACGAACTATCGATGAATAATGAACATTTTATCACCAGTCCAAACGTTTCACGAACTGCGTTGCCCATAGATGTTTTTTTTTTACATAACTCTGTTCGTAGTATTGGAAATTGAATTTGACGTGCCGTCATTGTGTAATTGTACCATAGCTAAATGTCGTCATCGGTGGTCTAGCAGTAAGTCTAGCAGAAGTCTAGTCTCTATCTGTTGTGTATTCGAAATCGTCACCTTGTGCAAAGAAACAAAATCGATCGTGAGTTCGAGCCGTCTTTGCGTCTCGCTCTCCTGACTTCTCCTAGTTATTGCTGTTGTCGCATGCGTTTCAGAGGGCCAATTCTTCTCTAGGAGCACACAAACAGGGGCCCGCCCGCATCAGCCACAGAACAATGTATGCTCATTGTTGTTGTTGTTGTTGCTGCTGCTGCTGCTGTTGTTGTTGTTGTTGTTGTTGTTGTTGTTGTTGTTGTTGTTGTTGTTGCTGTTGTTGTTGTTACTGTTGCTGTTGTTGCTGTTGTTGTTGCGACGCTAAATTTTAAACGCACTTCGCGTTCAGGTGTTCAACATGCGATATCATACGCTTAACGTGGGGTAACGACATCTTATTACGATTGACGGGGGACTAGAATAGGCCAGGCTGCCACAAATAGACAGAAGAGATATTTGTGAACCATCGAATAGAAATAGAATAGAATCAAAATCGTTGTACTCGACCTACTCGCCACAATCGACAACGACGAACAAGCTAATCCGGCGAGGCAATTAACACAACACGAATGGTTCTCTCTGGCGAGTTCGACTAATGCAAGATTCACGCGCTTGCAGCAGCTCAAACGTTACCTTATTTAACTTAGCTATCGTTGTTGCTGTTGTTGCCGATGTCGTTGTAGCTTATGTTGTTGTCGTCTTTGTCGGGGTCGTCCTTGGGCCACCCCACTTCTGATGACGCTGGTGGCCGAATGCAATACGATCGCTCACTCGGCAAAGATGAAGAAATAGATGCGTATACACACAAACGTATGTATGTACGTACGCAGACATATTATACGCCTATAGATTATTACGTCTGGTCGCCAATTTGCTGGAGTTGCTCCTCGAGAACAATTAACACACGCACACGGTTACACGCACAGCGTATCGGTGCCATCTCTAGTTGCCGGACGCACGGCAGACGATGACTACCAAAACCAATTAACTAACTAGCTAATTAAGCAATGGTATTGCTGCTGCTGTTTCTGCCTATAATAGAAGGATTGTAATAGCAATCGTAGTAGTAGTAGTAGTGTTGTTGTTGTACCAGAAATTATAGTTAATTATGCCTTAATGGGCGTCTAGTTCAACAGTTTATGCTTGTTGATTTATTGATCTGCCTTCTACCTTTGCGTAAAGCTCGTTTGGTGAAGGCTTTCTCCGCCTCTTTTTCGTCTTCCTCTCACCATCAGTATCATCATCATCATACGAATTCTTGCTTCGATTGTTTCTCTGCCTTTTTAAATAAAAAAAATTCCTAACTTAAAAAATGCTTCAACTTTAGCAAGGACGGCTGCAAGTACTGCAATGACTATCCAACATTACAACGGCAACCACGTCGAATGTAACAGCAACAACAACAACCACATAGTGACAGTAGTTATGTTGCTGATTTGACAATATCACGCAAATGACCCGGTGACATATAAAGACATCACAGAAAGGTACTTAGACAAGCAGAAGTAGGGTGCCTTCTTATATATATATATATATATATATATATATATTTTTTTTTTTTTTTTTTCTGCACCTACCAGAGAACCAGATACACGGCATGATATATATATATATATACTCGTATATATATGCACCCGCGCGTATCCGTTAGTTGTTGCCCTCATCCGTCAGTGCATGCACTCATCAAGCACCTCGCCTTCACCAGGGTTATCATTATTGTTGTTAAGTCGTTGATACGACGAAGAACAAAAGAAGACGGTGCAAAGATACAACATCAACAAGCGCCAGCAGCCGCAACAAAGCGCCATTGAAAAACACAACGAGAAGCGACAACGCCTTCCTCCGGATAGAACCCAAACCTAGCGAGGCTCGTCGAGGGTTGCCGGCCATTGATGTCATCATCGTCCTCGTCGTCGTCGTCGTCGTCGTTGTTGTTGTTGTTGTTGTTGTTGTTGTTGTTGTTGTTGTTGTTGTTGTTGTTGTTGTTGTTGTTGTTGTTGTTGTTGTTGTTGTTGTTGTTGTTGTTGTTGTTGTTGTTGTTGTTGTTGTTGTTGTTGTTGTTGTTGTTGTTGTTGTTGTTGTTGTTGTTGTTGTTGTTGTTGTTGTTGTTGTTGTTGTTGTTGTTGTTGTTGTTGTTGTTGTTGTTGTTATTGCTTTTGTTGTTGTTGTTGCTGTTGTTGTTGTCGTTGCTTTTGTTGTTGTTGTTGCTGTGATTGTTGCTACTGCTGCTCCGGCTTCTGACGAGGCTGCCTTTCGAGCTGATTAAGCGAGCTGGTTAACATGTTGTTAGTACGAAACAGCGAGTTCGCTAACAGGTTGCAGCTCGCGTTTGACGACAACGTCAAAGAGCACGATGGCTGCGTCATGAAAAGAAGCAACCCCAGGTGGGGACAACAGAAGGGAGGGAAAAGCAACAACAACAACCATAACAGCAACAACAACAATAACGAAAACATCACCAACAACAACAATAACGAAAACATCACCAACAACAACAATAACGAATACATCATCAACAACAACAACGATAACAGCAACAATAACGTGAACAACAACAACACCAGCGGCGGCAGGAACGGGGCTGGCAGCAGAGGCAACGTGCAGACTTTAAGAAGCTAACACGACTAGCATCCATCCCATCTATTACTTGTTCCACCGCTGGCTCGGCTAAAACAACACTAACAACAGCAACTACGATTAAAACGAGTACAACTAGCACTAAAACTACATAAGTAGTTCTACTATGATATTTATATATACTTTTTGTTATCGATCATACTAACTATGATCGATCACAAATAGTGCGCAAACTAACTGCCAGTCAGACTTGCAGTTAACTTGCCCACGTAATACTATTTTGCTGCTGCTGGTGCGGGTGCTTATCTATCTTCATGTAGTATATGTATGTATATTTATATAAACGTATGCGTATATATTTGTTTTTATTTGCCTACATAAAATGTATTCGTTGTCTCCTAATGAACGTATAGACCGGATCAATTATATATATATATATATATATATATATATATATATATATATATATATAAATAACTGCGTATCCATTCGAAGGTCGCTGTACTTAAACCTGCTGTGTCCTCTGTGTGCTCCTCGTTGTGTTGTATCCGCAGCTGAGTAGTACCCACTTCGGTACGGCGGCTCCTGCCGTGCCAGCCGTCCCAAAGCGGAACGGACAGAAGCGCTCACTAATGGAGAAGTAACCAAATTGAGGGGGGTCACCACCTCAAGCTGGAGAACGTAATTCGGACCGGTCATCTAGTGCCGACTTTACATTTCGCTATCGCAGAGGATGCCTGCAGCCTCCCCCGAGAAGCTGTAGCATCTCGTTGACTCTCGCATAGACCAGAAGCTGGGCCAACGAGAGAAAACGAGAGAAGAATAAGCATGTGTGAGAGAGGAACAGAGATAGCTCTATAAACCAAACAATTCAACGCGTTCCCGAGATCTTCCCCTAACAGTTAGGGGGACCAACAGGGTTTTGTTTGAAGGTTTTACGAATGCTTGGTGCACGTACACCACGTGCATCTTGCGTAACCAGTGTAGGACCTCTTCACCCCACCCCAGGCTCGCTACCATTGCTTTATCATTACTTTGAAGCCATCAGGGTACTTTTACCGCTGGAATACGCGTCGTGGGCGGCGGTAAGCCAGTCACCTCTGCAGAGCTGTTCCCGATGAGTCCATATTGTTCTCGCCATTTTTGTTGATGTTGTTGTTGTTGTTGTCGTCCTTGCCATTGTTGTCGTTGTTGTTATTGTTGTTGCCTGCCACGTATTGTGGTTACGTTTGTGTGCACAACTGAATTGGTCGCCCCACGACTCGAGATCACAATACGCACGACGATAAGAGATGATGACTATTACGATCCCCATTACCGTCGGTGTTATTGTGTGCTGCGGCGTGTAAGATTATTAAGGCGAGCTGCTACCTCCCTCTCTGTTACGTTGTTGTTGTTGTTGTTGTTGTTGCTGCTGTTATGGTTGTTGTTGTTGTTGTTGCTGCTGTTATGGTTGTTACTGTTGTTGTTGTTGTTGCTGACGACGACGACGCGACGCGAGTTTATCTGACGGAGGATAGAGGGATAGGAAGCAGCGCGTTTGGCATTCGGCATTTGACATTCAGCGGTCGTCGCCTTCTTATTCTTCTTACTCACAGGCATCTTCTTCGCTCTCTCCTTCTCTTTTCCTTTCTGCCTCTTTTTCTCTTTTATTCTCTCAGATAGTGTCAACAAGGACCATCAAGAGGATGCCATCATACATCATATAGAACATAACAACACACAAACTTACAGACACAGACTTGAATGCATGCATGCAGACACTACTAACACAGCGTACAAGTGCCGCCTGGCCGACCAACCAACAGCAGGTCGGCGAGCTCATCAGCAGAAACGAAAGGACGCAAGGGAGGGTCCATCTTGGCAAAGCCCACTTTGGCTGGAACAGCAGCAGACAACACTTCAACTCTAGCTGCGGAGCAATAGCCGGCGGAAAGTCACTCTGGACTAAGGGGCAGAGCACAACAGGTGGACAGTGAATAAAATCGCGAGAGAGAGAGAGAGGGAGACGGGAGGTAGAGAAGGAGAGATGGGTGGAAAGGTAGAGAGAGCGAGAGAGAGATAAATAAAGCCAGATGGGGTTCTCTTGAACGGCGGGAAAGAGGCGAGAGAGAGACAGAGAAATCTACACAATGGCAGATCGAGCGATGCCGATGACTGTAATGACGCCAATTCGGTCATCGGCGGTAACGACCCGCCGTAGACGAGAAGCTATTGCAGCAGAGCAGTGACAAGCTCTGTCTGTGTGGCGACCGCCGCCACACCGTCGTCGTCATTGTCATTCTACATCTGCTGGTGCTGCTGCCGCAGCCATGGGCTGTAAAATCGTTCCGCTGCAGAAATCGCAGCAGAAACGAGGCAAGCGAGCATTTGTTTCGTTTGTGAACGCCGGGATCAGTGGCCAGGTCTCTCGGTTCTGGCGTGTGTGTGTGTGTTTATATATATATATATATATATATATATATAGTATAAGAGATCAGACTGCCTGTTTGGCTACGCTCTCTGTTCATCTGTGCGCGATTGTGTGGCGCGCCGCCCGGTGGTTTTCTGTTGGTGGGTTATTGCCTTGTCGCTTGGCTGTGCTGGTGTGGTGTTTGGTTTTCTTCAACAACAACAACGCCTACGGCGCCGGCGCCGCCGACAGCAACAACAACGGCAATACCAACTACTACTACAGCTGCCACAGCAGCAGCAATAACAACAACAACAACTGCAGCAGTAACAACAACAACAATTGCAGCAGCAATAACAACAGCAATAACAGCTGCAACAATAACAACAACAACAACTGCAGCAGCAACAACAACAACAGTAGTAGTTCTACTGAGACTGCTCGCTCTCATGGCGAACTGCCGTAGCGGCAAGTTGCAACCATGGTGGCGGTACTGATGGGGTAACAGCCAATTGCTGGCCCAACTTCACTAGCATCTTCGACACGAGCGACGACCACCAAAACGACAACAATAACAAGAAAACGCAGAAAAATAAGAAGAAGAAAAAAAAGAATAAGCGAAGACCATCCCAGCAGACAGTTTAGACCCATATGACTTGGCAAAGCAACCAATAGTCACTCAGGCAGTCAGCTGCTGTCGCAATAAACAGCACCATCAACAGTATGACGCTGCATCCACTGGTATGGCTTCCATCAGCTCCACCTCCCCCCTCCCAAACAAGTCCCTGTTCCACTACGACTACCCCCCCCTCTATCTCTCTCTTTCTCTCTCTCCCCGTTATCGCTCTCGCTCTCCCCTTGTCCCCGACCGCTCCCGCTGTGTACGCTGTGGCTACGGCCGCGAAGAAGAGCAGCGACAACACGTCACCCCCAGCAGCGACACGAAGCACACAATCAACGCTGTTGATGATGATGGAGGTAATGGGGGTTGTTGATGATGATGATAATAATGATGATGATGATGATGCTGGTGGTGATGATGATGTTGCTGACGGTGGTGGCGATGATGACGATGATGAGTCCTCGGAAGCCAACAGAGTCACGTCGTGTCAACGTAATAGTTAGCGTTTGGCTGACACATACATATTTTTCGTATCTGCGTGTGTGTTCATCAAACACGAGCGACCAATCGACACGGACTGGACGAAACGGTCGGGGGAAAAAAACGAAACCGAACGACCAATGGACCAATGGACGTAACCACCCAACCAACGAACCAACCAACCAAAGAGATATCTTGAATGAAGAGACAGAAACGACAAATCGAACAGACGAATCGCACAGATGCGACCTCTGCTCATTCTGTTTTCTAAATCAGACTATTGCTGTCTCAATTTCTACGATCGTTGATTATGGCTGCTATAGGTCATGCGGCTGCTGCTATCTGCCTAATGGTTATAATAATATATAACAATAATAACTTGACCGTCGTAATCGGCTAACATATGTACGTATGTACATGTAGCGTGCATGATAGACGATGATAGATCGTAAACCCTCGCTGGCTGGTCACTCGTGTTGTCTTCATTGCGTAATTGATTCATCTTTAATGAATGCGTATATGTGCCATCAAACATATATATATATATTTTTTTTTTGCGACATTTATTGGTTCAGCCAATAGTGCAAGTTCTTTAAATGGGCCTTTATCCAGTCGTCCGCGCTTATGCTACGAAAACGCTTTTTTACAAAGGGGTTGTAAAATATAGCATAGAACCCTGCAGGGGACGGAGGTACGTGGAACATCTAGCGTTAGTTGCGTGTTGACCGATACTTTCAACAGTGCATAGCCGATCGACATCACTCACTAGGTTTCTGGGATCGGCCCACGTCTCCTGCATTACTCCAGCCGACCTGCCTGAACGGTGTGCGAGCAGACGGCGGCCCGATGGCATCACCTACCACTGTTCTCTACCACTGCAGAAACCCCGCGGTCTGGGAGGGTATTGTGACTAACGCTCTAGCCCTATTGTAGGTTGGTAATGTCGATGACTTTCGCCTGGATATGCGGCTAACCGGACCGGACAGGCAAAGTTCAGAAACTACGCAGTTTACTACATTCGCTACATCCCCTAGGGATTTCTAAGCCTGAGAACCATTAACCTACTGCGCAGGACGTATCTCGTCGCATAGATAAGGCTTCGGGCGGGCGACAGTAGGTCCAGCAAAATTGCTGTTGAGCTCTGAATAAATCACTGTTATTCATCAATATTCAGTATCAGTCATAGTTGATACTGTTCAAATGGGTAAACCTCCCCCGAGAGAAACTCAGCTGCTAGCCTGTGTGTGGATGAATATAATTAGACTCGAGACCGCCTATATCATTCCGCCAAACAGATTAAACGTTCACTTTCTCTACGCAAGCTACCTGCCTCTGATTATTCCTCGTTTAAAATGACAGATCGGGCTACTCCAGCCGTCAAATCACATTTCTATATTTTCAGCGTGCCTGAGATAGAAACAGCTTGATCAGACCTATCGCTTGCGGCTTGATTCTGTAGAGAGCGGAGGCCAAAAGAACCATCATCAAGGCAATGAGACGATTGACGGATGAAGCACCCCCTCAAGTTCATGCAGTCTTAATAAATGATGTGGAGGCAATTCAAGCACGCAACCTGCGACTTCCCGGTAGCTGAATGCTCAGACAGAGTACTGAGACTGCGATACTAGAACAGGCACGTAAAAATACTTTTGCACAGTTTTCACTGTTTACCAAAGATTTGCAAAGAAAGCTTAACCTCAAAATAGGCAATCTTTGCAGAACATCTTTTGAAGTGAAAAACATTACAATTATCGACGTAGTGTTCCATGAGACGCAGATAATGTTGTCTCGCGGCTGGAACGGTTTAAGCTCTGAAAAGCGGCGCCGTGTCGCTAGGCTTAAGACGCTTAATTAGGTATAAAATATTTTTAATAGTCGGACTATTATCGTATTGAGTATTCGCCATTTTCCACGCATCGAATATCGCATATTATCTTCGGCTGTCCATCTAGATGAGGCAAACCTACCACTATCTGTGGTAAACATGTATGTATTAACCGTGTTCGGCTAATGTCTAAACATTGATAGTTAAATAAATTATTGGTAATGTAATAATTAGTCCGTGTTCGAACGTTTCTGCTCAGGCTGTCTCTTCCTGAGCGGCGCCGTCATATGGTACCAAGCGCCTTCGATTACGTTACTTGTACCTAAAATAGCAATATTAAATTATGCAGAATAATAATGCATACATAAAATACTGTTAAGTGTCTTATAGTTATTTGAGAAATAGACATATGTCCAGCCGTGTTACAGTTATTGTTGCTACATTGAATAAGCAATCAAGCGTAGCCATTGAACGGCACGACAGTAAAAGAACAGCTCTTGTAAGCAGTCTGTGACTCTCACTTGCCGGCCGTCTTTTTCTTCTTCATCTGGCAGAGATTATCACTATCCAGCAGTAATCTGCTCTGAGCATTGACCATATGTCCGTTGATGTTGTCTTCTATTATAGCAAAGTCCTGTGCTCACACCTTCGCAGATCCAAACTGCAGTGCTGAAGATTTTTCACTCTAAAATCTAACCTAAGGAGAAGATAATGCGTTTTACATGGCAAACTTTTAAAGCACTCTGCCCAACAATTCGAGAGCGTAAATACTATCCATTATCTACTATCACTGCTTGGTTGCTGAAAAAGGCTGCTGAAAGGTAGTACAAATCCGCCTGCACGAATTGATATCATATCAACTCTATCTAGAACCTGCTGCTCCAGAGTACGTATTCGTCGGTCCTTCTCCGCCGTACCAACAAGCGCTAGATTTAAATGCATACCGACACGCGGTGACAAAGTGGTCCTCTAAGGCGGCTCTAAGCGTAAATCGGTCTGTTGAACCCAGCATAGTCTACACTCGGCTCACTCAGGGAAGCATACATTTCTTCAGACTTTGCTGTTTTGTTTGCGGCACAGTACTTTATAAATTGCTAGATCGTAACTAATACGACAACGTACTACCACGTAACAACACGATCTTATGCTTTGTGTAGCTTGCTAATATATAGAAGAAAGTAAAGCGAGAAGATTCAGCGCTAGCTTAACGAACATTTGCGGTTTTTCTGGGAGACCGCGCCCCTTGTGTAAGCGTAGATGTACTTTAGAGAGTATTGAACTTTACATCAGATCTGCTGTACAATTACTCATGTCTGGTTTAAGAATCAGCAACTACGAAATTGAACCGAAAAGCTAAGAGAATGAAATGAAACCGAAAAGCGGGGGTAACGGCTTAAAGGATTCAATAAAGCGTAGTGGAACGGCGCAACAATCGTAGAATTTAAGCCTGTACTTTGAATTGCACGTCTCTATATGTTACAATAGTAACAATACAACATTAATTGAACATTTGTGAGCCCAATAATAATAATAATAATAATAATAATCTTAGGCTTGGTTGCCATTGTCAGCGCGATTGGTTGGTTACGCACTTGCGGATCGACTTTCGGTGAGCCGCGCTTCTGGTAGTAGTAGCGAGCTTTGCTGGCTGCGAACCTAGTTGCCTATCAATATCTGCGTCCCTCTAAACGGCAGCTGTGCACCCGAAGAGGAAAGCATTTCCACTCCCTTTGGGTTGTAGACTCGAGTGGGCCCGATGTTTGGTGCCTCCGACAACAACAATTTATAGGTTTGGGCTCAAACGAAAGCGATTGAATTAGAGATAGCGTTGACAGTGACATCTGCGCTGACATAACTGTTCAGTCACTGTGTTGACTGCTAGCAAAGAGCGTCCGTCTGTTCTGGCAATCTGCGTATCTATCTATTGCAGTTAGTTATTTTGTTAAAACCACTCGTCAAGATTTACATGACTGACGTGATTTACGTGATTTATAGGACGTAGCTTGCTTGGCCTCATTCGCTTGTACACATTGTGAGTTGTTTGAGCACTGTAGAATAGAAACCTTAAACAACAGCGATAACAGTACCCAGCAGAAGAGTAGCAACAACATGGATGGCAGAGCAAGAACGATGCTTTATGCTGCTGTGGGGCAACATAAAAATTGTGAATTAAATAGTTAATTAATAGTCAATTGCTAGAGTTCGACGAATGTTCTCTTTTTCTATTCGGGATTGGGCGGGGCTGAGTTTTCTTGTGTCGAGCTTCTCGGCACGAATAGAAGAGCTTTGAAATTATGCGCGTCTACCTAAAAATGAAATCAGAATTCTTCTTGATTTCACAGTAAGTTTTCTTGGCTAATTTTTTGCTGAGAAATGGACCAGGCAGAATGACGTCGAGATGTGCTGTCCGTGGTGCGCGACGAAGATAACTGTCGAAAGAAAAGAGGGCCAAAAGCTCTCGGGACTACTCACCTTTAACGCGAAAGTGGCACCCTGCTAGCTTCTGAGTTTCGGTGGCCAGGTTAGCGGGCTTCCTGGCGGAGCCTTCTTCGAAGACGGATACCGAGGACATGGCAAGACCACGCCGCTCAAGCACGGGTGACAGTGCATCCCTAAGCATAAACAAAAAGACACGTTATATTTAGTATATATATATATATATATATATATATGAACCACGCATGCAACTAGACACTTGTCTAACAGTTCCCGCCCCAGTGCAAAAATATTGTACAGTTTTACCGAGTTCCTATGTAAAGAACTAGTTTCAGTGGGTTGAAAAACAAATCTGATTTTTCCTTCTTTAATAGAACTCCAAACGAAATATTCTATGCGGAAAAGATCGCCTCAAATTCGATGTTATAACGGGTGGACTGTACATTTTTATTCGTTATACTGATCGCATTGGCCTTGCAAAAACGGCAGCTGTGTTGAAGAACCTAGTTTCTAATACTGAACTGTGATGATCGTAAGCTCATCGCTCCCATGGCAAAACGAAAACCAGTTCAAACCGTTCAGAACATCTTACCATGAGCTCCTTCATTAAATAGTACGTGTTGAAGTTTGTTGTAATTTATGTGATATCATGGCACCTGTGTCAATTTTTACCAGTCAACGCACTCAGTGTCACACAGATATATCTCAAGTTAGGTTTTCTATTATATTTATCGCACTTATATAATAATAATAATAATAATAATAATAATAATTTTATTGTTCTTGTCATTTACAATTATTAAGTTTGAAAGTCTATTTCATTAAGTGCTCTTAGTTGTTTCTATCAACTTATAGCGCCAATGATAGAAGCAGCGTTGCCCATGCAGACAGAAAATGATAGTAATTGCTTTAAATATTCTTCCTCTTCTACTGTTACAGTTTCCACTCTTCCTGCCACATCACAAAAAAAAGTTGCTATGTCACAGTTCATAGGCCCGAGTTTTATAAGATATTGCTACGAATTCATAGCTATTCTCTAGACTAGAAGTCAGCATTTTCTGCCACCCATTCAGCGGTAGTAGAGCGATTGCCTAGTTACGAGGGCGCTGCGATGCAAGACGCTGTAGCGTCCTAGGCTAAACATTCAGCACGTGACCAAGGAAGTATTGTAATTATTAATATATTGGGAATCTGCAGCGAGAATAAGCTGCGCTTTTCTCCACGAATGTCCTTCTAGTCTGACGCTTAGGACTTAGTCGAATATATCTTGACTGGTCTTGTCGTAGAGTTTAAATTTATCAAGGTATTGCATAGTTCCGAAGCTCGTAGGACGTTCGTAGGTATGTACTTCCGAGCCTGAAAGAGTGGGCAGGACAGCGGGTTTCCCGTGTCCTATACTAGAATAAAATTTTTTTTTAACGAGGTTGTTTTTAATTTTAGACCATCCTCCGTCCCCTACGAGCTTGGAACTTAACCTGATGTATATCTTCAATGCACCGAGGGCCGGATATGTTAAGATATCTAGGGTTTCCCCAACAGTTCTTGTGACAGCATGGCCACTGACTCTCAGCGGTATGGTTTATCACCTATTCTCAATGAGCATCGCTCAAAGAAAATTGGATCAACAACAGGGATCGAACCGGCGACACCCCGATAGATGACAACCATGACTAGCCCGCACTAGACCTCTAGGACCACGCCGCCACATCCCATACTACTCACTGCTAACTTCCAGGGACGCCAGTGCATCACGCATTTCCAGAACCTTCTATGATAGGCTAAAAACAACTCTTAGGGGGAGTACACCATCTGCCCGTTCATCTTTGAGACATCAGGCGTATGGGGACAGAAAGCCATGGTCACAATGCGGACAATCGGCTAGATCATTGAGAAGTCGAACGGGAACAAACAATCCATTAGCGTTGTCCCTGAGGCAGCGCATCGCCTGAGAAGGTCAGCGCAGCAACGCGAGAATGACTGACACGCTTCCGAGGGAAAGATGCCTGGAGAAACTGACTTATGTATAAGAAGTTCAATCTGTACATTTACCGGCTAGCTTTGATAACGCATAAATGAGAATCACTGAACATTAAAATGATATTATGGCTAATATCACGAAGGGTCGGCGCGAACGGAGATCGGAACGAAGCGGTCTAGGTGATTTCCTTCACAAGCCCGCTCTGCCTCTTGGGTTTCTCCTTGCGTTCCCTTCTTTAGCCGCCGGTGGAAGGGGGGGGGGGGTCTACTACTTCACAGGACCAAGCTAAAGCAGCAGATGAGGACAGCGAAGCCGACCAGTGGGCAAATGCTGCACCACTAATAGCTGGCTTCAATCAGCCCGGCTGTCTTGTCCGTTGAGCGAGGAATGATGAGGGATGTCTTCAGCCGCCCTCAGTGCTAGTCGCGTCATGTCTAGCCCACAACACACTTTCTCGTGCTGCATCCAGCGGAGTGATTTTCCACTCGTAACTGCTTTCGGCGCGTGGCTTGGCTTTAATAGAGCCAACAACTAGCAAGGAGTTACATAAACTGACTAGCCACAAAAAGATGATCGCTTACAAGCAAAGAAAACATTCAACTGAGGACAGTTGCAGGTACATGCATTGGCGTATAATCTAATTCGTATTAGCCAAACGACATATATATATATATATATAATAGAAGGGGTCATACATGTGTAAAATTACACATATTAACCATGGAAGCTACTCGGCACCTCGAATGGTCTGCATTTTATGTTAATATCTGTTATGGTATTGAGTTAATAGTATATATTGGGGTATATATTGGATCAGTGCAACAGTGACCTTCTTTTTCACCAATCTGCTATAAGGAGATGTCCTACAATTAAACCCATAGTAAAACTCGACGATTCTCAGCTCATAACGGAAACATGAGAGTTAAATAATTTAAAGTTGACTATACAACTGCCCGCAGGGGATTCGCTAACAAAGCATTACATCCAATCTTGTTGAGTATGCTGAGGTAAATTATACCGCTTGTGCGAGTGCATTTTTTGCACATCTTAACCGACACCACCAAGCCCTGTGCCACGATCGCTAATTAATTTGCGATCACTTTTCGGCTAAAGACGCAGGCTGGATTCTTGTAAACGTTGTTCACAATTAAACCAAGCGCGTGGACTAAAATGCCAAAACCAAGCATAGAGTAAAATGCTGCTATGCTCGGTAAAACCATCGATAATTTTCAAAACTGCACAAAACACGTCTGCATCGTAACATGTAGGTCGTCTTGGCTTTCAAAGTGTCTACTAAAAATCGTAAAGGTGGGCCAAAAAGCGGATTAATGGGTAGTAAAAGGTCGTCAAAAGTGAACACGGCTAATTCGGTGACAAATGGTACCGTATGTTCTTATTTATATCCTGATATAAATATCACTTCCGAGAGGTAAGAGGGGCTCTACGTTGCCTATATGTAGACTCGGCAGATGATCGATGTACCCACGTCGACGGTTTATCTAGATACTTCGCGTTCAATGCTTCCTCGAGACTTGACGGCTAGCAGAGTGGAGCCCGCCGGTTTGCCCGCCAGCAGCCGCTGCTTCGCCTCCTGTCCTCTACGTGAAACGTCGGACTGACTGACTGGAGTGCAGCTTCAGTGCGTTCGCAGCAGGAGAGAAAGAAATCTCTTCAAGTCCATTTCGTCATTGTGCTCTCACTATGAGCATCGCCGTAAGGGGCGGCGCTAAACATGCGGACAGTGCTACAGGAAGTGGCGGTTGCTTCGCCTCGGCGTCTCTCGGCGAGACGCCCCAGCCAAACAACTCCGGTCGGCCCCTACGACGGCCTGAGAAGTCTAAAGATGCACATTTACGCCAAGATTGTAAGGGCTCCTCACAAGGCGGTAGGGAGGGAAGGAGGGAGGGAGGTTGAGGAGCAGTGAGATAGAAGTGGCTGCCAGCCAGATACCGTTCAGGACGGACGCGGTATCAGCGCCATCTTCGCGGTGTTTCCAACGCCCCCCCCCCCCCCGACTCAACGCCTCCGCTTCCACTTTTCCGCTACCGCAGTGTTGGCCTTATTTTTACGACCCTTGTCGCCTCTAGACGCCGCGTTCGTTTCTTGCCCCACATCCCTTATCTTCCTTCCGAGTTGTCCCGTTTCCATTGTTCTGTTTTGTTCCATCCGACAAAAAACCTTTCATGCTCAGTGTTTCGACTCGATGAAGTCGACCAAACAAAACGAGCCCAGCTGTCGGTCGGACCTTTAGCGACGACGACGACGATGACGACGGAGTGGCACGAACCAACGAAGTGTCAGGCATGTCACCAGGAACGATCCTGAAAGATGGACGCAACGAAGATCGTTCTAAAGGTGCGCGAAAGGGCGCGAAGAGATTGTGTCTCTCGTCTACGCCCACACGTACAGACGTACCAGACAGCGCGAAAAGCAGATGCCGCTTCGCTCACCTGCCTATGTTTGACTACGGGGGCTGAGCTGAGGTCACGCGACGACCTCGGGGCATGGCTACGGCGGCAACCCCACATACGTCCGTGTGCATAGACCGTTCAGCAAGCCACATTGAGTCACGGCGGCCTATACTGCAGCCGCCAACACCGACCGCCGCTCTAGGCCTGGCAGTCAAGGACAACGTTGTAACATTAGTAAAGTAGGGGACGACGTCAACGAGCTAGCAAACGACAGCGCTTCTGTCGTTCATCACACTGACGTCGACACTGCGGCGTTCAAAATCAAGAGATCTCAGTGCATCGGTGCAGCTGAGAGCAGCTAGTGGCAACGGGAATGCGTCGACTTCGCGACGATGTCGCGGAGTGGCGGGGGGAAGGGGGTGGAGGGCATCGAGGTAAGCTCATCAAGGGCAACCCCTCGAGTGACAGAATCAGATACCGAGAGAGAAACGACGACGACGCCTCCGCCGCGCGAGAGGTAGGGACATGAACAAAACGCCATAAAGCGGGGAAATCGGGAAATGATGACATAAGTCAAAAGCAAAACGAGGAAGCAACGAAAGAGAGAAACACACACACACACACACAGAGAGATAGATCAGAAAGAGGGAGAGGGGGATAATGGGGGAGAGAAGGTCGTCCCAGACAAGGAAGTCAGGCACGCAGACAGAAAGAAGTTCGCAACCAGCGGGAATAAGGGGACGAGGGCAAAAGGGGTGATGAAAGATAGATAGGTCACACTCGAGACCCACATATTTGCGGCGACAGAAGCCCTCTGGGTGGCAAAACTTCGACGACAGTCCGAATCAAGATGTCGGAGCAAGTGAGCCAACAGGATGACAACTTGACTAAAGTTGCACGCCCATCTGACTCGAAGCACTCTCCTCCTTTTTTGTAGACTCTCCTTGTCTACAAATAGCAGCCTTTTAGCAGTACGATCTCGTTTCTCCTCTTTTTCTTGTGAAAAAGAGGATGATATATTGGTCATATTTATTCGCCCTGCTCTTTGCCCTTCTGCGCGCGTCTGTTGTTCTTCGTATGCGGGCATGAAGTGCGGGCAGCATCGGGGGTATCGCAGGCACTAGGCTGCTTGCTATCCGTCCATGTGGTCGTGAGTATCGGATAAAAACACCTACGCGGCGTCTAGCTAGCAACTGTAGCGGCTTCTAGCAGGAACTCGTAGAGACTAATAGTCGTTTCAGATCTAGTTCTAGGCGGCAGCAAGTCGCGAGTCGACGAGACCGTGACATTCGTCCTGTTACTGTCCTGATTCTTGTTGTTACGGTTGTTGTTGTTGCTTGTTGCTGCCGTTGATGTTGCTCCCGTTAGTGTTGTTGTTGTTTACTACGTTATACTACATTTACTACGTTTTGGCTTGGTGAAGCTCAATTCGTGAATAAGAATGGAAAGCACCCCCATCATAACATTACTGATTGCGCTTTTTTCCGGCCAGCTGCCACGATCAAACCACTGGCGGGCATCGCGTCTTGAGTTGAGAGTACGGGGGGGGGGGGAGACTTAGCGACTACAATCCGCACACACTTTCCACCACTGCAGCGTAGCTGACAAAGAAGGTGTTGTTGTTGTTCTTGCTGTTGTTGTTGATGTCGTTTTAATGACGTTGTTGTTGTTTTTTCTGTTGTTGTTGTTGCTGTTGTTGTTGTTTTAATGGTGTTGTCGTCATCGTGGCGACAACCGCGATACCGTGTGCCGTGTGTAGACCGTGGGTTTTTTTGTCGCTGCGGCTGATGCTGCTAGGTAGATTTAGCAAAGTAGTCTCTGCGTATGAAGTCACCGCGCTACGGCAAAATACTGAGGAGATGGAGTACGGGAGTAAGAGACAGGGCCTAGAGAGAGGAACAGAGAGAGAGAGATAGATAGATAGAGACATGGCCTAGAGGGAGAGGAACAGAGAGAGATCGAGACAGGGCCTAGAGGGAGAGGAACGGGGAGAGAGAGATAGAGACAGGGCTTAGAGGGAGAGGAACAGAGAGAGATAGAGACAGGCTGAACGCAAAGCCAAGT
Source organism: Dermanyssus gallinae (assembly GCA_003439945.1). Classification (NCBI taxonomy): domain Eukaryota; kingdom Metazoa; phylum Arthropoda; class Arachnida; order Mesostigmata; family Dermanyssidae; genus Dermanyssus; species Dermanyssus gallinae. The sequence goes on from QVRM01003916.1 coordinate 55,238, forward strand.
CGAGTTGCAACGACGAAGCTGGCGGTCTACGGTCCATGTCGGGAGTGAGCCTTGACAGCCTACAATTTATTCGCCCTTCCTTGCGGGTAGCGAGGCCGAATGCGAATCCGTTTGCGAGACATAACCCAACTAGTAATGGTGTCGGTCGGTGCCGGTCTCGTTGATCGTAGAGCCGAGACGAAGCAGAATGAGAAAGATGAGCAAGAAGAAGAAGAAGAAGAAGAAGAAGAAGAAAAAACAAAGCAGAAGAGGAAGAAGAAGACAAAGTCGAAGAGTCCTGTACCGTCTTTCTTTTGTTTCGAGCTTGCCCGCCTCTCGAACAGAAGATCTTGTGGGAGCAGACCGGTAGCAACATAGGCCGATGATGACAACGACAACAACAACAATGAAGACAACGACAACAACAATAAAGACAACGACAACAACCACGAGAGCAACCGCAACAACAACACCAACAACAACACAACGACGTCAGTTGGTAAGTTGAAAAATGTAAGCGCTTAGATCGAAACAAATGGCTGCATGCTGCTTTTGGTTGTATCCTGGCTGGATCGGGACAGCGCACAGGGCCCCAAATGCAAGCCCTCAAGCCCTCGGCTTTGGCCTGCGTCTTCTGGCTGCTACTGCTGCTGTTGCTGCCAAGCTCCCTGGCTTCCTGGCTGAGTCGCCGACTGACAGACTTTTAGCCGGTTACATGCAGTGGGTAGGATTCTGCCAAGATCGGTTCGCGCAACCGTTGTCTCCGCTGCTGGCGCCGGACGAGCGCGTAGTGGTATTATTGTAGACGTTCATGTACGTGTATGTACATGTAAGGGAGGAAGCGCCTACCAGTGGAGGCCCGAAGCACAAGAAAAAAAAAGACACTCATGGATGGGTTGTAGTAGTCGCAACGGCCGAACACAATGAAGCGAATGCCGTTCCTGGCATGTATTATTATTATTATTATTATTATTATTATTATTATTATTATTATTATTATTATTATTATTCTATTGCTGAACATTGTCTGGTCCCGTTTCGTTAGTCGCTGCCCGCTAATGCGTTTTGACAAACGATCATAATTACTTGATTTTCTAGTGCAATGTCATGGCATACACATAAAGTCACCTTCACTATGACATGAACGGGTGTGTGTGTTTAGGTGCTGCAATTTGTCATGGTCATGTATGTACTGTGTCCAATATGCGTACTCCTGCACGCATGGAAAACATGCAACTAATCGCTAAATACGCTACGGGCGGGAACTATTTGAGTTTGCATGCTCCCCATTGGCCATTTGCCAGCAAAACGTCGTTTACAGTCTGAACTCAACATTTCTTAGTTCCCATTTCAGAGTATATATGTATATATATATATATACAGAATAGAAAGGTGTGGCGGTTTTATTCAGACATATCGAGCTGGGAAAATACTACCAAGTCTCCTTGGCCTTCAGCTGTAGTGAAACAAGCCGACCAGAAGGCCAACAAGAGCAAACGATAGCGGTCAAGGTCGACCCAGCTGAGCGCAAAGCTGGTCGGCCCATGTGGCGAGGACCGCTGAGGCCAGCACGTATGCTCATGACGAACCTCTTGGCTCTGTCTAGCGTTTTCATCTCCAGTATCGGCAAAACCAATTGCCCTTTTTGGTGGCCGCTCTAGCACGGTTTAGGAATAGTATAAGCAAGGAGGAATTTGCCGCAACAACAACTAGCAGCAACAGATGTTAGACCATTTTCATGTCTTGTCACCATTTAACGTATATATATATATTATTGCATATATTTGTACATATGCATAAGTATTCAACAATCCTTTTTCTCTAAACGTGCTGCTAGCGAGCGCTTAGTGACGAGGAGACATCGACGGCGACAATTAACAGGGCGACGAATCAATATTCTAGTTGCGTGCCACCCCAATCGAGCCCAACCACCAAGAACCAGCCCAATCAAATCCAGATGATGAAGCACGCTGATAAGTCGTTGCGAAGGCCGCGTTACTCAAACTGAGACTCGCTAAGCTTCTTTCTTACAAGGTCTCTACAGAGGAGTTTGCATATTGCCCAACCCTTTCTCTCTCTCTCTCTCTCGCTCTCTATTGTTCTCTCCTTGTCTCTGTGTGGCCAGAAGCGAGGTGGCTATATGAAATCGGCTTTAGCGTTGCTTTCGACGTTTTTGCTCGTCGTCGTCGTCGTCACCGTCGCAAGAAATCCTACGGAGAGCATCGCGCGACGAACAAGAAATCCTCAACGCCAAAACCTCGCTACTAGCTTGCTTTTCCGCCCGTCCGCCGCCGCCGCCGCTGCCATCGGATGATGATGTTGTTATTGTTGTCCCTGAGGAGTTTCCTCATCCTCTGTTTGCTACTGCAGCTGCCGCAGCGGGGGTTCTCATCGATGTCCTCATCAACACTATGCATTGCCGCTATAAAGTTACCTTAGCAATTGCTGGAACCTCATTTCGAGGACGTCGCAAGGCAAGCCGAGGCGGTACCGGCGCGACCTCAGCAGCAGCAGCAGCAGCAGAAGAAAGCAAGCGATACTACAATTCGAACTACAACAGCAACAACAACAACAACAACAACAACAACAACAACAACAACAACAACAACAACAACAACAACAACAACAACAACAACAACTACTACTACTACTACTACTACTACTATTACTGCTAGCAGGACCCCTGCAAGTAGAGCTACGACGTTACGACGTACTGTCTGATCGACCAAGCAGCGATCATCTACAACAAGTTCCCCTCTATCATATTCCTTTTCTCGGCATGCCCCAGCGATGCCATCTGTCGTACTACGACTAGGCATCACTAGAAGCAACCGCATCAGCAACAGAAGCACCCGACGACGCGGGCAGACGTCAGACAGATCGGCAGCGAAAGAGACTGATGGAAGAAACTCGTTGATACCATCACCACCACCACGACCACCATCACCACCACCATCATCAAACACTTGCGCCAATTGAGTTTTGCTCTGCTAAGTAGGGAGATAGGGAAGTGTTTGCCGGCGCCGCAGGCACCTTTGGCTACGTTGTTGTTGTTGTTGTTGTTGTTGTCGTCGTTGGTGTTGCTGTTGTTGTCGTTGTTGGTGCTGTTGTTGCTGTTGTTGTTCTTGTTGCTGTTGTCGTTGTTGGTGCTGTGCTTGTTGGTGCTGTTGCTGTTGTTGTCGTCGTCGTCGTCGTTGTTGTTGTTGTTGCAGCGGCGTTGGCAGCTCGATTCAGCTTGTCAACGTGCCGAATTCTACGTACGTACAGAGAAGTGCGTCACAAGGCAAAGGCGCAAGGAACAGCAGCAGCAGCATCATCAACAACATGAGCAGCAGCAGCAACAGCAGCAGCAGCTGCAAAACTTGAAGGCAATTGACTATTGGCGGCACCGCTGAAGCTGAAGCCGCCTCGGTAACTACTGCTAGAACCGCTTCCATCCTTGTCAGCGTTTTCGCCGTTGCCGTTGCTGCTGCTGCTGCTGCTGCCGCCGCCGGTAATGAAAGGTGAGATGATTTGATGATAGAGCGCGATCTCTCCAGTGAGTCTGTTCGCTACGGGTATCGTCCCTAGAGTATATCGTGATGGCGGCGGCGGCGGCGGCGGCGTCTCCAGCAGCGCGACAAGCGCCTATGTATGCGACGTCCCTCCCCCATCGTCGCTGATGTTGGATCAGCTGCTGCACCCGCCTCGACAACGGCACCCCCCCCCCTCCGATTCACAGGAGCCGACTAGCTCCGTGCGGCAGCTCCGTGCCTGGGCCTCTCAACAAGAAAAGGGGTCGCGAGGAAACTTGCCCTACACATCAACGCCCACCCGCCCCGTGCACGACCCGCTCAGCCGTCAGCAGCTGCCATCTTGCCAATCGCCACTGCGTCGCTGTCGTCGTCGTCGTCGTCGTCAAAGAAAGCCTTCGAATCTTCCCTTTTTCTGTTTTCCCTCCTGCTGCTGTTTCTGCTCTCCTCTTTCTGCTTCCTGCTGCTTTTCCTTTTCTTCTCTCTCTCTCTCTCTCTCTCTCTATCTATCTCTCTTCCTCGGCCTTTTCATCTCCGCCTCCCGCTTCCATCACCCCCCCCCCCCATTGTTAGTTGACGAGATAGAGGGCCATTGGGAAGTGGCTGACGGCGGGGGCAGCAATGCCGGTAACGGGCGTCACCGCCGCCACCCCCACCCCCTGGGAGTGGCGGTGGGAACGCGATCGATTGAACTGACTCGTCTTCGATAGCGTCTGGTGGCTTGCTGCTGGCTTGCATCGAGCAAACGGGGGCCCACGGACAAGAGCCCCATTGCCGAGACTGGGAGAAGCAGCACTTGGGCATCTGATGCCATCGATGGCGCGACAATTCGATTCCCGGATAGGACCATTACTGCCAGTAGGGCACTGTGCGCTGTTGTCGGTGCTCTTGTTGTTGTTGCCGTTGTGGTTCTTGCTGTAGTTGTTGTTGTTGTTGTTGTTGTCGTCTTCGTCTTCCAGGCAGGCATGCCAGAGAGATTCTAGTCAAATAGATAGATACCCCCACAGCACACTGGCAACGCCAACATCGCTGTCACTGACGTATCGGTATCGCCGTATTCCCAAAAGGCATCGCCCGAAGCTTTTAGGACTCTAGGCGCGTTCATTTTGTCAAACGTGCCGCGGCGAACGGGAAAAGAGAGAGCGCGAGATCGGAAGATCGAAAAGGCGATCGAGAGAGAGAACAAATGGGGAAAGCATTTGCTACTCAATTGGGAAAAGCGAACGGGAAATGGGAGACGGACAATCTAGAAGGTCTTGAACTCCAAACCAACCCGGTAGGTGTTCCTAAGTTCCAAGTTTGCTAAAACCTGGACGACCTTTAGATCGTCTCGGCGTATTTTTATATAATGTGTGCGTCGACGGTGACAAATAGGGGAGATAACCGGCCACTCCGACACGAATAATCGGGGACTCTCTCTCTCTCGATCTCCCTCTCTCTCTATATATATATATTTATCGCTTTAATAAAAAAAATATGCTAAACCCACAAGATGTACATGCACATGCACTATGTGCCAATTTTAAATTAGAAAATATTGTAATTACAAGATTAAATACCATGGATTTGTCGGGTCATACTCCAAGGCAACGATGCAACGACACCGCATTTCTTTCAAGATAAGTTGGTAGTAGTCTGCAGACTAAATAACGTCAACGCAATCTTACGTTGAGATCGTTCTAAGTGCAACAAGAGTTTACGGCAAATTTTGCTTAAGTCGAACATTTTCCTTACCACATTGACGTTCAAAAGTGGCTTTTGTTTTGTACATTGTTTCCACATTTTCCAATTTAGTCTTTAATTTCGGATTCCCAACCGCGGACGCACATGTCGTAAGAAGACAAATATATGCAGTGCTTGTCACTTATTCCAAAAATTGGCCCTCAATGCTGTATCAATGACAATGGTTTATATGTTCAACATGGCCGAAGTGCATGGCGACACATTTATCAATTGAAAGTTTCATTGGCCCATGTAAGCTAGGTTGATTTGGTGATACATGGCAGGGGCCCCATCTCCAGCCACTCTCAACAGGCCGATACTCTACAAAAGCCCTGGTAGCATAAGCCATTGTTTCAGCACCTATCTGGCGAAACCCAACAGTTACGTTAACAATCTCTCTAGAGTCCCTCCCTGCCAATTTTACTGAGACCCTGGATAGTATCGATGCTGCTGAATTGCATTCTACGTAGTTTATAGCAGAACAAATGTTATATTGAAGATAGTTCCTAAGAAATGAAATTCTTTGCAATTCCTATTTTTTGGCTTCTACGTTTAATTACCCATTCTCACCTCCTTGTTCCATTAAAAAAATAATTTTTTGGCCAATTTTTACTGGGTCTCAGAGTTTGTTAGATAAATTCTGGGAGATCCTCTCTATATATATATATTGGGTTAGATAACCTATGACTACACGTTCGCGTGGAGACAACAATAAACATATAACATTTTGATAAGTAGAAAATTATATATATATATATATAACCTTTTTGGTTTGGGAAGTTTTAGGGAATGCATTATGCACACGCTAGCTAGCAGTGATCAGAGTGGAAGCAAAGGTCCACTAAACCCCGGATTAGTCCATACACATATCTAATAAGTTCCGACCCAGAAGTGTCGGAACTACTAGACATTTCTTTGACGATGTATTATATTTATGCAATACCTATAATATATATTCAGAATATATATTATGTATGATACGAGTATGTCATAAAGTCACTTTTATTACACAAATTAATAGATGCAATTAGGCTGTTGATATATATATATATATATATATATATATATATATATATAAACAACCACATGTATATGTATGTGCCCCTTCTAAAAAACATCATCACATATGGAGGATTATAGAGAAAAGACTGCCGTGGCTGCTCGTTCTGCGAATGACGTCTGGCAGGCAAAGTTCCCGATGTACTTGTCTACGTGCGGATAACGGCAAACACCCGTTGTTGCTGCTGCTGTATAATACAGCAGAGCCCTCTCCATCTTCGGCAAACTGTTTCTGTCAGCTTGGCCGAGCCCATCTTGGCTTTAACAACAGCCCGAACTCGGGCTTGCCTGGCTGAGACAGTCGCTTTTACCAGCTCCTCTGCCTCTGCCTGGCCATACTTCCTATCTCGTAATTTCGCCTCTATTTCTCGTTTTTGCCTATAGGTTGGCCGTTTAGCAGACGTAAGATCATGACGGACACTCTTACTCGGCTTTAAATACCCGCTTTCAAATGCTGTATTGGTCGTCTGGACTTGACGCATGTTAAGACGGTCAAGTGTGCCCTCGAGTGTTATGCACGCTTACTTAAGCATTGCACTATATTGACCTTCTGCAGATCAATTCGATCTTTCCAGCGAGTTCAGTGTCTACTTATGCAGACAAGTACAAGCACAAACAACATATGTATACATATATGAATGGTAAATGTAAGCAGGTGTCTGGCACCTTGTCTAGATAGTCGACATCAATAATGTCTGAAAAAAAAATTAGATATATATATATATATAATGTTTTTACCAAAATGTATTGCAGGACTTAGAACAATCAATAATATGCTCGCCTGGCGTGTAGCCAGAGAATCGCACAACAAGGCGGCTTCGTGGGCGTCATTGTCTACCTAGTCTCCTTCCCACCCTTTCTTCGGTAAATAAAGGCGCTTTCTACTATATTCTATAATATAAAGCCTATAGTGTTATTCACACACACACTTCAATTGATTATTATCAATGTTTAGTACATATATAGACGCATTTCACTACGTGACATAGATATATATGCCCTTTGACCGTATAATTAGCCTCCTTCCCACCCTTTATTCGGTAAGAGCGCTTTCTATTCTAAAAACAACTATATATATATATATATATATATATATATATGTATATATATATATATATATATATGTATATATATATATATATATATATATATATATATATATATATATATATATATATATATATATATATATATATATATATATATATATATATAGTTTCTTTCTAATATATACTACGAGAAACTCGGCTATTTTTTTGTTTGTTTTTCCTGCCTTTCTCTAAAACGGCCGCTCACAACGCGAGCCGAGTTTTGTTTATCTAAACAATTAGCCACATATAGCACATTAATACGAACATCTGTCTGAGTGCGAGTAGATGTGCGGCGTTTGCCGATGCTGTGCATGGCTATGCAGACGTTTCGCTAGCAAATATTTGGCGTGTGCTATTGAAAAAGCAGACCACAAAAGATCGGAAGATCGTTCATCCGTCGATGGGTCGGTCGGTCGATAAATAGGTGATAAAGTGTTGCAACAACAGCAGCAGCAGCTGTACTATAGAGGAGACGATAGACCGTTGCCAAGGCAAGCAAGTACAGACAAGCCTCGAATATTTTGCATAGTTCGACGCGTTGAGCCCAGCAGAAGCAAAATCGTCAGACGTTGACGATGAGCCGGCCGTCGCTATGGCGCGCCGATGCTGCCTAGAGACCGACCATATACAGAGAGCAAACATCCATCCCGTGTCAGCCTAGTAGCAGATTGCCTCACATTGTGCTTCTTCCCCTTCTCTTCCTCCTATTGCATGCACTTTATTCTACGTACTTTATGCTAGAGCGCTCGGCGCAATTAAATTTCGATGTTAATAAAGCAATATTTGAGAATGTATGCGTCTGTATATATATATATATATATATATATATATATATATATATATATATATATATATATATATATATATATATATATATATTATATTGTTGTAGTTGTTCTATATTATGACAAATATTATCTGCAGTACAATTATTTATTTTCTCTCTGACCTATGGACACCGTATCAGGTAATTTATCCCGTCAGTAACCTGTAAAGCGATAAGAGTATCACCAATAATAGGATTTGTTATTGTTTTTTTTTCACTGCGTGCTATCTAGTCGCATTTTCCCAGAATCAAATATTGCGCCAAGTTGTGTGGTTGCCCTTAGTTGCAAGCTTAGAATGAAATATTTTAGAATATCAGGATCTATCAGCTTAGAATAACATATTTTTGCCCTTACGATCGAGTGAATGCATGGGTTGTACACTCAGCGAGCATTTTTATTGCTGGCTGCAAGGCTTTCACTGCATACGTTCGAAGTGTTTGTTATTTGATCGTTGAACCGATACTTCTTAGCGCTTGTAACGCTGACACGATTTGGCCTTCTGAGGGATCGTGTTGCCTGCTACAGTGCACCATTTGGGACAATTGCTTCTTATGGGATTTTATTTGGGGTAGTGTTTCTGCAACGCACCTAGGTTGTCTCGAACTCGGGACTCAGAGATATGCCGTCCGCACAAAATGAGCGCTACCAAGGCGCTCTGGTACAGCGACCGTTATGATTCGGAACAAGCTGTTTGATTTCTATCAGCTGCACATTGTCACATGTATAACCAAAATCCTCCGAAAATGTTTATGCAATGCAACTTTCAGCCCTTTTCCACTCTTCCCTTTTAAAATGATCGGCGACCCGACCGATCTGTGCCAGCATACTCAGCGCACAGATTATCGAGCCGTACCATCCCTGCCTCGACATAAAAACATTTGCAGTAATGTATCTCTATAACATAGCTTTTCAGCTTTTCCTCGGTTGATATTTTGCGGATTGGGTACATTTATCTTATCTTCTATTTTTGTATTTATGTTCTATTTATTTTTGTTACAGTTGTTAAACGCGAGTACACATTTATTCTCAAAGAACGTGTACTGGGTAGTGTTATTATATAATGTTAGTAGTGTATTAATACTAAAATGTTCAAGTTTTTATATATATATATATATCTCCAGCGACCGTCCCACCGGGCGAAAAAAGTGCAGGTGCGCCGCGTGGTATTTAGCGTGCATCTGCCAGTAGAACGGGCAACGGCATTAGTAGCCAACCTGATGAAATCCTTGAGTCGAATAGACCAAGTGGTGGCAGTCATGCACAATGTACCTTGTGTGCCAATTAGGGCATGCAATTGTAACCCAAAGCTCCCTGGCGAAGCATACATCTATAATATCTGCGCTACCTCTGGCAAGGCATCGGCTACTTTCCCTGGCACTCTAACAAAAGCTGCTGAAATGATCCTTTAATAGATGACCTAAGGCTGACTCTAAATGTAATGAACTCTAATTGATCTAAGGCTGACTGTAATTGTAAATTTGCCGCTAAAATATGGTTTCACGCCTTGCCAAGGCGGTTGTTCAAAACGGGTACAATCATAAGCTCAAAGTAATGCACTGCCGCACCCAGAAGCAGTCTTCAAAAGCCTCTCACCTCTGTGTGAATACATGCAATAGATGCCCAATACCTGTCGCCGATATGCTGGGTAAAAGTTGTTCTCATGTAGTGAAGCATTCGATCCAGATACCGAGCAAAATGGCTTAATGACAAAGTCATGGCCTTGCACTCGGAGGGGCATGAATTCAACACCTGGATGGGCTACTCCTCAATTGGGCTTCATGGTTTTGATGGCAAATGCCAGAGTGGACTATATTTGACCATGATCAGACCAACAACTTCGGGAAGCAGAGATGTCTTAATAGAATAAATACAATCCACCTCACTTTTATTATTAATAAACTTCATCCGCTGGCCACAACAGTGTATTATGTCTGTTGCAGCTAATCAGCCCCACAGCAAAATTAAATTCCCGCGAATTTATTTGCACGTCTGCACGTTATTATAGGTTTTTACGTCGTCGACAATTCGATCGGCACCGCTGTTCCGGAGGGCCACTACTATAGCAGCTTTTGTCACACGACATTTCTAAACTCCTCCCGTATCTGGCGGGCTAGGTCTGCATTGAGTAAAGAAAAAGCCTGGCAGCAATTGAAAAGGTCTCCTTAAAGGTCCGTACCTTTTAACTTAACTGCAATGTGTCATTTCCCATTATGTTTATTTCTGAGTGGTTCAGGCTTTGTCAAAAGCTTGCACCAGAAAGGTGGCGTACAACTGACTCCTAACAGTACAGCTAACACCCACCTTGCTTCCGACTGGAGTACCTGTATCCCGTCCGGCTTACCTCGACCCTTCCTGAAACCCACTTGCTTTGGAAATAGGGCATTTTTCATAGAAAAAAACACCCTTAAGACAATCACCTTTAGAAAGAATTTCTTACAACAGCGCACCCCGGTATGTATTTAAATCACCGACGTTGTTTCCCTTTTTACCATTGAATATCAAAGTCTGGGGTATGTTCCCCTCCCCCGTTGAGTACCTGGTTAAACAAATAACACAACTTCTTTGCCAAAAAAACAGACAACCAAACCCAATTATCGTAATAGATCTTATCAGGGCCCCTCCTCTTTCTCGTGGGTAGCCCGCGCAGGATCTGCGCAATCTCCTCAACTGTCAACGGCGAATGCATGCGGGGTGGCTCCAGATTGAACGGTTGCTCAATACCTGGGCCTGATACTGGGGCGTTTGCATCGGGCAGAAGGGCAGTAAATTGCAAATGCAACTGCTCCTTTGTCATGCTATGCATGCTTTTATTCAGGTTGGTGCTCTGCTCTCTCTCGAGTATGCGCATCTCCTTCTCATCAATATACCGGCGCTTACTCTCCATAAGCAGTTTCTTGTAGGCTGCACTCTGTCAGCCATAGAGTGCCCTACGATAAGCAACTATCGCGATGGGGCTGTCGAGGCCGTGCTTGACGCGAGAGCCCCAAAACTTCCCGGCGTTTTAGGCAGCACGTCTGTGCAAACCAGGGCTACGCCCGCCTTTGTCTCTATTTTTTTTTTCAACTACAGCCTTAACGGCCTTAAACGCGTAGTTGCCCAGATCAACATCAGCAGTTATTCTCAGCAACCTTGATTCGCGCGCGTTAATACACGCAAAGCAAACTGTGGTTGCCACCACTCTGCCGCTGGGCCTAGTAGCAGCTGTTTTGCCTCGCTAGAGTGCGAGAAATTGCCGCGGGCAAAGGAAGCTCCCGGCTCACTTGTTATAGCCGTTGGTAGCTTCCTGTCGCTTCTACAGCTTGTGGAGAAATTGCGTGGTAAGTGGGCCCGGTTCACCGAGCGGCTTAAACGCCATCGGCATCAAGCTGTAAGCTCGGAAAACTTCCGCAGTTTATTTTGCTCTGTCTGCGTAGACGCGCACCCAGATTGAAATGCTGCCTAACCGCCAATACGAATAAAGAAAGTTGTTTCGTCCATTGCAGTGCCAGCCTACGCCACCCAGGCCTTTTACATCGTCATTCCGGGCTTTAACTAAAACATCTCCGGTATGAGATCATGCACATTTTTTTGACGTGGCATAAACCCTATTTTTATTTTGACTCCTACATGGGGTAAATTTCATACGTTTGTCGAGCAATTTTGTACCTAGATAGTGAAGGATTTTTGAACCTTCTCTGTAATGATAGAGGAACAGTACACAACGAACGCTAGGTATCGTTGCGTCCACTTACTTTACGCAATCCAAATATGTTTTAGCGCACCACCGAAACGAGATAGAATATGTTGAATAAGACAAGCATTTTTTGAGGAATGCTGCCTCGATGTTGCATAGGGTTTCCACCAGCATATTTATTTTGTGTGTGCTGGGATGACCGCCATTATAGTCCTGCTTTTTCAGTACGTGCTGCTGTGTATTGCCCGAAGCCAATTCCCGTTAAGCTGAAGTCTACATCAAATAATTAAAAACTGAATGGCTAAAATTGCACATGTAGTTTTTCGAACGGCTTTCTATTTCCGAAGTTTATAGTCTTCGAACCTAGACCAGAACAATCACAACAACGGTGTGTCCGGTACGACCACAGTCGGGTCGCAGTGACATCATTGCTTCCTGCAGACCTAGTCTGGATCTACTATATATGTGACTATATCGTCGGCATACTGAATGATGCTCTCCAAAGGATGCGATTGTTTGAAACTATAAATAAGAATGGATTCAATTGTCCCCCCGGGTCGTATCCAGTTGTTTGCTGTACAGACTCGGGCTCGCATACACCATTGCCCAGCGTTACAGTATTGGTCCGACCTGTATTGAGGCAAAATCAGGACGGGCTGCAGATATACCAAATGGTCTAGCTTATCGAGGGCAATATTTTATAGAGTGACGGTAGATGCAGACGCAGATGTTTAAATATGACAAAAAGTAGTAGCTTCTTAATCTTCAGGGATAGCTTGAAATCTCCGAGCTCATCTGAAAATTCCGAGCTTGCTCTCAACCCCACCCCGACATACTTATGCTGTTTTGTGAGAAACGTCTCGAGGTCTTTAGGGAGGCGCCGGAGATAGGCCAAAATAGAAGTTTACTGTTTATACGCTACTAATGTTCGCTATTACCCGCTCGCCAAAAGCGATAGCTTGAGCGTGTGTCTCTGGCCTGTAAGTACCTTTCCTTAAGTACGCAATCGGTCCAGGCAGTTGGGATAGCGCAGTCATGGAAACATTTGCTTGGAACGGACACTATATATAGATATATAATTTGATATTGTTTCAAGACGTTGTTTGCTGACTGAAGTGCTTTTTACTACGCTGCTTAGCTTCCATTGAAAATCAACTTTTTGCGCTGCGCACTTTTTGGAATAACTGACCAGATTGGTGGCAGGTGCATGGCCACTAGACCTCAACTACACAGGAGGCGCTTTAAAAGTAGTGGCACGCATTGACGATCGGCTAATATATATATATATATATATATATATATATATATATATATATATATATATATATATATATATATATACATATATATATATATACTGCTAATATATTAAACCCATAACTGATAGGCACGAGTGGCACGTAGTCTTTGTAGGCACAGTTTTTGCCGGGGAATCCTGATAGCCAACGTAGCAACGGGCAGCTCTGGGTTGGAAAATTGGAAAGGTAGCAGCTGGAATGTTAAATACCTGATAGCTATGTAGCAACCGCCTGAACACGGACAGTGTGTGCGCATCTCGAAAGAATAAGGACACATCTAGCAGTCGCAAGAAGCTTGGCCACTCTGGGGTCAGGGGTCTAAATGCTATTTATGCTAAAAAAAACCCTAGCTCGATCCAGCTGGCTACGTGTCCAGAATAATCGCATACGGTACCCGCTTGAACGACCGCATCAATAGAATAGTGAACAATTCAATAGCCCACTGCCTATCATCATAGCACAGAAACAAAAACAAATCGGGCTGGTCGCTCTCCGAAACGCGAGTTTCACAGAGATGTCCGCTTGGCTGAGTACCGCGTACAGTTACAATCGCGTGCGTCCAAAATCTGCTCAGATTCCAGTGATTTTTCTAGCGCTGTGGCTCAATCTGGTCGGCAATCGAATCTATGCTGACACACTTACAAAGTGTTAATGCTATCACACACTTACGAAGTGTTAATGCTATCGAACTGAATTCAATAAGGGACAACGGACTTTCTGAGCGCGGAAACCACCGTGCTGGAACGGCGTATCAGAGCCGGGACTTTGTTGTTACTTTCGTCTGCTGTCGCCTCACCCACTTTGCCTCTGAAGTGTGTGAAACAATCTCTGTCGAGTGCTGCAGCAGCAGCAGCTTCTGTCGGGTGCATTGTATTCTACCTGCTATGCACTACGCTTAACACGTTGCTATACGCGATGAGACCGCGTACGGCGATGAGAAAGGAGAACATTTTTGCCTCCACAGGAATGCTTCGAGTACTCCAAGCAGTGGTAGCCGGGCGACTCTAGCGACGCCGCTGGTGAAAGCAGCAACAACACCTACTACTATTTCTAGTGTAACAACAACAACAAAGACGAAGAACAACAACAATAACAGCAACAAAGACGACGACAACAACAACAACAATTACAGCAACAAATACGACGACAACAACAACAACAGTAATAATAACAACAACAGCAGCAACAACAACAGCGGCAAGAACGCGAATGTTGTTACAGCGATAGGACCGCTTCCACCGACCGCGACATCCCAGAGCGCTGGTAAGCTTAGAGCGCTTTAACGCCAAATACAACGACGCGTGAGTGCACAAGGATAACCTTTAAACTTCAAGGGTCAACTTGAACTCGAAGCCAGTGCTCGATTGCTTCGTCTCGCTGTTCGGACTAGATGGTGGCGGAGAAAAACTTCTCTAAGAGACGGCACGCTACAGTACAGTCGCGGGTAATTGCTTGTGGTGACTAAGTGTTTTCCCCTATACGAGTGTCATTATATGCGTAATGAGCGGGTTTTCGCTATTTGCACACTATGATTCTGTGACGAAGTATTTGCCGCTCCTTTCAAGCAGGTCTGTCGTTCAAATCGAGATGTTGTTGCAGTGTTAATTATTTTATGCAACAATACTGCTACGCCTCTTCCGTACGGTAGCACCGAAGTTACTAAAAACTAAAACATAACCCAGCTCGCAGGCAAAGTCTATAGAGAAACACAAGAGCGAGAGAGAGAGCGCGAGAGAGAGAGGGGGGACAGAGAAATACGAGTAAGGAAAAGGGGCCAAATAAATCACGAGGCGGTGCAACTATAGAAGCAATATAAACAACAACAACAACCAAAAAGACCAAATAAAAAATAACGTGTGAGAACTCTTGTTTAGGCAGGTAGAGAGAACGAGAGACGATAAGCCAATCCCCGCCTTCGGCCAAGCGTACCTGATGAACTCTCGACCTTGCAAGAGAATATCCCCTTCATTCTATTTTCTTCAAAGATGAACAATGCGAAGAGGACGGAAGGAACTTTCGTGTCCGTCAGCAGCGCCTTCGGCCTTCCCGTAGCTGGTGATCTACGCGGATCATGCACCCGAGATCACGCACTTTTTGTGCTGGAAAGTCCCCTAGCCCTGGCCTGTTCGCACGAACGAACGGACGTACGTCCTTTCTTCAGTAATGACTTCAATCACAGACTTCTATACAAACACACACACACGCACACGGTCGAACGCATGCAAGCCTGCATTGAGACGGTGTCGATGTTAGGCTGGTGTCAGTGGCAGGCAGCATATTACTGACTCTGATCTCTCTCAATTTTATGCTCGAGCCCATAGAACGAACATACGACGCAAAATCCGCGTCTTGCGGCGCTGCTAAAGGGCTGTGGCGATCGATCGTCACCTCTAATCGCCAACGTTTGGCGTCTTTTTGCCTCTCCCCCTTATTTTACCCCAGCTACTTTGCTCTGGCTACTATGACTACTTGTAAAGTAAAGTTTTCAGGCTGACCCTCAGCCAAGTTTAACGTCCACGGAACTGTTTTTCACATTGCTTCATAGACGGATCACCATAAATACAAATGTGCAACGGTGGGGCTCGAACCCGCGCACCTATGTGTCGCCTCCGGTTGCGAAGGGGATAATTGAGCCACCACGTCACCGGGCTCGACACTATTACTACTACAACAACAACAGCAACTACTACTACATGCAGCTAGTTCTCGAATTCTCTCGAAGCGATACGTTCGTGTGGTATGTTGAGTGGTAGGAGGGCTGATGACAGAAGGCAAATAACATCTGGTTAGGACCCGCAGTAGCAGCAGAGACGGCGGCTGCGGCGGCGTCTACAGTTTGCCAGCCTGCGGAACCCCGCAATAGAAACTACGGCCCATCCATTGTACGTACGTTTATACGCCCTTCGGCCCTAAGTCCTTCTAGACATTTCTTGTCTCCCTTTCTTCTCTATCAATCTCTCTCTATCTCTCTCGTGCTGCACTCCCCCCCCCCCCCCCGCTCCCTCTCAGTCTAACCTCGTTCAGCTAGCTCACCGAACGGGGGCGACGTGGGACGTTCGCGGCAGGACGACAGGAAATCAAATTCGTCAAGGTGGCCTTTGCCCGACTCCTCTTGCCATAGATGGCTAGACTTCCCCCGGGGTCGTCCGCGGCCTCTCGGCTGCCCAATGCCCTTGTTTTTATTCTGGTCGCTTGGCCGCCAGCTTTTGCTGCCCCAACGACAACGGCGCCCGTCCTCGGTTGGCCGCCCTTGTTCTGGTCGACTGACTACTCTCCACGGCCTAGTCGATCGCTTCTGCTGCCGCTGCTGCTGCGGCTGCTGCTGCTTCTGTCATTGAACCACCAGCGCAGTTTGTCTGCTTGCCATTGGCAAACCTGCCCTAAGGCTGGCCCCTAGTTAGGCCGCGCGGGCAGCGGGCCGGGACAGCAGGAACATTTTTGTGTGGGCGTTCGTCGGTCGACGAAGCAGGCCGGCTCGACCAAAATCCACGCACACAGCACACAGCAGCGGGCGATAGGTTAGCGTGCGCCGCCCGCTGACCAAGTTGGTCAGAAGCAGGGCAAATGTTAGAGGAGCATAGCAGTTTAGCAGGCAGGTAGGCAGATAGACCCAGGCCCGACAAGAATGCGACAGTGACTGATATCGGCAACCGCTGATATCGTTGCCATTGTCAGAAGTCGTCACTGCCTGCGACAGCAAGTCATCTATCTATAAGTCGTTTATTTCATTTTATACACATGGAAGGTGAGGGATATATATATATATATATCCTGGCGTGAAGCCAACAGAATCGCACAACAGGGCGACTTCATGGGCTATTCTATCAAGTCTATAGTGTCATTTACACTCACACTACAATAAGGGATGATCCATGTTAACATATACATATATAGACGCATTTTGATGCACGACATGGATATCTATGCTCTTTTCTTCGTATAACTTGCGCATACAATCAGCTTGAAGTTGAAGCAGGTTGCTGTCATATATCAGATTTGATGATGAAAACCGTGCCATGTTAAATTTTCTTTTTTTGATTCGGAAGGTCACATCGGAAATGCATTATGCACCAGCAGCAGTGCCTGTAGCACACCTCCTACCATAGGACTCTCCCCACTAAAACCGATATCTCCTCCACCCCCTACAAACTCTGAATTCGCTATTAACTGCTGTGTAATGTCGACCGATTTTTTTGAAAGGCTTTGTTTCACTGCTCTGTCTGGGATGACAGGCTGTTCACATCTTCGTCTAATATCCAGCTTAAAATCGTGTTATTTATAATCAACTCTTCGATTAGCGTCGGTTCTCCGACAAGCAGCTGTCCGCACATTGCCTTCACGCGGCCGATTCCGTTTAGATTTTCGTAGGTGTCAGGTAGGATGCAACCATGTTTTCATACCATAGAAAATAAACAGCCTAATGACCGATTAATGATCAATGAGATTGATGCAAATCGTGTTTTTGGGGTACCATGATGGTGATGTTTCATTTCATAGGTATTATTGCAGGTGCTGTCATGACTTCGCAGCTATAAGTAGGTCGTCATCTTAGAACAGTCATGCTCTGTGTGCGCGTTTCGGGGAGGGGCCGCCCGTGGGGTATGCAATATAATGAAACCGTACGACTGGGTGCCCCTTAGGCAAACCCAATGTTTTGTTCCACTTTTTCCGTTGTGGTCTCCGTTGCGAATCTGTATATAACTGACCCTAAGAGTACCATCACTACCGATAAGCTTCAGCATGCTGCCCTCAAGGTTGAGGTTAGTTCGTAGGTTTTCTGAAGGACGACGGCCTCGTCTGAGCCTGAGTCGGCTGAGCCCGGCGCTTTTCGACGAATGCCGTATATCTCATTTTGTTTGCGCGCAAGCGAGCGGTTCTTTGTCTTTTGTATAGAGAGTGTGCTCGCTGAAGAGCCTGCTCAGTCAATTCTCCGACAAAATCAGTACTGCTTTTCGAGTAGTGTACGTGTGCGAGTAGGATAGAGCAATAACGAGTGTCAGTTTCTATAAACGACGCTCGTAAATGCAATGCCTCTATAGTTTTTTTTTTCAATTTAACTGGGGTCTTTGTCTCTGTCGAGTGGCGTCATGTAACTCTATCTCTCTTTCTTTCTCGATGTGTCGTTTTTTTTTTTTTTTTTGGAATGCGATAGACGAAGTACCTAAATTGAATGCGTTTCACAGGAAAACAGACTGGAAACCTTTCTCACAACCGAGCCGAGTTGGTTTTCAATTTGACAGTACAATTTGATACCATCTGCTTATTCAAGGAATTTCATACAAGGACAATGCATATGAGTATGTAGACAAGTATCAAACACAAACATTCCATATGACAAAGGAGAAGCACAGTCACGTTAAGGTTTAACTACTACTACTACATTAATTTACAAAAAGAGACTCTTTGGTATCGAAATCCGACGGACCGGTAGTCGGTCAGACAACGTTGGGCAGATCGTAGAGATCGGTGTACTGCCGGTAGTAGTGCAACAATACTTTGTTGCACTACACACATCGCAAACCCGGATACGACCAGCAGAGCTTTCTAAACTTGTTACATAAGAGCAAACAAAACGAATTTAGGTTTGTGCTACCAGGATATCGCCTGCAATGTGTTCCCCGGGAGCGCCATACAATTTACCTTCAATTGCATAGACACTTTTAGAACACAGAAGCCGCCACCTCTCGTGGTCTATTCACTGTAGAAACGTTAAGATTTTTTTAATCGTAGAACATTCTCAATGAATTAATTCCGCATCACGCATCGATTCATCCATCAAATCAGCTTTCAAACAAATATAAAGTCAACGTTATATAACAATAAGTTGTAAGTTCGTATGGCATCCAAAGCATTTGGCAGAGCGTGGGCTCAAATACATCAACAGCTCAAGTGTCCGCCATTTTCTCCTTCGCAGTGTCCGACCGAGTTCGGGGCACTTGGAGCCGAAGCCGGTGAAGGCCACGCAATAGTCAACCAAGGAGGTAAGCCCAATGTTCGACGCAGCAGCCGCTTAATCAAGCACGAGAGGTCACGTCCGTTATTGTTTTTGTTGTCGACAGCAATTCTGTCACAGTTCAAGATCATGAATCAGATGCGACTGTGCCGGCAAACGACGAATTGACTGGATGAACCAGTCATTACAATAAGTGTACGGCCAGGTTACCGAAGTTGGTTTTACCGACGATTATACGGTCAGTTGTGCGCCTCAAGCATTTTTCAAGAAAGTCGTTTTTAATTCTAGACTATCCTGCGTGTCGCACGGGCTTTGGTGGGGCTCATATGGTGGGGCATATCTTCAGTGCACCGACGGCCGGACATGTTAGGATACCTAAGGTTTCCTCAACAGTTCTAGTGGCAGCACGGCCGCTGATTCTCCACGTTATATGGTTTGTCATCTATTCTCGATAAGCATCGCTCAAAGAAATTTTGCGATCAACAACAGGTCGCGAGCCTGCGACACTCCGTTAGATGACAACCATGGCTAGCGCAATAGTCTCCTGGACCACGCCGCCACCCCTACATCGTGTGGCTTATCTGACATTTGTAGTCCATACCTTGGTCGCCGGCACTAGTTTTTATAGTCTCTCATTGCCCCGGCTTGATTCTTTCAAGTGCCGTATCGCTATACCTGTATTTTGGCAAACAATTTTTGACGATTGTTTCGTAAGCATATTTAGCGCGTCTGTGCTTTATTTGCGCTTTAGAAAGTCCCATCAAACTAGGTTATTCGCTACAAATAGATAATGACCTAAATTAAAAACTCATTGCGTGCACTCCTAGGCCACAAAAAAAGGTAGCCCGATACAACCAGACTTATCATTGCCTACAGACATATATTATCAGAGAACGACATCATGGTTTAGATTTTTGTAGAGACTACGATAAGGCGTACATATGAGCACAATTTGCTTAATTCTTGGAACAAGCGCTTTTTAGAAGCAGGTTTTAAAAAGCTGACTGATTGTTAGCAGAAAGTCATCGAAAAGGTAAAAGAAATAATTAAGTAAGCCTGTTCTAGTGCATATATATATATATATATATATATATATATATATATATATATACATATATATATATATATATATATATAGGAAAGAAGGACAAGGCTACGGATCGACGTCGGACTTTGGCCTTTAAAAGAAGGATATATGTTGTGACATAGATACCTTTGCGCCCCCCCATTTCTGGCCCGATATGGCCTCGGGCTCTTCGGGTCAAAATCTTTCGTGGTAACATCGTTTACTCCTTCCTCTTCTTTCCCGCTTCCTCTCGCTCCTGGTAGCTCAGCTACATAAGATCAGTCAGGCGCTCAAGGTTGAAAAGGTTTTGTCGTGGTCGCCATCATTACAGTTCTTGGAGTGGCTACGAAAGAAGGTCCCCGTCAAGGAAAAAGGGTGCGCAGCGGGGCTGGAAAACGGCAAGGACGGGGCGAGATCTAAGGGCTAGGTGCCATATTGTGACGATAATGTGACGAAGTAGAAGAAGGCGGCGACAACAACAACAACAACAACAATGGCGATCAAAACAACAAAAATGAACAGCATGGAGACGGCTGCTTCTCTACGGACGCGTTTCCCACGCCGTCTTTTTTTGTTGTTTCCTCTCCGCCTCCAATATCTGTTGCGTGTGGATTGCCTGCCTACTTACTAAGCTGTCGGCGTAGCCACATTGCAGCGGTGGTCAACCGAGCGTGACAGGCGGTAAAAGACATCTTCCACTAGCAACGGCACTGGCGTTGCTCGAAACGAACGAACGAACGGCAGAATGAGACTCTAAGACCGAGATGCTAGGAAACTGCTTGATTGACTGGCTGGCTGGCTAGCTGGTGGAGAATGGGGCTTAGATACGGCCCTCTTTGGCCCTCACCAGCGACAACAATCACTTCTATCTTCATTCATTGCCTGCTGAAATTGGCACATGACTTCGCTGGCTCGCCCCCGACGCTTTGGCTGCAAGCTGGCAGCGGACGCTTAGCTGACGAAGGTGAGTACAAACAGAAGAAGAGGGGAGGGGCAAAGAGAGAGCGAAAGGCAGTAGGCCAATCTCTAGTCGTGGGGGTTGGAGACCAGGGATTTAGTATATGTAGGTAGGGTGGGGCGACAAAGGGTCTTCATGTAGGTGGTAAATGAGCACGGACCTGGACATTGCCCGTTCGGACCAAGGACCCCAATTAGAGAAGGTTTGGCAGAACTAAATCTGAATATTGGACTTGGAACACCGGGAGGTCTGGATGTAGGCGACAGGATCCACAAGGGCTTCATATGGGGGGTTGGGACAAAGGGGGTTAGAGTTGGAGCTAGGATATGAGAAGCCGGGCACCACAGGCTGTGTATAAAGAGTTGGGCCAGCTAGAAAGGCTGGATGTGGGAACTGGCTGAGGTACGGTGGGAGCGAAGTGTTCGACAGAAAGAAAGCAACGCAATAGCTAAAGGGGTGGTAGGATGTGCAGATACCGAGAAACGTTTGTTATTTAGCTCGTAAAACGCAGCTGACGGCCATGAGAAACGACGATGACAATGACAGCGTAGTACCGTCGGCAACCAGCGGGGCTCCATAAGGGTGACGGCAGCACAGCCGCGGCGTGTTAAGTCCTTCTCAATGCCGAGATTCTTTTCTTTCTATTTGTTTCTTGTTCTCTAGTTCTTATCATCCTCCTGCTCCGCGTTCTCTTCCTTCTTGCCTTCGGTTTGGTGCTCTGTCAACGGAGCTTCAGAGTACTGATGACTGTGTTCGTGGATAGGCGGGTGGAGGGGGTGTTGGGAGGAGAGGGTGGGCTTCGGTGAGGCGGTGACTTAATGTATTGGCTGCTTGTGTGATCGCTTGCCTACGCCTTTTCCACTACAACGCTGGTATCGGTGAGCTGTAAGCTAGGGACAAGGGACGACAGAGAACGAGAAGGAGATACAGAGAGGGAAAGAGCAACGTTGAGAGTAATCGACAGCTAGGGTGAAAGGAAAATAGAAACAAAGCAGCGGCTGGCTACAAAAGGCGAACTCAATGGACGTCAAAGGTGTCTGGGGTCCCGAGGTTGTCTATCTCACCGGCTAATATGTGCGACCGGCCAGCGGGCTGCTCCCGCTATACGTCACCTGTCGCGTGTGCTGCACGCAAAGCGGATCGGACGGACTTGCGGCAGTTACAACATCGGCTAACCAACCGACCCCGACATCCTCTGCCGAACGAAACACGCGCAGAACGGGAGCGATATCGGATCCGGTCACCCAGCCAACATATATTTGTAACTACGCACCGAAGTGTATAATTATATATACATGATGCATAAATGTGTGTATACATTTATATATATATATATATATATATATATACCGAGCAAGATGGCTTAGTGGCAAAGCCTCTGCCTTGCATTCGGGAGGACTGAGTTCGAGACCCAGACCGGCCACTCTTAAATTGGTTTGCATGGTTTCCAATTTAGACAAGGTAAATACCGTTGTGGATTAAAAATCAGCCATGACATAAAAAAAACGTACACGGGCTTTAGCCTTACTTTAAAAAAAAACATATATATATATATAGGGGTGGATAGTAATGCGTCGTCTCTTTTTATTGAGACATCTGTGCCCCCTGTTTTTGCCGATTATAATCCACCCCGGTATTCACCTTGTCAAAATAAGGAACCCATAAAAACCAATTTAAGAGTGGCCGGTCCAGGTCTTGAACCCACGAACTCTCAAATGCAAGGGCACTAAGCCATCTACTATTGCATGTAGAGTTAAATATATATATATATATATATATATATATATATATATATATATATATATATATATATATATATATATGTATATATACGGTTAACGTTAACAACAATTAATCATAAATAGTACGTCGAAGTGTACATACTAAATTGAAATTATAGTGGGCCGTTTTTAGTCATGTGCAACTGATTTAGGCAAAATAGATGGAATATTACATGAAAATTACCTTGTGTATTTATGGGAACGGACGGATGTAGGTAACATCTGCGGCGTTGCCGCATACGTGATTGAGTTAGCTATTCTGGGTTTTTACATACGATATTTTAAATAAGGGGATCGTTCGAGAACACTTTTCGACTTTTCACTGTCAGCAATATATATATATATATATATATATATATATATATATATATATATATATATATATATATATATGACAACAGTATTAACATTTAATTGATATAACTTTGCTACGTTATAGACCTAATTTTAACAAAGGTGGGTTTTGACAGGCTATGACCGGTGAGTTTTCGCTTTATGTGATCGTCATTCGTAGCGGTCTAACGGCGCTACCTGGGTACGCTCATGTCTAACTAAGACCGTTTGGGTCGATACCGCGCGTGTAGGGTAGTCTAACTAGAACACGACGAAAGCATAGGCAAGCAATCACACAAACAGCCAATACATTAAGTCACCGCCTCACCGAAGCCCACCCTCTCCTCCCAACAGCCCTCCACCCGCCTGTCCGCGAACGCAATCATCAAAGTACGAGGGGCCGAGGGGGTAGAAACAACTCTTGACAATCACACGCTGTTTTTCTTGGTCATAGAACAATTATAAAAATCATACAATAAGAAAAAAATATATAAAAAAAATATATATATATATATATATATATATATATCCAAAAAGTTACAATGCACGGCAAGCAATATACAGCGCTTCTAGCAGTACCATACGAGACGAAATAAGGAATGCAGGAAACAAAGTCGACTGCAGTGAAGTTAACAGTGAGAAAATCTCGCACCAGCAGCAAGGCGAGAAATAACACAGAGATATAAAATATTCGAAGTAAAAGTATTTGGAAAAAATACACATCTAACTGACATAAAAGATCTTTCGTGAATGGGCGGGCTTGCGCCTGGTGCAGATCCCATACAACAGCAGCAAATGCAGTCGAAACTGCGGCGAAGAATTGCCTCCAGAGCAACGCTCCTAACCAGGCGATCATGGCTAGATAAATCGGTATCTAGATAGCTTTACGGCATGGCAGTTAATAATGTACAGGGCGTTTTCAGTCTCGTGCCAAATTACCGCCGGAACTATCTTTAGCAGCCACGGTGGGTGGCCAGATCAGCCCGCTTATGATGCGCCCCTTGGTCCATGCTTAGCAGCAGACTCAGGGTGTTGCCAAATGACTGGTGGCACTTACACACCGAGTACTGTGGGCGGTATGGGGTCCCCGTTGCGTTGTATATATATATATATACTCTTTATGGGGTCGTTGTATTGACGCGTGGTGTACGTTGTATGCTTACCTATATGTGGTGCATACAGCAGACCAGAAGAAAAAAAAAAGGCCAGAAAAGCATTCATTAAGTCCTACGTACGTCTAGACCTCCTTCGCGCATGCTTTCTTTATTGCATCCGTAGATGGATCCGGATCATCATAGGCCTTATTACAATTACGGTGCCGCCGAATTTCGCCGCCCACTTCGCCTTCGGCTGTCGCACACGACACCCTTTCGCACCTTACTACTCCCTACCGATCTTGCCCTTAATTCTGCCACCCAGCCGCTCAGTTACTTTGAGACCTACAGCCTGCTGGTCAGCGGTCCTTACCTTATTTTCATTTATCCCTCGTTGTCTATTTACACCTGTGCCCTTTCTGTATGTTTTTTTTTCGTTGATATCCGCTTCCCGCCTCCGAGTCTTTTTTTTTACTGCCAGATTGTAATTGTAAAACAAAATACCTCGAAGGCCTCCAAACGCTACGAAGTCACCGATCGCTGGCCAGCAAACGGACAACGTATTCGTGAATGAGAAGCGAAAACCTCCGTTTCCGAGCCACACGCTGTTATTGCGACTGTTGCTGCTGCTGACGACAGTGACGAAATGCATCTGTTTCAGCAGAGCCACGTGAGGCATCACATCAAGAGCGAGCTGTTGACAGGGCAGTTGATTCGATGTTTTTAACGCTTTAGAAGTTGTTTCTTGTCCCGTCTCTTTGCTCTCGGTTAAATTGATCGATTTAGCAGACGTATTGCTAAGGTTACATCCATAGGTATCGCTATCAGAAACTTTGATATAGGACGCCGCTCTTTTTCTCTCTCTATCTTTTGCCATATATATATATATATATATATATCGGATTTCGACTCAGCAGTATTAAAGTTCAAACCAAATGATGCTGCTAACCGAAGCAAGATGTCATTTGCTGATCGCACTTTTTGCTGGTGCCTTCGACAGTGCGTCACCTCGTCCTAGACTCGTTGAGCGTTCAGAGAGCGTCGCCTTGAAAATTGCTTAGAAATTCGCTTGGTCGACCGACAACGCCATAATTGGAAATATAGGCAAGCAAATTGGCTGCTAGAGAACTACAGGCTGCAATGTGCTGAAAGCTTCAAGCAAGCATCAGCCATCTCTCACATATATTAAACGCCATGCCTTGTATATGTATATATATATATATATATATATATATATATATATATATATATATATATATATATATATATATATATATATATATATATACATATACATATATGTAGTTTACATAATTATTAAATAAATGTGACTTATGTATAGGCATTAACATGTTAAGTTAGGACGAAGTAGGTCCTTCTAATCCTTGGCCAAAGCAATTAAGTATTACGGTAGTAACGTAATAAAGTTATATATATATATAATTTGAATATATATATATATTTTTTATTTTTTTTATTTATATATATATATATTATATATATATTTAATCATTTATTTATGTGTGACAAAGTATACAATTGTGGTGTAAGAACATGTGCACAACCCGCTCGGGGCAAAACTCAAGGTGTTAGGTCCAGGCTTGGGCTGGTCCACCTAGCCAGGGTACCTCTCACCGAAGCGGCATTCCCCCTCTGAACGTCTAATGAGAGACGTTGTAGTAGATATTCGCCTGCCCTCTTGTCTCCTGTAGCGAGTGCCAGTTTTCTCCCGACGTCGTTGAGCAGTTTCTTCGTGAGCACTCCAGGCCCGCCCAATGTCTCGAATGCGAGAGGTGAGAACAGGTGTGGGTAGCCGACACTGGAGTACTTTCTGCACTTGGCTGCCTCCGCCAGGGCTACCGCGTGTCCAGGGCGGGCTGCGCCCGTACCGACCATTGAGGGGGCTAAAGAGTCGGTTACGGTCGCGTCCCATACCAGCATTTGGCCCCGCTCGAACGGAGTCAAGGTCATACCATCTGGTCTCCTGGCATCATCTCTGACTAAGCCAGACGGCTCCAAAATGCATGGGTAGCCTGCCGATCGCAGCCCCCTGCTGAATGTCTCATTCAGGGCTGAGTGACGCGCGATTCTACCTGAACTTTGGGGACAGGAAAGTCCGTGGTGGCCTAGGGAATCGACCTCGTCACCGCATCTGCACCGGTGTGGGGAGACTAGCTCTGCTCCCAGCCTCAACCCGACTAGTATGCGAGTGGACTCGTCGTCCAGGAGGGTGCCTAGCTGAGGGCTTGGGAGGGCCTGCAGCCATGCACCTGCACCCGGTGAAGAAACTGCCAGTAGCCTCGCTTTGTTGGCGGCCGTAGTTGTTCGGTCCCATAAGCCATTCCAACGACCGTTGTTTGCCAGCTCTGACCACGCGCGCTGAAATGAGGGGGTCTCCGGTAGAGACCCACAAAATGCAATGGCATCTTCCTGAGTTCGTTCAAGCGTAGCTCGAAAATTTGAAACTGCTTCGGGGTCCAGAATAGCTTCAACGCCACTCGTCGCCGAATGCAAGGATGCGATGTGTGCTGCGATTGCAAGAGAAACTGCTTCAGGCAGGCCCAGTCCACCTCTGGCTACCGGTAAGGCGGCTTGAACTAAGGGGTCGTTTCGCAACCGCAGGTTAAGTATAGATTCCAACGCCAGGCCTAGCTTCAAGTTTATTTCCTCCAACTGGGGCGAGAAGGCTGAACACTTGATTCCCCTGAACAGGTAGTTTAGCCTTGACGCAGAGAAACATGCGCGCAGAAGGTACAACCCCCGGTGAGCGCCCAGCTGGGGAAGGCGATTGAAGCCGATCTCGAGCTTTTCTCTTTCTTGTTCGATTTTCGGTCCAAGGTGGCAAGAAAATAGGGGTACCCCGAGGAGGTCCAAGTCGTCGCCTGTTACGCGGCACCCCGGAAGAAGATCCCGTAAAGCGGAGATATCGGCTGTACCTGAGCCGATAATGTGAACCTCACACTTGGTTGGGTTCAGCTCCAGGCCACTGCATGTAGCGAAACTTAAGATCTTCTTTATGTCCTCACAGACCGTACCAATGTTGCCTGCGATGACCCCGTCATCTAAATACCAAAGGTTGAGTGGACTCTCGAGTGAGTTCACCAAGTCCTTAACGGCAAGACAGAACAGAGGGGGGGGCGAGGGGGTCTCCTTGCTGAACCCCTACAGCCGAGGTGAGCAGTCCCGAGGGTAAAACCAAGTGCGACGAATCACCGTAGGCCAATTTCACTTGGTGATAGATGCCAGGGGCCTCATCTCCGACCACTCTCAACAGGTGATCCCTTTTCACAGTGTTAAAAGCGTTCTTAAAATCAAGCTTAACTAGCACGGACGAATCGATTCGAGAATCTATAAAAGCCCTGGTGGCGTGGATCATTATTTCAGCACCCCCCTTGGTGTAAAAACCCAACTGGTGGGGCCCAATTGCTACGTTGATAAGATCTCTAGAATCCCTCACTGCTAATTTTGCCGCGACCCTACGTAGTACTGAAGAGCAAGCGATAGGTCTGAACGAGCCGTCTTTCTTCTTCAGCGCAAACAGTCTTGCTCCGAAGATGAGGGGACACCACCTTGGATGCGGGGCTCCCCATCGCAGTAGGTCAATTACCTTCGCTAGGGCCTTACTAAGTGTGTCGGATGAGCAGCCGAGAGTCGGTGACAGAAGGTCCTGTAGGAGTCGAGGTCTCATAAAATCCAGGCCCGCGCTCGAACTCTTTGCAAATGATCCGACAGCAAAACGAACATCCTCGGCCGACGTAGATGAAGGTAAGAGCTGTAAGGGTGGGGGAGACGGCCAGCACAAGTCCGGTTGCGCGGGGGGGTGTTTTTCCCGTAACGACGCTGCGGCCGCTGGCTCATCGACCATGACGTCATCAGATAGAAGAAGGCGGGCTGCTCCGGACACGTCCCCGTCCGATAGCTTGGCTGACACGGCCCGCGTGATCGACTGATTTTGCTCAGCATTACCACCCGACTCTCCTGCCGTGAGCAGGGGAACCAGATCTGTAAGCCGAACGCCGCGTCGAAACTCCACTAAGCTCTTTCTGATGACCACTGCTAGAGAGCGTGTATCCCTGCAGCCTATTGGTAACCTCAGCACGACTGGAGCGAAAGAGAAAAGCCCGAGCCAGGCGGCGTCGTCGTTGTCCGAGGCAACCTTAATACACACCTCTGACAGGGCGTCAGCCACCGACTTCCTTACCACTTTGGGCAAGATACGAACCAGCTTTCCATTTTTCATGAACGCCTGGATGCACTCCGTGAGGTCGAAATTGGACTCGTTCATGACGCCGTTAGGGACTAAAGTGGCACCCCCGCCCCCATGTTTGACCGTGACATGTCTACGGAAGCCTCGCCTGGCGAAAGTTTGGCCGCATTGGTGACAAGTTACCCTATTAGACCCCAAGGGGTCTGGTGTGGTCGCAGGGTTCTGCCCTGATGTGGAGCTTGGGCCGGCGCCTTCTGAAGGATCCGGCAAGGTGGCATGTATGGGTTGTGTCACTGTCCTGCAATTGTTGTGATCACCCGTCATTATGATTGTCTAAAATTGCTAGCAACCGACAGCAGCGCCAATAAGGGCTGTAGCGCGTTCGTGATTGACTTAACCATTTTTGACAGTTCGGACTTTATAGATATTAAGTCCCGGACTAATCCGGTCGATCCTTGAGCCACTGGCTTGCGAGGTCCCCGAAGACGAGTGCGAGTGACGTTCGTTCGTGGTTTAGCTCGACGACGCTGCTTGGGAGCCGCTCTGGGCCGAGGCAGAAGGAGCTGCGGGGTGGTGTTTCCCCCAACCGCGATGCCGCGCACCACTGAGGCATAAGTCGCCTCCTGCGGGGCTGATGAAGCTGGGGCAACAACACTAGAGCCCCGTGAAGAGGGCGCAGGCGCTACCAAGGCTTCGTTAATAGATGCATCCGGGTGGGTAGCCCGAACCTGGTGGAGGGTTCTGGCTTCCATTAGGACCCGATTTCTTTCTCTCAGGTAGAATAGTCGCGGGCAGCTGGGTGATTTTGCATCGTGAGGTCCACCGCAGTTGACACATTTGGCTGCGTTAGGACAGTCGGCAGCTAGATGGCCCCCTTTGCCACAATTGCGACAAGCCTTAGGAAGTGAGCAGCTCGCCGCAATATGGCCAACCCTGGAGCAGTTGAAGCAGACTCGGGGCTGGTCGGGTTCCAAAACCACTGCATGCGAGCGGTAGCCCAGGAAGACTGACGCCGGTGGTTGACGATCGAAAGTCAGGATCACTTTTGGCAAAGGCTTCTTTTGATTGCCAGAAGAGACGATCAGTCTTCGGGCAGCTGTGACGCCGAAGTTTGATAGCTCCGTTACAATCTCTTCCTCTGTTAGCGACGTGCAGACACCTTGAATCCTGGCCTTAAACGAGGCCAAGCCTGGGCAATAGGCGGTCACCGGGATGTCATCTACGCATGTTAGGCGTGAAAGCTTCTGAGCCACCTCGATGGAGGAGACGTTGATAAAGCTGCTACTCTTGTCGCCAGAAATTCGGCCCTCCGGCACTAGACTGTGAATAGCCTTGAATAGCCTTAACATCGAACCTTCCTTGAAGTCGGCTAAACTCCCGTCAGGATTCTCCTTGTGTCTGAGGCGAACCCTGAATGCTCCAAATGCTCCTGAATTGACTTCGCTTTTCAGCCGGTCTAATTGTTTTCGCTCCCGCAGCACGGTCTTTTTAACCCTTGCGCTAGTAACAACGGTGAAACCATCGTCAAGCGAGGGCTCATCAACCACCGAGTCAGCATCGACGCCTTGCCTTCTTCGCTTGACGCCCGCCGATTTGTTACTCATGGCGCTAGCAGGCCTCTATATATATATATATATATATATATATATATATATAGATAGATAGGTATATATGTATAGAGAGAGATAGTATAGATAGAGATATAGATATATAGATATATATATATATATAGTATATATATATATATATAATATATATATATATATACATATATATGTTCTATATATAATATATATATATATTTCATAAAGACATTGTTTTTTTAAAAGACACAAATAAATACATATAAAGCCAGAATATATATATTATATATTCGCCTAAATTCATTTGTACGCCAATCTTATATATATATATATATATTAATATATACATATATATGTATATATATACGTACATATGGCAATACACTGTGATGCCTAATCTGTCAAGCGCAAATCAATTAATATACAGCTGACTCGCAGTTCTTCCCGCGCGGCGGGGATTTGGCAGAAGAAAGTGGCAGAGAAAATGGCCACCCATCCACCCGCGCCTTCTTTGCTGGTCGACACACCGCGAGCGCCCCCGCTGCTGCTGCTGCCAACCACGGTTGCTGCTTTTCTCAGCATTTCCGGTTCGCTGTCGCGTGGTTAGCTGTAAGGATTTCCTCCTGCCGGACGCGAACGACGTCAAGGACCCACTCGCCACATCCAGTCTCGACATATAATACGAAGTCGAATCAGGCCCTCCTGATATATAGCTTTTCCTCCTCTCTCTCTGCTCTGCAACGCACTCGACGAACCTCATCACCTGCCCGTTCACCCTCTCCCTGGAGCACATCACTTCTTCCGCTTTGATAACGCCGATACTATATATAAATATATATATACATGTAACATTTACCTCATTTTACTCATAGTGGGGTGTAAACAATATATATATATATATATATATATATATATATATGCAGAATCGTCTACGGATTGGCTTCATTACTTCAAACTGTTGTCACATGATTGTGGTGTCAACAAAGAGACGCACACTCGACAACGAAATAGGACCATCTGGTGGCGGTCCGCCATTAGAAGAACAGACGATTAGTAGAGATGTAGGCAATAAATCATAGTCGCAGAATGAGCTGAAATCTCTAGGCGCAAAATACATGGTCGTACGAGATGTGTGTTTGAGCAGATAATGCAAATCACACTTTCGCGGTCTTTGTAGATCTGCCTGCAACATCCAACTATCATCATCATCATCCTCATCATATCTATTTCACTCATATTGAGTATGCATTTAACATAAACAATCATACATAACATCCAACTATCTACAACGCAAAAGCAATTTTAGACATGTTGACAGCACGACAAAAAACAGTCAAATTCAGCAAGTCGTGGTGACGCAAAAGCACATTTTCACGGAAACGAGCCGCCTCAGAAGACACTACTTTTCTCTTACTCAGAAAAACACAGCGGTGTCCAATCAAGATACCTTTAAGATAGGAAATGACTCGCTAAAGAGCAGAGCAGATCACAAAATCAGCAGACGACCCTTGTTGAGCAGTTTTTACCAAAGTTCGGCTAAAAATAAAGTGAACGTGAATAACTGACCTAAATTTCTGTCTAACGGGACATATATATATATATATATATATATATATATATATATATATATATATATATAATGGCTAAACAAACTTGGTGCTGACCTCAAACGAAATTCACTTTTTTCCGGTTAGGCCGCCTCCGCGACGAAATTATATCTCTTTAGTTTTTGGTACGTTTATGATTATGAGTTAGAGCCAACAAACTCTTGTAATGATGCAAGCGATTGCTGCAGCTAAAATCGAGTCCGGGAGTAGAGAACAAGACCATTGGCGTACATAAGTGTACTCACTGGCGGGTGGCGCCGCTGGATTTTGTCCGGCGGATCGCTTACCAATATTGAGAAAAATAGAGGGCCACAGAGGTTATTGCCTTATGTGAAACCTGTGGTCTGATTAATTGGGGTGTATTCAGTTACTCTATCGTCGAGGATTACAGACCCCTCCTGTAGCACAGCATGTACTAGCTTTAGTACTACCGTTGGGACACCACACGACGCTAGTTTCTTGAGAAAGGTATTGTTTGCGATGTCGTATCAAAGATCGCGTCAGGATAGACGCGCAGGTC
>QVRM01003916.1:92500-312075 GCA_003439945.1 Dermanyssus gallinae
GCGTCATCTGTCGTTGCGGGCCGGTTGAATGGTGTACACGCCTCATGCGACAAAACTGTGTACATAAATACAGTCGTATATATATATATATACATATATATATATATATATATATATATATATATATATATATATATATATATATATATAGAAAGAGAGAGAGAGGGGGATGAATAGGGCCTGTCGGAGGCCCTAGCTTTAGAAGCAAATGTTAGAAAGACCCAGGTCGATAGTACAAAGAAAAGGTTGTCCCAATGGAAGGCATCCATATACGCAGTCGGTGTTAGAGGATACATTGATTATATGGATCCGTAGGTAACATATATGCTGCCGATCTAAGCACCCCTGATATAAAAGGGTGACACGTGTATTTAGGCATACATGCTAAGCTATATATATTTATATTTATATATATATATAAATATATAGCTTATTCAATCAATCACTATCATGTAGAATAAACTATATATATAAATATATATAGCTTACTCAATCAATCACTATCATGTAGAATAACACGTTCGACAGAAACCCAAACCCGTGTAGGCACCATTATTGAATCAATCTGCCTGTGATAAATGTGGATGATGTATAAATTTTGGCTAAGAAACTTCTAAGATACTTATGCGCCAAAAGTCCACAAACTCCTGATAACTGTCTAGGATGGAAACTGCGCGAAATGGCAGAAGAGATTAGCATTCGATATCGTGCAGTACATTAAAAAAAATCCTTTCGGGGCTGACTCTCAGCCAAGATTTAACGTCCATGGGACTGCTTTTCGCATTGCTTCATAGGCAGACCCCCATAAATACAAATGTGCAACGGTGGGGTTCGAACCCGCGCACCTATGTGTCTCCTCCAGTCGCGAGGCGCAGACGCATGCCACCACGCCACCGGGCTCGACCGTGCAGTACAATAATATAAATATTTATGCACGGAAAAAAATAAACAAAATGGCTACTGACACATGTTAACAACATATGGGCAAAAGACTGACACGAGTGTCAATTTCGAACAGCAATTTGGAACTTTTAAGACGAAATCTGCATAATTTTTGGGTCGATTCATAATTACCGATGAAAGTGGATTCACCACTTCTCTCCAGAACGGGAAGATGCCACCAGGGAGTGGACTGCACGCGACCTGCGTGAAAAGGCTTGAACAAGACTAAAGAGAAACATGTCGACCGTAAAGGTTTTAGTAACCACTTTCAGTGGAACGCAAATAAAGGTATTCTATGGATTGACTGCTGTCAAGCAGCGATATTGAAACAGCTGAAGGAACGCATCATACCACTACGGTCCGCGATGCAGAAGAGGTCTGTGATGTTTACTTACACTTATTATATATTCAGTAAGTATATCATAACAGTATGTACTTATTTTGAGGTTGGTGGAAGGAGGGTGTGGAAACGTCTTGTCTTGGAGTATGGATGCAATATTTTTAGTTATTCTGTCTTTTTTCTCCTACATAGTTGAGCAAAATCTACGTTTGCGGGAGAACCAGTCAACGTATAAATTTTTGCCGATTACACCGGAATGTTTAGCGGACAATTCTGCATAACCTGACATGACACATGACGCAAGCTAGCAAAAGGCGAATGGCAGGATTAAAGGAAGTCATACAAAGTCGATGTGTTGTTAAGTCTTATGTTGAAGCTTTCACGTGCGGAATTGTAAATGTTTGCCATTACGGCCAATTTTTTTTTAATTTAGGCAAATTTAATGCCCATCATTCCCGTACCAAAGTGATGGTGCTGCGTTACGTAGTTACCGAGCAACTAAGCCTTTTCGACAGCCATATCGAAAGCGAACGCATGCATACTTGCTACCATTTTGGCCCGCCCCAGTAAGGGTGTTTGAGAAAATTAAATACATATTTTGAGATTTGGTAGAACTCAGCAAGAAAATAGCTTTTCACCTGGAAGATGAGGGCGGAGCCGTTAAACATTGGCAACATTTTACGGTTCTGAACGTGAAAGCTCTAACGTAAAGCCTAACATCTATAGCTGTAGAAAAAAAACTTAGTTTCTCGGCAACGACGTGACGCAGCACCATAACTTTGATACGAAAATGATATGCAATAAATAATATTGTCTGACAATAGTTTTTGGGCGTACCTTTTCAATCGTAATGGCACAATTTTACAGTTCCGCACGTAAAAGCTTCAACGTAAAACATGACAACATATCGATCTTTATGAATTTCCTTAATGTGGCTATGTGCATTTCGCCCGCTTGCGTCGGCGTTTGCTAGGTAGTGTCTTTCAGACTATGCTAAATTTTCCGAACACGCTGGTATAATCAGTTCCTTCACGCGTTGACTGGTTCTCCCACAAACGTATATTATGCACAATAAGGTAGAAAAAAAGAAAGGCAAAATGTTTTTATTTTCTTGCCGGGTTCTAACAAATCTTACAATAAGCATATAAGCTTATATATATATATATATATATATATATATATATATATATATATATATATATATATATATATATATATATATATATATATATATACGGCATATTTTAATAATACAATACAATTATGTTTATTTCATTCAAAATGAGTATAATATATATTTCAAAATGCTTCTTCATAAAGCTCTATCTTCTTCAGGCTTCCGACGAGGAAAGTAGTGCAACGATTTTCGGTCCGGCGCTGTGCATTCCACTGCATGGTACTTGGCACACCTCTGCAGGCAGAACCGACAGGTGCACAACTCGTACTCCTCGTGAAAGGTTGCGTTTGAACATACCAGGTAGTGATAACCATGCACTATGTACCTGGTGTATACGTGGCGATTGTCACATGCAGGACCAGACCAAAGGTGCAAGGCATTGAAAAGTCCAAACCACTGGCCTGTTTGACTTTAGCTTCCCGCTCCGAAATAATAGAGGTATATATATACACACAATTGAATTGTGACGTCAAAGTCGATTATTTGGCGTGAAGATAGCCACCCGCGGAACAATAGAATCGACATCAAAGACACATTTTTGATCATACGACTAACACTATCAAACGTACAGTTACATCTATGCATGTTACGTTTATGGCCTAAATATATAAAATGTGCCGACGAATTAAACTAACTTATTTCTATACATAACGCTATATTGAAGGGCTGGATAGACTGGAGAGGGACCGTGTGGTGGATAAGTGGACAGTTCAAGTAGAGTTATATGCATTAACGATAACACATTTAATACGTATCTGTCTTATCTCAAAGGTCTGTAGTGGGGCAATATGACCAAGCCAGCCACCGGGGGTGGCTGTATCACCTTCGCATTCTAAAGCCTTTCTATTGTGGCCTACTTTGACTGTTCGTAGTCGTAGAAAACCAAGTATAGTGCGATACATATAGACATGATCAATTGGCAAGCGCATAGAGTGGTACTGTATGATGAACAACAGGCGTCCATTCAGACAATGTAGACTAGTTAGTGACATAGCTGATAGGCAAGAACATGCTTCAACGGCGTCGTCCCGTGCTATCGAAACCAACCGACCGAAA
Organism: Dermanyssus gallinae; assembly: GCA_003439945.1. NCBI lineage: Eukaryota > Metazoa > Arthropoda > Arachnida > Mesostigmata > Dermanyssidae > Dermanyssus > Dermanyssus gallinae. The sequence goes on from QVRM01003916.1 coordinate 96,016, forward strand.
CAACTACGATAGTGGCTGAAGCAATAAACAGGAAAGTCAGAGTTCTCCTTCAGTTAAGGCTAAGGGACGGGCCTTACGGTCTTAGCGCTCTGATATGACGAAGCACTTGCCCGTTTTCTGACTGCGATAACTACGCTCTTAACGTTTTCATCTACAACTAAGCCTATCCACCCCACCCCCAAAAAAAACGTCGCATAATGGCTGCGAGACTTGCAAAGCCTGGCTAGCGGCTGGGAAGGCAATTCATAAAATCACAGTAACAATTATCAGAGGCGTTCTGCAGAGGCGTTTGATGGATAAACGCGGCAATGTGATCTTTTTCTTCTGATCAAGCGTCGGTCGGATGCATGTGTGCTGATTTTCAGGTCCCTAACTAGTTTATTACATTCGTTTGCTAATAAGGATTAACCAGCACATGAGATTTTAGACACAGATTTCGTGGGTTCCCGATGCACGGCCGACACACTGCGATCGATGCGCCATCGGTGCTACGCTGACTGGCGACGAGACGGCTTCGTCGAGCTAGTTAACCGATTTAGATAGTGGAGGACGCGTTGTGCCGAAAGCCTACCGAGATATCGAAAAGGAGGGGCGGTGGACAGAGGCGCCGGAAGGGGGGGAACTGCGGCAAGGATAGTTAATTTTTGGGGAGCAGATATCCCGCAGCAACGTGGGCACGCAGGTAGGCGCAGTTTGTGGGCGTTTCGGGGCGTGAAGCAATAAACGTCCGATATACGAGGAGGACCCGGCATGCTTCGGCCAGCTTCGACACTGCCTCGGCAGAGAATAATGGCTTTAAGCCAGGCGGCCAGGAGAGGACATGCCGGTCTTACGTGCTCACGTTCCGAAATACGTGCAGCTGCATCATACGATGGCTCTCCAGCAATAGGCTATATCGAGCAGGGGATGCATAGTCAATGCGCGACTCTTTAGCATGCGACGTATTTATATTATCGGTACATCGAACCAAACATCCTCGACGGTCCTCTAGTTTGACTCCTTTACCAAGGTTTTACAGCAATATACAGGGCAAATTTGAACTGTTTGCTGATAGAAGTGATCTAGGAAACATGTATTTCAGTTGTGCAACATATATGTGTGTGATTTAATTTTTATGGTTACAGGAAAATGTGATTAGCTTACTTTATATATTTATTATTTTTAATGGGGGTTGAATGGTAATGCACCATCTTTTTTTTATTGAGGCATCTGTGCTCCCCGTTTTTTTCGATCGTGGTCGATTTTTGGTCCACTCCGGTATTTACCTTGTCGAACTTGACAACCATGAAAACCAATTTTAGGGGTGGCCGGTCTGGGTCTCAAACCCAGGCCTCCCGAATGCAAGGCAAAGACTTTTGCCACTAAGCTATCTTGCTTGGAATATATATATACTGACTGAAACAAGACTAATACATTCTTCAATACGTTGGCTCTAATGAATTTAAGGGAGACAGTAGCCATGCTGCCACAAGAACCATGATGGGGAAACCCTAGATATTTAAGACCTTTCAGAGGCTATCTTTCTAAAGATCTGTAAATCGCATTACAATAACTGAAATAAAAAATATAACAGTCAAGTGCTCTCAGAGTCTTCTTAGTTAGTCCATCTCTTCATGTCGCGTTCAAAACTATCTAAAACTACTGCTTTTAACTACTCTGAGGACTCGGCTATTGCCTGTGAAGCATCAGTGATTTCTTGGGGGAGGTGGTCGGTTTGGCTAGGAATCTTTCGACTGCGCACGTATGTTAAACATAAACCGTACCCCGGAGAATGAGCAAGCATGGTGCCACAATATTTGTTGGGCAAAAACTAGATATATCAATAACTCCGCTAATGCTGCCGCTCTCAAAGCGTCCCTGATATAAAATTGTGGCATGTTTATTTAGGTTTGCATGTCACGCAAAGCATAAGCCCCTCCATTCATACTAAGAGTGCGTACGCAGCACCTCAGGTGATGCGAGAGGGATAGCGGTCGAGCATTTATCTGATTGTAACAATTTTCCACGCCAAAGTTGGGCGTTCCTCACACGGGTTTTCTGTTTTCCAACTACAAACTCTGTTTTGGCACGCTTCACCGTTATCCTGTAAGCCCGGCTCGCGTCAATGTAATTGGCTGTAATTTCAAGGCGGCTATTGTCAGCGTGTATGCCTTTACCATGTAGTGCTTCTTGTTCTAACATTGTTTGGAGAACCAAGTATGACTCTAACTGACCAGTTTTACTCTAATCGTCTTAGCTATTACGTTAGACACGTTGGCAGTGTCTCTCTCTCTCTCGACGCTGAGCGTAGCCGGTATTGGAACAAGTTTTTTTGACAGCTTCATAATCCTGGATGAGTCGACTATTGTCCGCTAATTGGCACCGCTTACAATGTGCAAGTTGTGCCCAAATAAAGCTTCTAGCCTTAGCTACGACCAGCATGTGGCAAAATTCCAGCGTTTCAGTAAGCATTTTATTATTGCATTGTCTTTGTTGTCCAGTGCACAATTGAGATGTACACAACAGAAAATCAACGTGTTTCTCAAATCGACCCTGTTCATAGAGAGGGCGAAGCTGCAAAAATCGATGTTTTTGGCACGCTTCATTTTCATCATTCACGGAAGTCTAAATCTTAACATGCCTGTTAACCGAATTTCATTCATAATGAGGTGCTTATCATATCGTACGGTTTACCGATAAATTCAATGTTTATAAAAACCTCTCGACCCAATTTTAAGAAATATAATTTTACTAAAAACTGTTTGGCTTAAGGCTTTTGTGCCTGGGAGTAATACACAACCAATGCTAATACACGTTGTGAGACTTTAGATGAACTGTGCCGTGCAAATTCTAAGCGAACGACACCGCTTGTTCACTTTAGGAATTGTTTTCATACCACGCCACATCAGGGAGCGCTTGCTTGACAACTTCCTTGATCAGGAAGTTACCGCATGCGTATTCGGAACGTGATGTCTATTTAACGGTTGATGTCGTTGCCATAAACACAGAAGCCAAAATTCGACGGTAGTACGATACAAGAAGTGCTACTAGTAAAAGTAGGAATTATGCTCAGAAGTAGATTAAGGCCCAGCCGTTTATTCAAATAGAGAGTTGCTAAAATGTATCTTGTTTTTCTAATATCAAAACAGTATTTACTGAAAATCCAATATATATATATATATATATATATATATATATATATATAAATATGTATATATATATATATATATATATATATATATATATATGACCCAGCATTTGAGTACACACATATACCCTAGATTACTACCCCATAAAATCCTCTTTCGAGGAGGAAGAGATCGCGAAAATTATGCGTGGTCCTAGGTTTGGCACCGCGCCAGAATATTCCTGTTACGCAAAGAAAAGCGCGACGATAATGTGGTTGATCCTCATTTCTATTGGGGCATCGCCTCGAAACACACGCCTAAGAAGATCTTTGCAACGTCGATCATTGCAAGAGTGCTTCCGGAGCGATTCGTGTTCAGGAAGAGCTAACGCGTAGAGGATGCGATCCAGTCACAAGTTGAGCGGGCATGGACAAAAACCGCTGCCCTGTCATCATGGAAGTTCGTCCGAACCAAAAAAGCTTACGATAATCGTACAACGAAGCGAACCATCATCGATTTAGTACTAAATTGATTCCTATTCAATGAGCATTCTCCTAAATATCTGTGTTCTGTAAGCGCAACGACATTTTTAAGCATTAAACACAAAAGCTATGATTTAAGGTAACACAGGATCTCGATTTTGCTTGCAAACGTATTTAATACGACTATTTGCGTTCCGCTAGCTCGTCCTTAGATAGAATTGAATGTTGTACAAAAATGTGCTTTCGAACACGCCGTTCAGTTTCCCGTTCCCTTGCAGCCGCATATTTTGTCATGTAACATCCGGCCGCCCACACCAATAAAACAAAAAAAATGTGATTTCACCATCAAAACTAACTAAATCATTTCCGCTCCTGTCGTTTTATGAAAATCCCTAAAATCTGGCCCTCTTGTATATATATATATATATATATATATATATATGTATATATATATATATATATGTATATATATATATATGTATATATATATATATATATATATATATATATATATATATATATATATATATATATATATGTATATATATATGTATATATATATCTATATATATATATAGATATATATATATATATATATGTATATATATATATATATATATATATATATATATATATATATATATATATATATGTATATATATATATACATACATATAACACATCAAGCAAATTAAGCGTAATGAGCTGGAACGACAAAAACGCCTTGTTCCTGTTCGCTATTAGGTCCGAGGCGTCGCAGCCGGCAGGAAGAGAACGCACGCTGGCGCCTAGGCTTACCAACAGCAGCATGGCAAACTGCTGTTCGCAAGCGGAAGGCTTAAAAATGGAAATTGTATGAGTGATGCATGTGCTTAGAGGAATCATATCCTTGGTCGGCCGTCGCGGGCATGTGACGGGGGACTCAGGGACGTCGCTCGCAACATAACTAATGGGGTTGTCGTTACCCGTTGTCGGGGGCAAGGAACGCCGATAATTGCTATGGCTAATCCAAAATGGTAGCACATATTTAGCCGTACAGAGAGAGAGAGAGCGGGCTGTAGCAGCGGCACTAAGGACTACAATTTCTACGACTACGAGTGCTATTACTTCGTCTTGGAGAAGCAGCCGGGAGCCCTTCGTAATGGAACGTTCCTGCCTGGGGCCAGCCCGCCGCCGCCGCCGCCATAGCAGCTCTCTACGGCGTGAAAAGGCTACCGGGAAGGAACACTGCGACACTGCAAAGTTGATGGCAGACAGCCGGTAGGAACGCGAACCGAGAAGAGAAGTGTTGGAGTTGGGGGTTGTCCCGTTGGGGCGGAGGTGAGAGGCGAAATTAGATCATGAAACGTGCTACGATAGCTGGCTGGCTCCTCTAAATACGCCGCCGCTGCTGCTGCTGCTGCTTGGAGGTATGGGACGTTTGGCACGGAGCAAGTGATTCGTATTATTGAGTCTAGAAACCATTACAGACGCGTCAGTGTGGGCACGCCGTCGGCGGGGTTGGCGCGACCCCACGAAATCTTCCGAGCGGCGGAGCTGTAGTAGGGGGTTCGTCGTCGTTCACTGATCTCGTCGTCGCAGCCGCCGCCGACGGAGACGCCGCGACGATCAACGGGCCCGCCAACCAATGGGCCGATTGATGACGATGACGACGACGACAATGACGATGACGACGACAACGGCGACAACAACAACGACAACGGCGACAACAACAACGACAACTAAAACAGTGCCCCCTATTACCCTCCTAAACCCCTGGAGAGGGACGGAGGGGTAGTCGCGTTGGGCGTCTCCGAACCCCACCCCTGTTCCTGGTGCTACCTTAGCTGCTGCCACATGGCTGCCTCGCATGGCCCGCATCGTTCCTAGTCTTCGGGCCGCCGCCGTTGCCGCCTGCCTGGGCTCCATCGTCATCTGCACGCCTGGGCCAACCCGAGTTTTAACACAAAAAAAAACATCACACACGATGTTTGGATGGGGGCCGAACTACTACCACTACTATTACTAATACTACTACTTCTACTACCAACTAACCAAACTATTACTATCACTATTGGTTCTACTATTGCTAAAACGATTGCTACGGCTACCACCGCCACCACTACTGGTGACAGCATGCAATAGCAGCGATAGTGAGACACGATGTCAGGGGCAATAAAGCGTGTAGAGTATACATGTTTTGTCGCGCTGACGACTACCCCCCCCCCCCCCCCTACAATTTCAGCTGTATTCGCTGCTGAGGCTGGTAGTGCTGCAATCGGCCACGGCTATTGGTTGGCTGCCCTTCGTCCTTTGCTGAGAGGCCTGTCTCTCTTTATGCTGTCGTCTCACAAGCGTGATATATGGTCACTCGATACAAAAGATGAAGAAGAAGAGGTGGGCTGAGGAGGGGCGGCGGGAGAAAAGAAAAACGACGAGAACGACGTAGAGGAAGAGGAAAACAAAACGAAGAAAGGTAAGCATATTGATAATTAAACGTACACTTCTATTGCCTCTAAGACGCTACTGATACGGTTACAACAACCTACGTATTCCTCTGGCAACACTTCATCGTGCCCCCTCATAAACTACCTCGGCGCAGTCTTCAAACAAGAACGGGTCTTCTTCTCCCTCGGTGAGACAATTCGCCTGGCAGTTGAAAGAACTGAAGTTGTGTGTCGATTAGTTCTCACGTGTTCAAATGTCTGCATTTGAGTTTCTCACTTATCAGAACATATGTGAGATATATAGGCCAGATGTATACATGGATTACACGTTCCCAGACTCCGCCTCTCCCGCCTGACAGCACTACAACACTCCACGCACCTTGGGGTCCAATGGATGCTAACCACCGAGCACTTTAAAAAAGATCTTGCGAAAACAAGACTTCTTTGCGAGCGCTTGGGAACCTCCATTGAGACCGCTACACAAGAGACCGACTACTGGTCTCAACAACTACACAACACGTTCGATGGAGCACATTTTAAAAAAGCACACGAAACGCCCTTTGTACACTACTGGATTAAGTGTATGCCCTACCTATCTGGTAAGGAGTATTTAAACCTACTAAAGCTCAGGATCAACGCACTACCAACGCGTGCCAGATTGGCCAGGGGACGCCCGGGCTACAACAAACGTTGTAGGCACGGGTGTCATGCGCCTGAGACGTTGGCTCATGTCGCTCAGATGTGCGATACAACACACAAACAAACCATAAAGAGACATGACGACGTCTGTGATCGCGTGGCGCGTCTTCTCCGCGAAAGGGGTCATGAGGTGGTTCGTGAGCGAGTATTCCGTCGACCGGGCGCACCGGGTCTAAAGCCCGACCTCGTAATAACAACACCTACCGAGGTCTGGGTTTTAGATGCCGAGGTTTGCGGCCCGAACCGGGACCTGGCAAAAGCACGGCAAGACAAGATCGCCAAATATGACGTCGAGTTCCTAAGAGCGGCGCTCCCCGATCCGCAAAAACCTCGCAGATTCGGATCCATCACTATCTCTATGAGTGGTGTATGGGACTCCGAATCTGCGAGGACGCTCTTGGGGCTCGGCGTCACGAAGAGGAATCTTATGGATCTCACCGTTTTAACTTTGCAAGGAACCTTGAGGATATACCGCTCGCACCGGGTCCATAAGAGCGGGGGCTACCATCAAGCAAGGACACGGACAACTGACTCTTAACTTCACGTGACACCTTTTTACCACAATTTTTATTAAGGCGAGCACTGCCAAGTGTGCAAACGTATTGTAAATGATTAATAAATCATCACAATATTTTCTATACTTTTGTTCCATTTATATAAGTCCTTGTATTTGGCTAATAGGCTAATTATTTACTCTTCCTTCGGAGGGGCAGGTGCAGCATAACTTTAGAACTGTTAAGCTCGTCCAGTAGCTCGTGGCTCAGTGAGAGAGTGTAAGTACCAATATTATTATTATCGAAGCACGGATTGCGTGCAAGCCTGCCAACAACGTATTCGATATGTGAATGGGAACGATGGTAACAATTGTGGCGACGATGATGATGACAAGATGGCCTTCATAGCGGCTGTCAGCGATCGGCGATGGTTCTCTTCATACTTCTCGACGGATTGTCACCATTGACTTTGTTACGCTGTTGGGTGACGTCGGCCTTGTCAGCGTCAACCACCTCATGTCCACGTCCTTGCCAATGTCGTCAATGCTTGACAATGGCGCTGTCAAAGCGCTGCTCAACCTCTGTATCAGTCTCCTCCTTTCTATCTCTCTCCCCCACCTCCCTCTCTCTATCTGTGTGTGCGAACCTAAAAGGTCCCCTTCACTGTAAACAGCGTCGTGGATCGCGGTTCTACAACATGAATTAGGTCGTACACCCCAGTTTGCCCACTTTCTGCCTGCTCAGGCGCCCGTTCGCTATTCCGTAGACATGTTGTTGCCTTACAAGTAACTTCGTCAGAACGTATACGTACGCTTCGGGCGGCTGTGAGATCGCGGCCCAGTGGCAAGACTATTTTTTTTTTTTTTTTTTTGGTAAGCCTAATAATGCCCGTGCACGTTTTTTTTGTGCATGTCATGGCTAATTTTGAATCCACTCCGGCATTTACATTGCTAAATTGGAGACGATGCAAACCAATTTAAGAGTGGCTGGTCTGGGTCTCGAACCCAGTCCTCCCGAATACAAGACAAAGGCTTTGCCACTAAGCCATCTGGCTCGATGCTTTGGAGACTTTGGACACGAGACAAGCCGTCAAAGGTGAACGGGGATGAGCAGAGCCACCGAAACGGGCAATGTCAAAGACTCTCTCACGAAAAGCTCGGCTTTTGCGGCTTTCGACAGCGCTTCATCATTCTGGGTTCTACGCGCTGTTGAGGTGGTGTTTATAGACCGCCTGATAGTGAGACCAGTATTCTCGTAGTAGTAACTGTGGTGGTAGCGGAAGCGGAAGCGGCAGCAGCATCAGCATCAGCAACAGCAGTAGCGGGACCACTGCAAGCATAGCTTTGCACATGGAAATTCCTTAAGCCGGAGGGGGGGCGGGGGGTGGGGGGGGGGTGCGGCTTTCCGTTTACGAGCGAAGCAGAGTCGAGCTGATTAGAACTGTTTTGTCGTCTCGTGCCGTCCGTCGACCAACCGGCCGTCTATGCGAGGAAGCGAGTCAACAGGTAGACGTGGATGGATGAATGGATGAATGAATGAACAACGTGCCCCCGGACTCTGCGGTTGTGTACCCCACAGCAATACGTCGCGACGCAAAAACGGAAACCGATTAATTAAGTAATTAATTAGAGAACGACCTCGGCTCGACAGCGAAGCTGTTCTATTATCTCCGGGGGCGCTTACGGCGACGGTTAACGAACCCCGGCCGAGAGCCGCCGAACTGCCGAGTAACAATACGCCAATGTGCCATAAAATGGTAACAATGGCAGATACTACTACTACAACTAGGAGCACTTCTAGCACGGCAAAAACCATGCCACATACAAACACTCACAGACATAAAACCACGTTTTTCTTTAAAGAGGTACGTAATCTTCGTAATACAGTAACTACAACAAATATATATATATATATATATATTGGCTAGGCGGACCAGCCTAACCCTGTATCAAATTCCTTGAGTTATGCACCGAGCAGGCCGTGCACTCGTTCATACATCGCAAATGCATCTTTTGCACATAAATAAATATATCTATATATATAATTTTTTTAAGTGTGTAATTATTGACCACAATGTTATAATCCGCTTGTTATTCAGGCGTCGCGACTACTGAGGCGAGTCGTAATTGTAACCGCCCCATCAAGCTTGCAGTATTTTCGGGAGTCGGAGATGTCCGAACCCTGTCAAACCCACCCTGCCTCTTCTCTACACGGCATGATTCGTAACAAAGAATAACGTGCTGATGTTTAGAACAAAGAGAGATACAGGACAAACATGCCGAATTTGGCCTATAAGATAAAGATGAACCTACCTAGCAGGTAAACTAGTCTAGAAGGAATAACTCAGCCATATATATAAAAAAAAAAAAAATATATATATATACTAGTTTTGGAGTGCAACCCATGAACTCTACGCATTGTATATAATATGTAAAGTAACCATTCGGTAATAGAACTATATATTTAGTAACAGTATATATTTATAAAAACTTAGTATATATATATATATATATACATATATAACCATTTCGTTTTCCGTTTTCTTTGGTAATGTACAGGCTAGACAAAGGGCAAGCCGTAGAGTTTCGGTTACTCTGACCGAAAAGGGAGGGTAATTCTCTGCAATCGCCGTTGCAATCCGCGGAACTTGTTGAAGATAGGTCGACCGTCGTATGACGAGGAACAATGAGTTGACTGCTCCCGTAACCCCCGAGGCTCTGCTCTGAGGCATATTAATGGTCCAATTCATAATCTACCCTAGTTAGAGCATACTCTTCTACCACTTGAAGGCGGGCGGCGACTTTAAGTGTGAATAGGTTGTCGGCGCGCGCTGAGTATGCAACACGCCAAGCAAGCTTAGAGCTTAGGAGCCGTATAAAGCCAAGCACAGCCTTAAGTGCGTCACTCTGAAGCACTTACATTTTGCGGCGCGTAACGCTCTTAGAAATTCCGCCCCAGACGGTGATACAGTATGTCAGTAATGGCTCTATAAATACACACAGGTATGCATCAAGGGCATACCGGTGGCTGATAAGCCCCAAACACAAGGTCGACTCGATCTAACAGCGTTTCCCCTCGACCTTTCAACGCGAGGTTGGTAACTAAATCTGCGCACGACTTAAGTCGTGTTACAGTCAAAGCCTGATCACGATGGCAGGCGTCATTGTGGACAGCGGTGCACCCCTTATCTTAATTTCTTTGCCGGAATCGCATGAATGCGACATAGTTAATATTTAAATATAGCTAGTTGTATCTTTCTAGTTCCGTTGTATCTAAATTCAGGATTTTGACGTGTTCCCGCGCTATGTCTGCTCGCTCCTTGGAAGAAGTTCGTGTGAACTCTTACTAAAACAGATGTGTTGTCTGCAGAGGAGACTACCCGAGCATTGTGAGAATAATGTTTTTTACCGACTTCAATACTATACCGTTGATGTATTATAGCAAAAGAAGTAAAGTGAAATAAAGAAAAACTGAATGTCCAAGTACGGATGTTTGCGGAACTTTTACGATTACAGGTTTCCCACCCGAACAAATATCGATAATTTCGACCCGAATGCTTTTGCTTTGGAGATTCTGTTAGACGGTGAAAATTGATTACAAAAATAATTTCGACAATACAAAGTCGGATAGTAATCACAAAAGCTATACCGTGTTTTCAAAAGTCTGATATCTTGGATATGTCCGGACACGACATCGCCGACTTCGGGCCCGCGTAGCGACGTCATTTAGCGCCAGTTCTCTGTTGAGCTTTCTTTCCTGAATCCGCACTGAGTAACTGCGATCAGCTTAAAATTCTTAATAGGTTTACTTAGTTCGTTTTTGAACACTGTGCGAGTAATTTGGCGATGCAGTTCTTTGCCGCAATAGGAGAATAGCTGGCAGTATTGGCTCGTTCTTTCTTTTCCTTGCTTGTAGATGTTTGTAAGACTGAATGGTACTAGAACATAATTTAAATTTAAAATAAAAAATAATCAAAAAGCTTAATAGACACATTAAACACATGGGCTAGAGGTACAGCAGACAGTGGTAGCGCCGCCATAATTTCATTAGCACACCAATCCGATAGTGCGTTCTTTAGGCTGACAGTTAAAGCGCGGTAGGAGAGCAGTCGTGCTAGATCGATACACTCAAGGCTAAACTTCGGTGCCAGCTGTTGGCGTGGCAAAAACTCGGACAAGCCTCGAGGACATGTAGGGTCGGAAAGTGACGCTTTGCTTAAAGTAGGAAGAAAATAGCGCTGCAATATCTGGCTCTTGTAGGATTTCTCTACCATTTAATTTAGCATACTTATAGGATATGGCTGTTTCCCCTGCTTGCCACAGCTACGCATTACCTGCGCAAGTATGCTTGTACGCACCAATTTCACTATGTCTACCACTCATTCTGTAAAACTTACTGTTACGATTCTGAGTGATAAATATAGTGGAATTTCCTTTAATCAAAGTTGGAAGGCAAATACTTTCTTGCTGGCTTATCACACGTTGTACGCACGATGGTGGAGGTCACGTTGATACTAGCATAGGCAGAAGTAAGTCTACAAGATTGTTTTAAATGCCGTTTTTGTACAGGAGTTCAGGTTTCGGCCATGAGCCGTTAGGGGGACATGTTTAGTTACATTATATGCTGCCCCAAAAAATATATATATACCTTTTACAAGGTACAAATATGGGCCTCTAGAATTAAACCATCTAATCATGTCGAGATTAATTTCCGGCAGTCCTATGAGACTTGTGTGCCGCTGGGACCCGCAGGGTTCTTGAATACTGCATTTATGCGCGTATGCCCGACATTGTTCTCCTTCCTATTCGAGCATCTGTTAGGGCATTTAACGTAGCCTGGTTACTCGGGAGACAGAGCCTTACCTTGCTTAATGCGCGTTCCGACAACGCGGGAAATTAGTTGTTTTCTGCTACGCTTACTGATATGTAGCAGAAGCTCTTGCAGAATCGTTCAAGAGTTCCCCTGTCTAAAATGGTCTGAAATGTAGGTCGTACGTTTCTCGCCGGGTTCCCCACAGCGGTTGAGAACAGCAACAACAACGACCATACCAACACTGACAACAACAACAACAACAACAATAACAGTCAAGTCGCGATGAAAATTAATGACGACTCTTACGACGAGATAGAGACTGGGGTGGGAACGGCAAAAAACCCTGTGGCAGCAGCAGCAGCAGTGAAATTGCCGAAAACGATTACCTACCGCCGACATTAGGCTCCATTCGTCCGACATGACACATAATTGGCTGGATGCTATGCAAGTCAAGGCTCTGTCAGCTGAGTACCCATGCCACATCAAATGCTACGCTAAAAGATGCTTCAACAGAGAGAACAAGGTTGGGCAAAGGCGCGTAGAATGCAATTGCTTTAGAAATCGGGTCCCAACGGTACGCATATATTATACTATGGAAAAGCGGGTTTTTTTCTCACTTAATTGCAGTTGAAACACTAGAAGGGCTACATAACAGCGCCAATGAAGGTGTCTCAACCATTTACGCGTTCGTCATGTTAAGCAAAAACACTGGCCAAAACCGCTGACAATGTTTTATATGAGTTTTATTTTTTTTATTTTTTCATTAGAGTTTATTGTAACAGTAATTACAATTGAGGGTTTCATCTCAGAAACCCAGAGCACGTCACGAGTTTTATTATTATTACACATTAGTTTCCCAGAGCCCGGTAGGTTTGTGGTCTCCTAAAGGACGTCCTCGTGATGGTGCAAAAGGTTTCATGGCAGCAGGCACGGCCTGCTTAGCCAAAGCTGTTCACGCCCTCTGGTAGCCGCTCAACGCCAAATCGATCAATGCTTGAACAAGTCACTGCCGTAAGCTTGCTGTGTCTATGGCGCCACCAGGCGCAAAGAGGATCATGTGAAACTTCTCGTGCATCGTCAACTTCACAGTTCAGGCTCACGGCGGCGCAATAAAAAAACGAGGCTACAATTGCTGATCCTTGCGCGGCGAAGCGGTTAGCGACACGAAACAACGTAACTCTATAGTGAAATGGCGGAAAAGTGATCTCCTGACCCCCAATGAGGGCGTGTATTGAAGCTCATTACAGGTCGGCGCTGGAACGACACACCCCTAGCCAGCGTCGTTAGTGGTACGTCTACAACGGCGAACTAACCAGGATGCGCCAGGGACGCTTGTGGAAGCTCTTGCGTTAGCTACGCGGAAGTATTCGACACGGATAGTGGTGATTATCAAAATAGCCGTGTTCTGCACGCCTTCACTGTGGCGCACAGATCTGGCAACCGGATCCGTCGGAAAAGTGAAGTTGATGAACCACCTATGTCTGCACCCTTAATAGCACCCTGTCAATCATTTTCATGCTCTCATCAAATGCAATCGCACCGTGGCCGCAGTTCAGCACCGGCCGATACGTTCAGGCATGTCGTCGACCCGTTGTCGAGCTTTGCGTGGCTTCATAATGGTCGTTCCTGGTGATTCCCCCAATAAAAATCATAATAATAATTATTATTATGACTAACTAGAGTATACCGAGTTCAGTGCGAACGTTGTATTAGAGTCCGAGCACGGGGCATGTACGAACTATGTATCAAAACGCGAGCACGGGGGTTGAAGTGCCGACTTTTCCTCATAAGTTATAGACAAATTAGAATTTCGCACGACGGCTCATTTAATAGAGCTGGTGCAGTGAAATGCTAGCAAGTAAGTAAAGGGTCGCATGTTGTCCAAGTCCTCCAAATTCGCGAACACTCTTCTCATACTAGTCGTAACGAAGATGCTTTTCTGACTAGCTTTATTTGCTCGAATATACAGCGGGCGCATAGATACTGAAGTGTGTGAAAAACACTGCCGAAGTAAGTATCGAATTCAGCTACAGAATTACGCAGGAGATGAACGCCTGCCTGTTGAAAAGGATTCATTGATCCGCTAGCTGCATTCAAATGCTGAATCTTTTTTTTCACGTCCCCTTTCGAATCAAAACGTGCACAGTGCAGCAGGGTTAAGTCACCGTTCAGTCAACAGTAGAGATAACGTTGGCATCCCATATCCGCCATGGTCGGTAGGTTTGCGATTTCGGTTTCTGGGGCCGCTCAGGCATAGCTGAATTAAACCCAGAGAGAAACAGGCAACATTTCTAAACTCCACAAGCAAGATTGAAAAAATACGTCAGACGTAACCACAACAAGGTTGTCGTTAAAGAGAGTTCCGCGACAACACACGGCATTTTTTGTCAGCCGGAATCTTATTCAGTCTAAAGCCGCAGAGAATAACATGACATAACGGAAGCTGACCGGACGGCCATAGTCTTGTTGCCTTGTAAAAGTACGGGCGTCTCTGGTGTGGGAGGAACTCGCAATGAGCGCATTGGCGGCATTCTTCACCGCATCAGAGTATAACAGGATTTTTTTAATGCGTTTCTGGTATATACAGTTTGTTGAAACGGACAGCAAACACGTCCAATTACGGGCGGCAATTTTGTAAGAGTTCAAAAAAGCCTTACTGCTGCAGAAACGGTTCGGAATATTAAGAGCTTAATCGGCGGCGATAGCATTTCAAAAACTATTGGTTCGCCGAGTTCCGCTCCGTCGTGAACTTAGGCCTTCTGGATGAACCCCGTTCTGGAAGGATTCCTATTACGCTCGAGGAAGGCCTCGTGCGCGAAACTATGAAGAGGAATCCACGAGTGACTACGCATGACTCAGCCAGGTACTTCGGGGCGTGTCACATAACTACCGTCACTCGCTTTCGAGGCCATGGCTCAACCGAGTTTTTGTCGTCCTCTAAAAGAAAAGACATCGTCTTGTGAACAGGAAGGGCGTTATTCATTCCATCAAGACAACGCGAGGTCACATGTGAGTCACACCCAACTTTTGCAGGGCAGCAAACATCGATTGGGAAATTTTGCCGCATCCACCTGACTCGCCGGACATTGGACCATCAGACCAACACGTATGCAGATGTCTGCAGAACTATCTACAAAACGAGAAGTTCCCTTCACCAAAAGCAGTAAAAACACTTCTCAATTTTTTGCTATGGGAATTAATAGTCTAGTCGAGACGGGGGAAAGGTTGTGGCTAAAATGGAAAGTAGTTTAGTTTATTTTTTTAGCAAATAAAGTCAATTTAAACGCTTTTTGTATAAGTCTTTAATATATATATATGTAGGCAGGCCGGGTGTACGATGTCCGAACGCTTTGCCGCTATGTACAGTATGATATTACTAGGAATAATATTGACGTGTAAGTAATCGTAATTAACGTGAATTAATAAGTTAAAAACTCTATATATACATCATATATATATATATATATATATATATATATATATATATATATATATATATATATATATATATATATAAGAAACTCTGTACAGCTAAGTGTACTGCAGTAAGCGAGCGTATCTTGCAGTAGGCACAGACTCTATATGCTCTGCGAAGTTCACAATCGAACAATATTTATAACAAAAGAAAACTGTTTTTCACCACACGTTTTCAAAATCAATATCCAAAGTTATAGTATTCATATATATACATATATATATATATAACCAGTCGACACATACTACTGGTCAATGAAGTACGGATTTCACACGGACAAAATTAATCCAACAGCAAATACAGGCTGGTAAATTGTCTTTATTTCGAAATATTTTTTGGAAATATCCGCTGGCATGAAACATTGCGCTAAGTACCGTAGCGGCGGTGGCTTAGGCGGCTAACGCACCATTCGAAACGAGGCGTTGCCATGGCAACCACGGTGCTGGTAGAATTTGTTGGATGTGGTTGTCATTGCCTTGCTGCTACATACCTCTGCTGGAGAAAGCCTATATAATTCCAGTACGAGAACGCGATGACGATAGATGCATTTAGACGCTATCGTGCCACAGGCAACTTAGCTCATTACGAGCGTCTAAAAAATGTAGTTGTCAGAGCGAAAAAAAACAGTATTGCCGTGTTGCACAAGTAGAGTCTGCAAACAGCGCTGCGACGTATAATGCCCTGCAACAGTGCTTCAAAGTGCCGCCGTTCAGCCTAAACTACAATAGTGGTTATACCTTTATAATGTAGACCAAGTATTGGCTAATATAACTACTCGATTTCATAAACACACCACTTAGCTAAACTTGTTGGCGTATGCCTCTGCTGCAAGCAGTAAATCGATATGGGAAGCTCTCGAACCCTCGTGGAAGCTGGCCGAATACTAGCAGTAGTAAAAGCTGCTGGTGTTGGACGACTCAAAAGGCAAAAGATTATATGTTAGCTTAAACTGCTCCTAAGTTGCTGGCGGAAATAACATTCCCGCGATACTGTAATGCTAAGACATTCATAATGTAGATCACGTAAGATGCTTATGTGCTAAAACTTTTATTTTGTGATATACATATAGATTTTTCATATAGGGTATTCAAAAAATAATGATAGTAAGAATTATAGAGCTCGGTGAAACAAATATTTTTTTTTCAATAGAACATGAGCTCTAAGAGTCTTGTTTCGCAGTGAGAATAAAATTACTACAATTTGTGACACTGGGATTTTTGCCCGGCGTAGGAGCATAAAAGTGCTGTTTTGAGACAACAAATTTTCCTGTTAAAAAGAATTAAGCACATTGTGGTGTTATCTTAACGTTGCTTCTTCTGAAGAACATGTAACGCTGAGCAGAAAATACGACATAGTCGTTTAGAAGAGAATTTGCGTAAATTAAGTTTTGTTTAGCCTTCGCGTCCAATACCTCAAAATCATAACCCTACGATCGTTCACAGCGCTCAAAACTAGCACATTTAGGCAATTTTTTTAACACCCTGTATATACCACACAAAGTGCAATGCAGCGAAATAAGTAAACTACAAGGGTGTTTGCGCTGTTTCTATTCACTGTGATCACTTTGTGTGTCCGAAATCAAAAAGAAGTTTTTTTCAAAGGTGGAAAGGGCCAAGCCTGTAGCATTTAGATACGCCGCATTAAATAGTTTGATCTGCCAGTGTAGTAGATTGAGCCTCTATATTAGCTTATCTCACATGGCAGTTATTGCTACAAAGGATATCGGGTCAAATTTAACGTGGAAATGCTGCGTCAATCATTGGTTCACTGCTCACGGGCAAGGGGATCCCATTTCTGCCGTAGTCGAATCGAGCCAACGTCGAAAATCCATTTGCAATTAAAGGACATAAATAAACGAATTCTACATACTTTGGTGAGTTGACCTACATCAGACAGATCAGGTAGTATACGGTATATTTGGTTGTTTTTAAGTTATTGGGCTCGTTTGTGGCTTTTTGTCGCAGAAGACAGTCTCACTTTGTAGTCAAAGGGCAGAGTAACCTTCCGCAAAGTCTGACAACGAGGACTACGTTGAGTCGAGTACTACGAGGTCAGGCATTATTATAATGAATAATAATAAGAAATAATAATTAATGTAAATGCACTGCCCAAGCCCTTGCTATAATCGCAGACGAGCATTAAATATTTCAGTGCTTACTGAAACTGGCAAACTCTTCCTTATGTGACTAAGGAACTTTTAGTCCTTACTCTTCCTCACGCTTTGTAGGAAGAATGGGGAACCCAATCCCTGCTCGGGACATACTCGTAGACTAAGGAGAGGGTTGCAGCATTGGACTCCCCTCTCCGAGGTCTCGAGGTTATGGTTCCAATTCCGAACCAGGGGAGGGCGGGAGAGGTGGTTTCTAGTGGGTAGCACGCGCAAATTGGATAGAGTGTTATACTCTTCCCCGGCGTTTAGTCCCACACTACCCTCTACTGACATCAGAGAGTGTGCGTACAGCATTTTCCACATCTACAAAAAAAAAAAGCAACAACAAAGAAAACATGGTGAGCGGTCACTGGCACGTAACTACGCCGCCAAAGATTTCGCCAGCCGGCTAACGACCGTCTAACGGCCTTCGAACAGCTGATGTTGTCACGCCTGGACCACCGCCAACACTTACGAGTCCAGCAGCATTCTTTCAGCGAGCCAATTTGCTTTACACGTACAACACATTCCAGAGTGAACTGGGTTTTAGCTTCAGCGCACCTGCGGCGGGAGCCTGTTGACTCTGCCGAAAGTAGCAAAGTTTGTCACGGCGTTCTCATTGTGTTGGCGGCGGCGGCAGAGGCGGCGGCGTTTAACCGTCGAGGCCCGAATTCTTTCCTCGAAGGCTTAAATGCTTGGCAATGCCTGGCGACAGTATCGGTCGATTGCTTCTTTTTGTAGCATTCCTCCGGCGGGAGATGGGCCGATGAAAAGCTTAAAGAATTTCGACCCGTCTCGAGACAGGCAGACACCGGAACACTCTACGACTCATTTATCGATCTGTGAATGTTCTTTAAGTTCTTTTGTGTTGACTCGCTTAAAATTGGTTGACTGATAGAGTGGAATTTTTTTTTATATATTACGGCAATCGGCTATGTGATCTTTAAGGTTGCCGCTTTTATTTATCATATAAATGCAAGGTTTCGATACGTTTAGGCTAGTTGGAGTGCCAACAAACGTAGCGTGTGTTCTGTCGCCATACGCATAAAGTAATTGAATTAATAATTGCCCGGTAAAGTCACTGCCGTTTTAAGGACTTTCCTTGACTGGTGTCGTGGTGAACTGCGAATATGGCAACAGCGCCATCAGAGCTTCCACTTGTCGCTAATGCTAGCAGATCGTCTCCTCGAGCCACTCAGCATCAGCAGTCTCGATGGCGAAGTGATTACGTTCGAGAGCTCCTTATACAAATAATAATAATAATAATAATAACAAAAACATTTAAACACTACTTGTTCTGTGCGAAACAATACAGATGTGAAAAAGCAGCAGAGATGGGCGTTAGCTAAGTGCAGTGAGATAACAGTGGAGCAATACACAGGCTTTTGGGAAGATTCGTAATCGCCGACGAAACCTGAATCCACTAGCTTTAGAACGGGAAGATGCCACCAGGGAGCAAATCTCATACGAGAAGAAAGGCCAGGGTAAAGGAGCACATCTCGACCGAAAAAGTTCTAGCGACCGGTTTCTGAGATATAGAAGATATTCGGTCGGTTAACTCAGTACCTTTCTGGAGAAAGACCGATAACTGGGGAGTACTTCGCAAGGCTCTTGAACCAGCGGAGGGAACGCGTTACAGGACTACGGCCCAAGATGCAGACGATGGCAGTGCTGTTTCACCACGACAATGAGTACGCCCACACGTCTCACTTTGCCATGGCCAAATTACGCGAACTAAAGTTCCCAAGTGTCGAGCACCCCCCCGTATTATCTGGACCTAGCACTACCGTGTGACTATTTCTATCTGATTAGCCTATTATCTGTATTAAACCTCAAGAAATATCTCCTCGGAAAGAGATGCCAGAGCAACCTTTGATATGATACAGGCCGTAGACGAGTATTTTGGGTCTAAAAACTCTAAATATTTTGCTCTATATCTAAAGGTGCTGAATAATATGCTAATATAAAGGCTACTGAGAATCGTTGCA
The DNA here is from genome assembly GCA_003439945.1 of Dermanyssus gallinae. NCBI lineage: Eukaryota > Metazoa > Arthropoda > Arachnida > Mesostigmata > Dermanyssidae > Dermanyssus > Dermanyssus gallinae. The sequence goes on from QVRM01003916.1 coordinate 115,648, forward strand.
CTAGATGCACGGAGCTTCGCGGAGACTATACCGAATAATAAGACATACGTGTTCTTTGTCCGTTATTGTTTGTATTCCACGTTACGAACTTGTCAATCAACCTAGTATACATAAATACAAACAACTGTATATATATAAATACACACGTATATATATATATATATATATAGAAAAAAAAAAGAAAGAAAGAGAGAGGGAGAGAGGATAACACGAAACATAAGCTGGTAAAGGTGAAGACACTGCAAACTGCAGCAAAACCTGAACCGACGGCTACAAATCGCAAAAGCGGAAATTATTCCACGGTTCACCGGCAAGGGACCGGACAAGCCGCAGCAAGCTGTCCTGGAGCAAGAAAGAACAACCTCGTTATTCTATGCTCCTTGCTTCGGCGTGGAGGATATGAGAGAGGTGGACAGCGGAACGCTGGTAGATCTAAGTAACACGTAACTACTGTTCTTAGCGTATTTTTTTTTATTTACGGTCAAGCTGAGAGTTTAGGGTTATGTGCGGAATACGAAACTAGGCAAATGCCCTCCTGCCACATGTAGGCAAACGTCTATCGTTTTGGCGTAGTTTTTGATGACATATTGACAGATTTCGTGATCTATAATGTTTTGACAATAACTTTGTGAATACGGTCTTTTAGCTCGGGGATTGATTTGGGAGTACTCATGTAGACGCAAACCGTAACAAAAACAAGGATTAAGATAATTTTGCCGGCCAGTTAATGTGTCATTTGGCGAAAATAACACTGCCCGGAATTTTCGTACAGAACAGCTGAACAGCCACTGTGTGACTTGTGTGACTCATAGTGTTGAAACCACATAGCGTCCACGTCATTTCCATCCAATTCCGGCCACAAAAAGTTTTCTATCATGCCCCACTTTTGTTACCTGTTAGTGTGTTACAGGATCTATGACATTTTCAGGTTTTAGATTCAACAGAGCCCATCTGATCAAATATAGAACGTTGGTAGATAGCATCGGTGGCCCTTGCACTGTATCGCCCGGTAGAACGGTCGCTGAAGTGTTCAAATGGTATATAATGACTATTGTATTGTAATTGTGAGCCATCTTGAAATGCAAAGTTATTGCGAAATAAACTGTCATAATCATCGGAACGTTGGTAGAAAGCGTCCACGAGACGTTCCTAAGGCGCCTGCGGTTGAGATGACCTTAATGTGTGTTAGGTAATTTGTTCCTCGTATTGACTCAGTTTTTACGCAAGACAGCATATCTGTCTACGTCAACTAGCCAAATAGTAATTGCCAGGCTACTTTTTGGCGTACGCTACTGTCAATCATTTAAAAAGCCAGCAATGAAACGCTCTAAAAACCCGTTGTGGCCTGTTCTGAGTTCCTAAAAACGGATTGTTTGCTTGGCGGATAGCCAATTGGGCGCATGCAAATTCAAATAGTACTCGCGTCTATTTGGCAATTAGTTAAGTCATTCTTTCAAGAGCACGTATACTCAAAACAGTGCATATTTGACCATGATAATTGTAGCACACACCCTTTTATGTGATGATGAAAGAGGTGATTTTGTGTGTTTGTGTTTCAAAAGAGTCTACGTCGAATGGGCTCAGACGTTTCTAAGAATAACTTGCAAAGATCGGCTAAACGCCTGCGGCTAGATAGATGCGTCTTGTGAAGCCACTCGTACGGTGACGAAGCTCGTTTTAGTACTGAAGTCGTGTATGAAGGACGTATGGAGGACGCAGTGAGTCGCACTAGCAACACAAGGTGAAGTGCTGCGGCAGTTCGAGGCAGACGCTCTCGAGCGGCAGCGTGGGTTTCGCATTGTACCACTACTACTACTACTACTGCTATTACTACTAATTACTACTACTACTACTACTACTACTAACTAATACTACTAACTACTACTACTATTAAAGTAAAGTTTTCGAGCTGACCCTCAGCCAAGATTTAACGTCCACGGAATTGTTTTTCACATTGCTTCACAGACGGACCCCCATAAATACAAATGTGCAACGGTGGGGCTCGAACCCGCGCACCTATATGTCTCCTCCGGTTGCGAGGCGCAGGCTTAAGCCACCACGCCACCGGGCTTGACAACTACTACTACTACTATTACTATTCCTACTTCTGCTACTACTTGCCTTGTGTGTGCCCCTGGAGAGCATGCTTCGAGCGGACAGATCAGCCGGTGCCGGTCCCCCGCCGTCGGGGGGAACTGCCAGCCGGTCCGGACAGGGGCCATACGATGACGCCGACGACGAGCCACAATAGCTGCTCTCCTCTCCACCGGCGCCCAGCATGTCTCCACGGCCACGGCCGCCGAGACAGTCGATCTGAGTCAGGCTTTTGCTGCGATGCGCCTGAAACACGAACAAGATGACACGACGACATCAACACCAACAACAACAACACAACAACAACAGAAGAAAAATAATTATCATCTCATAGAGAATAATCGTCTGAGCAGCTAGTTACATAGTCAAGTATCAATATACGTGCATATATATATATATATATATATATATTACTTGTTCCGGGCCTTACGGGCTTTTAATGAGCCCCTGTGATGTGCGGGGAAGTCGTAACGTGACTTTGCGCCGTCAAATGAGTACTGCGTCTTATTTAAGCTTCCATCCCAACTGTACAAAAGGCTATGCATCTCCTTATATATATATATATATATATATATATATATATATATATATATATATATATATATATATGCCAACTTCACAGTATATCAGACATAGAGGAGTTACATACAATAGTTTATGTATATTTATTTATATATATATATATATATAACAACTCAACAGCAATATCAGGAACGGTAACGCACGCAAAGCAAACATTACAATAAAAGCCATGACAACAGCAACGACAACGACTGTAAAAACATTTTCTCCATATCATCAATGAGCCACCAGTAAGGAGCAAATGCGGTAAGCGGGAAGAACAACCTAGATTATTTGGCCGCTCAATATATATATATATATATAAACAGGGTGATAATGGTACTGACTGCTCAACCTCGCAAAGTTTAAAGCATTGTGTCTGTTTATTAACGCATTTTCGAACTTACAGCAACGATTAAAATGTTTCTCGATTTATGGCCAATGTTCAAGATATTCGTGAGAATATGTGGATCCTATTTGAATGGCAACATTGAACAAGTGGTCTGAGCTGGTAGTCGTCACTACATCAAATGGGCACGTACCTATCTATATAAGACCGGTTTGAGTGTAAATGTATTAGGTTGCTGGTCTGCCCTTTATGCTTTTGTAGCTATTTCATGTGAGGGATCTACTAAGTAATCATACTGCTAGGTCGTTGTCGCAGACAAGCAAGACGCAAAAGTGCTCGGGATGGATGATTAATCCGATCTCGATCAATATAGGTTAGCTGCACGTAAGGACTAGTTTAGTGGTAGTTCTTGTACTATACGCCGTTTAAAGTTTTAGAGCCTGTAATACGCTATATCGCTATGCCATATTCTCCTATCTTTTACCTGCAGATCGAAGGGGCTACTGGAAATGGCCGACACATTTTTTTAAATAGATAGAGAAGGTTCATCCGCTCGAAATGGTCGTAGGCCTTGCAGATAGCGGCCACGAGTTTAACATTTGCAGTCGGACAGGTGTTTTTCTGAACCGCGCACCACTACTTATATTCGAGCTAAAGTAAATGTCTACTTCTAGATGACGCTACGTGGTGTTGAAATAAGCGCGCTAGGCAGCTTTACGGAACTCTAGACATTGAATCCTTCTATCTACGGATCAAAGAGCTGACGGCATGGAATATTGCAGCCAGAACTTTGACCGACTTTGATACATTACATCAAACATGCACCAAGGTCACGTATAATCCTGTAGCTATCTACTTCCTTACCTATCGGGCCAACGACGTGAATTACAATAACTAAGTCCGTCTTACAGCGCGCCACACAGTATAACAGGGGCGCAACTCATTGAGAAGCAAAGTGTTACAAAATATTTCAGCTGACATTTATTGGCAGAGTGGAAATTCACCATAGAGTGCGAACAAACTGTGAGGCACTAAGTGAGGCATTACAAAATGTAAGACAATTAGTGAGGCATTTTGGGCGATCCTTGTATTTCGATGCGAGCTTTGAGCTCCAAATTTGCTGGGTCATTCATTGCAAGCCACCAGTCGACTTGCTCACGAGAACCCCATGCACCATCTAATACCGCATACAAATTAGACAGCGTTGCTTTGCGGCTTTTTTTTTTGGTGAGAGGGAAAACCCCAAAGCGGGTAGTGTGGGACTCGATGCCGATGCTGTTGGCATAATACCCACTAAAAACCTCTCACCTGAATGGCCTCAGGAAGAGGCGAGGAGCTAGAACCATTCTTTGATACTACTTCAACAACTTTGCTCTGAGGCTGATAGAGCAAAAAGACTTGCTTGATGTCGGGTGCTCCTGAGCACTTTCAAGCAGAAAGCAGCAGGCCGTGAGCACGAGTCTATTGCCACGATAGGAAATTCATCGCATACGCCGCGGTCAACAGGCGAAACGATCGTTGGCCTGCCCACAATCCAGAAGATGTTGTTGATCCTATTGTGGGACCGAGCAAACTTCCAGCTTATGTGTCATTGCGAACCAATGGTCGAATAGTTCGCAATGCTGACATACTCGGCATCAAACGCTAGGACAAACGCTAGTGCGTATTGAGTGTGAGAGGCCTAGCAAAACAAGGACGTGAGGGCACGACACTTATTCAAAAAAAGACCAAACAGTGACACAGGAACTTGCTTATTTGCAATGTTCTGCAAACGGACTTTTAAACTTGTTGTTTTTCGGGCTGGTTCTCCGCCATCATGAACGTGTACGAAATTGCGTTCGCATTGCTTTGTAAAATGGACCCCAGTAGATACAAATGCGGCACAGCGACAATCGAACACACGTGCTGCATCTATGCGTTTCCTCCGGTCGCAACGCGCACGCAAATACACTCACCACGCGATCGGACTCGGCAAACGAACTTACAGTACGTGTTCCAGCTAGGCGTCGCTACAACTCATATCGGCCCTCGTGGGGTCCACGAGTAATAATAATAATAATAATAATAATGAATAGTCATTCTCTGGATTTCTAAAGTCTAGCAAAACTACTCATGATAATAATAAGACAGAATGGCTCACTGCCTCCACTCAGCAGACATTTGTCTTGCCAATCTTGACAGACAGGCCTTGGTGAATGTTTGCCGGTTTAGATCTTGAATTGATGAAATAAATATGCCTACCGGCACGTAAAAACGCCGTCAATTATTTGTTTTCGTTTATTTGATATTTTATTTCTTTTCGCCAATGGTACTGTGTCGCACACTAGGTCATTTTGCTTTGTGCAATTGTAGTAGATTAAGCCGCCAAGTACACCGAACAAGTGGGCTCGAATATACAAGAACACCCCACCCCCGACAACGCTTGAAGAAATTATGTACGCGGCTGTACCGAGGCGAGTCACATGTGGGGGCCTCTCGCTGAGAGGTTTTTAGCCAGGGTAACTTTACACACACACACATATATATATATATATATATATACTGTCCAGCTTCGAGACCCTCATTCGGCCAACCAAGAGGGGGTGTTTCCCTACTGGTCCGCCGCTGTACCACACATGAATCGGAATGCACAGCAGGCGGAGAAACTCATAGAGAAGCTCAGCAGAGCGGTGTCGGCGGCAGCGCCTTGTGGAGCTCCAAAACTGCTGGCAGGCGACCTTAATTGTAGGACACAGAGAATTTGAACACGGAGAATTTTCCCCGCACCTCTGAACTCCCCGAGGCTTTAGAAAATTGCGTTTGCAAATGTGAACGACGCCTTTACCTCCCACGTTCTACGCTAATGATGGAGGTCCCGATAATGCCACTCATTGAGGCAGGCCATCCACAATCGAGATCTTCTATACCCTAATGAAGTACTCGGCGTAATCATGACTGGGTGCAAGAAACATGGCCCAGTAGACGATGTCACTCAGGTCAGTATTGCAGAGCATGCGGCGTCCTCTGCAACCCCGAAGCACGTCGGTCTGGGAAAGCAGATTGACTTGAATATGTTCCGCACCAGCCCACACCGATGGCATTCCCGAGTAGTTGGAAGCACCGTCTCCCGCAGAACTTTCAGACTTGCTGATAAAAGTCCTCTGCTTTGCGGCACATCGAAACACGGCGTTCCACCGACAGTCTCCCAAATAATTCAACTCTAACTGCTATGGGGTCAGAGCGTTTAGAGTACACATGCTGGTCCTATCTCGTGACTGTCCAGAAATGGGATATTTCTATTGCGCACATCGCCGTTTCTCTCGCCAATTATAGGACCTAAAATTAAGTTTACCACATACATTATTTATAACGAAATTAGGCTTCCACAGACGTTTTACAACAAATCGCTATTTGTTTGTTGCAACAGGCCGTAAGTGGCCAAGCGTGTAAAGCGGCACTAAATTTTACCGCTACGGACCCAAAAATAGTCTTTAGCAGAAGAAGACCGACAAAAGAAACGAACGCCGTTCTCGAAACGAACAACCTCTAGCCATTTGTCTAACCGGTAATCAGCATTTAGCCTTTCATTAGCGGAGGAGAAAGTACCATCGCAGGTTTCACGGGGCAAACAAATTTCATCGGGGCTCACTTTGCCTTGCCCTTAGTTTAAGGCGATGTTTTGCTTTGCTGTGCTGGTTTAAATCTGAATAGTTGGGCAATCGTATTTAATTTTCGGCACTACGTAAATGTATCACAATATGTCACGACTGTAAAAAGATTGAAGCTTTTGAGGAACTTTGAGGTTATGGGCACCGCTGCTCTAATTGTCAGCGTTAGCACATAAATGACCTTTGGTAAGCGTTTCTCTGGGGTTTATGCTTACAAACGTGTACATTTTCGAATGTTTGAACCGAATATTTACAATTACAGCAATTTTTTCTAATGCCGCTAACTAAGGTTCAACGTCAACGTTTTATGTCAAATATTTCCTTCATTTATTGTATATACTATTTTTGTTTTGAGATAGCGAATAGCAACAACGCGTGTTTTAAATGTTTAAATTAAAATCGTAACTATCGAGCGTTCTATATATACATATATATATATATATATATATATATATATATATATATATATATGATAAATAACAAATAATAGTTGTAGGCGTAATGGTGTAACGACCTTAATGAGGCCACTTTATTGTACTGCCCCGGCTCAACCATCCATTGTTAGCGGAAAGCCCTTTATGCGCCAGGCGCTGAATTGCCTAAATCTCAAACAATGTGCTTTTTGAGAAGCCGGGCTCGGTTCTCTCGATCGGCCAGTTTCTTCGTCTCCATCGCATCGAACCGAGCCAACAGGCACAAAAGAGAGTCTTCTCGCTCACCCGCGCTAGCGAAGTGGCCCCGAAGCGAAGCACCATATCAGTTTTTACGTAGCCTCACAAGCCGCGGCATCTCAGTAAGCCACCCGTTCCGTTATTCGTTGACCAAAACGTCTGAGTAACCACCCGTCGAGGGCTTTAGGCTTACTATTTGAAGCGGCTTCCTTAGTGTGGCTCCCGGGCAACACTGAGAGTGTTGCCGCCTCTCCTGCACGTCCTGCACGTTTTTTTTTTTCTAAGGTTCCAGGGAATGTATGACGCACATGCATGCATCACTTGCAGCTACTTGCAGTGACTAATGTGGGATTTAGAGACCTACTAAAGCCCGGATTCTTCCCCACCGCCACTAGGCTCGAAAGTACTAGGCCTATTTTCTTTTTTCGACAAATCGATCACGCATCAAAGCGGCACTTGACGAGGAAGCAGAGAAGATGGATGTTGCGTGAAGACGGCATATATGAACGGTATTGGATGAATGCTTAGGTAATACATGTGCTGCCGTTCTAAGCGACGCTGATTCAAAAGGATGACATAAGTATATCTAGATATACGTGTCAAGCGAATAATAATAATAATAACAAATCAATCAATCATACTTGTATTTGTACAAACGCACACAACGTGCAGCAACATGTGTTCGCGTTTATTTGTAGTGCATTCAATCTAATATATTCAAAGTCGAGCTATTACGAATAAAACTGTTTAAATCGCATTACAGCATTTTTCCATTACTGCAAATTTGTTGTTACAACAACAACATATAATATATATATATATATATATATATATATATATATCGGTATACACACAGTTTCAACATCAATACACACGAGAGAGAGAGAGAGGCACGTCGTATCCGCGCAGCGATGTATGTATATATGCATGCAGTAGTGAGAGATGTTATTAGCTGATATGAATTTTAGGTAATATCTACTAAATTCTTGTGAAATATATATATATATATATATATATACGTTTCCAAGCTCTATATGCATAGAGAACGTGCGGGCTGTTATATCACGCCCCTTACCTAGGTCACCAACATTCCTCGCGTTGCATCTCGCTGTACATTCTGCCTTAATAATCTCTGGAACGGCAACGCACCCCACCTGGAGTTCGCCGTTTTAGCTATGAGTTGACGGCAAACTTTGTGCAACAGCTGCTGTGCATTCGCCAGCCGGCCGCACCTTCAATGTCTCCTCGAATGCGTAACGCGACACACTGGGAGACCGGCTAGCCATCAAGCCTGACTCTTTGCAAAGGGAATACATAGCACTATGTCTACCGCTCTCTCTCTCTCTCTCTCTCTCTCTATATATATATATATATATATATATATATATATATATATATATATATATATATATATGTATATACATGCGTAGGCATAATCATAACAGCTATATTAGATCGGCTATATTGTAGCAGATTCGTTTTGGTCCAAGGCAGTTCGTAGAAGCCTGCAGGCATCCCGAGTTAGGCCAGACCCCCGCTCCCCATCCAGCTGTTATAAACGCTACATTCGCCGCGACCCCTCTCGCGCTACTGCCCGACAGACTGGCAGAGCTTGTCGAGCAGCATACTAGCCCACGAGGCACGTCGACGCCGCTAGTTCAGAATAGCAGGTCGGGGCCGCAGCAGTCAAACAATTGCTCTTGGCACATTTGCGACAAGGCGTTTACAGGACGACGTTCTTCACGGCATCTGTCACACAAACAATCACTCATCTGCCACGACGCGACGTTCACCCCGCCACCAGAAAGCAGTATCCGTCTCAACAGGATTAACGGAGCCCCGTGAGTTCAATTTGTGTCGCTAGGATCATCCCCAAAGAGGTTCGTCCAGCCGTCGCTACAGCATTAACGGAAACATTACAGGCTACTGCCGCACTGAACTGTACTGGCCGATACACGGATGGCCCTGCTCTTGTTCGCGGCGGTTGTGTTACAACTGCAATTTGTAAGAAATCCTACTTGTCTTCGGCGACAATTATCAGCAACAATCGGCAAACATTTCGAGGCCGACTCATAGTTGAATATCATCACTTCGACAGTTCGACCGAACCCAAGCCGCCGTTAAACTGACGAAAGGCGATCCCTTCAGCACTGTCCGAATTCTCTGAGCATAGGACACATTTTCCACGGAGGCCGACATTTGTGCAGCCCTGTGCGAAAGACATTCCACTGCTCCTGATGACATCAACTTGTTTTCTCTGCTCCATAAAGGTGGCATCCACGGCAAAAGGCGGCATTCAATGATACGATACGCTCGGACCCGCACCCTTCTGCCTAGGGATCAACGAATTGGTCAATTTTTTCGCGTCCTTATTTAGTACGTGGTACGTAGATGATTGTTTGATTGCGGATAAGCTTGAGGCCATCCTGGCAGATGTTCGCCGGATACAGTGTTTTAAAAAGCTTCGTTTGATTATTGAAGATGAAGCTTCATCTTCCAACGCGTCCAACGACAGCAACGGACTACAAGAATGGAGCTCGAACCCAAAAAAAACGTAGCTTAAAGCCACTAACGTGGAGCTATCAAACATCGAAAACACAATTTGTTTTCGATATTTAATTGGAGCTGTGCTTCAATCCACCATTGCCGGAAACGAATATAAATTGGTGGAAATGCATTTATATCCGAATAAATAACTTTGCCAGATCCCTGCATGTGTGTACAATGCGTGTATTGTTGTTGTTGTTGTGGGCGCTACAATCATACGTACTGTTGTCGCTAAATACCGTCACCATCGACGTTGTCGTCTATCCAGATCGTGATTTTCTAACGCTAACGTGGGCTAAGCTGTATTTAGCGCAGGCGACAGAGATTGCTTCTGCAGCATTTAGCCGCACTTCAGCCGAAACACCTTTATTACGACTGTTGTTGTTGTTCCCGTCATCATAGCTCTTCTTTCTTTAGTTTCATCGGGTTAGCCGCTGTCGCGTTCATTTTTCTTGCTTCGCCCGGTTCCCGATTCCCGATCCTGGTTCCGCCGATCTTGCGCCCTAGCGCCTGTCTCTATGTCACCGAATCAGTGTGAAAACGCTCATCTCAATAAATTAGCATTTTTGCCCAACCTGACACCTCGGAAATCGGCAGTCTTCGAGACGGGAGAGTAGCAGAACTAGGCTGGCAAAAATTCCAAGAGAGGACGCGACACGAACTTTAAAAGATGAAGACAGATCACTATGCCTATATATATATATATATATATATATATATATATATATATATATATAGTATTTCGACTACTTAATCCTCTGCTCAATCATGCGAGGTGCTGGGAGGTGTCCATCGTCTAAGAGATAGTTGTCATGCAAAAATGTGCTAATCCAATTGATTCTTCGATCTAAGGTAGTTGATGGTTGATGGTTTGGTGACAGTTAGTCGCCAGTCAAACAAAATGCGCCAGAGCGCGTAACAGTAGCAAGTACAGGAGAGCTGTGAAACTTTGCATGCAGCGTTCGTCGCCCGAAAAGTGTGCTGCTCTAATGCTAAAGTGCTACCGTAGCGGTCCTTCAAACCTTTTGCTAACTATGGTCAAGATGTATGGAACTACCTTTAAATTTGCGCGTCAGAACGAATGCCTCATATATATATGTATATATATAATTCATCCGTAGATCCCAACAGATCAAGAAAGGACATCCCTTCTACTAAGGAGGAGCGAATCGTCACCCTGCCAAAATGCGCGCGACCTATTGTTTCCCTTTCGTGTACACTTAATTTACAACCGCGCTTTTTTTCACCCTGAATAATTGATTACATTGAATAAATAATGGTATCTAACCGCAAAATCTTTTTATATATGGAACCATCATTTAATTTTCAACGATCTCCTCTCTAAATCTGCCCATACGAGCGCAGCGGATCTTCGACGAGCGGTGAAAAAGGGCGGTAGCCGCGCGAGTCGTTCCCGCCCGATGTCTGCTCGACCCGGCAACGTCGAACACCAGCGACCACTTGATTAGTTAATTAATTAACTACCACACACGACTGGCACATAGCGCATAAAAAGATGAATCTAATCAAAGCACCGAATGACGAGCTAGCATTGTTTGTTTCTACGGCTTCTACTCACTAGCCAACTGACCTAACGCATTCATGCCCGATGCCAATCTTTTCCCAGCCGCAACGATCACGGAGCAACAAAAAAATACAAAACCTCTCACGGCTTAATCACCATTACCTAAATGATCTTTCCCGGGGCAAAAAGCACAGTCCCCATTTGTTTCGCTTCGGTGGGCACTTTTTCTGACACTGTTATGCGTTGGCCGTATGGCGAAAGAAAATCGAAAAAAAACGTAGCAGAACCTGAATGAACCTGGAATAGGCGCACGGAAAATCTCTTCTCCTCTCTGTTGTTCTATAGCTACCGATAACGTAGCAGATATTCGGACATCTACGATATACTGCTGCCACTAGCTTTTGTTGAAGTCCGTTTAAAAGAAAGCGGGAGGAAAAGAAATGCGTGCAGTGCACAGTACCCAGTGGTCACTGAAGTAATACCACAAGTATCCCGGTCATGTAGGTTAGGGGGTCACCAGGTTTTTAGTGGGTTTGAGAGTCCCACACTACCCAGACCAAAGGGTGTGCGTTATGCATTTTTGTTCCTGGCCCCTGTAAAAAAAAACAAAAAAAAACCCAGTGGTCTGGGTAGTGTGAGACTCCCAAACCCACTAGAAATCTGGTGGTCGCCTAACTTATATGACCGAAAAATTTGTGGTATTACTTCTGTTACTACTACGAGAGCCTTACCATCACCTTATACAGTGTGAACGAAATATTCTCTACTGCTGCTGCTGCCGACAGCGTAAACTGCTACTTTTATTCCCATGAGAGACAGGTATACATAGGTTTCAGCCAGGAACAGTCCTAGCCAGTTTCAGCTAACTGCAGCCGACCAAAGATGAATAGTCGCAGCAGTCGCTTCGTGGTAGTAGAAGTCGTGGTTGTCATGGTATCATAACCAGATGGCCGTTGTCGTCATGATCAGCGTTGTATAATAGTGTGTAGCGAACACGCAGGGGGAGAGCACGCTTGTGTCTCGTAATGCGGATCGTTTAATCTCGGGGGTTAGTGCAAAGAAGCTAATGGCGGGTGCAGCGCTGAAAGTGACGTGTTGACAGCGTTCCCTGCGGGCCCGTCTAATCATAGGGTTATATCGGCTGTGTTCGTTCGTTCATTCGCTTGTCTGTGTGGGCGGCACATTTCAGTGAGCGCGTATTCTTGAACTGGGCAAAATAATAATCCGACGAAGAGAGACCACCCGACTAGAAACGAATATCCATTAAAAGATTGTATCCCAACGATAAGACTGTAGCTAGCTCGATTTGCTATTCAGCAGTAGAACGAGTAATAAATAGTTCTACTGACGCATAGTAAGTCTTCGAAAAGGCATTCAGCTTAATTCCAGAAACAGGTCATCAACACTAAATCAACGTACGAAACAAAATTAATAATAATAATAATAATAATAATAATAATAATAATAATAATAATAATAATAATAATAATAATAATAATAATAATAATAATAATAATAATAATAGTAATAATAATAATAAAGGAGATTCATTAAAGAGCTTGGCAAGCGGATACAGGAGAACACAGGCGACCGACGAGAGAGCGAGTTCCTGCGGCAGTTGCTCTCGCTGGCGGTATGCAGAGGTAACGCTGCCTGTATAATCGGGTCAATGTTTTGAGAGGAAGAGACTGCTACCGATATATTTAATTATATAATTATACATGTTCAGACCTCACAATTGTATGATCAGCAATAATAATAATAATAATGAAGTCATAACTTTAACTGAAGTACGCGACCAGTGACTAACATCATCGCAATAGCTAACGGTTGACAACAAGTGGAAATAAAACGACAGAAGTGCTTTTACTAAAGTTGTTGGTGGAACAACGGTTGGCTGGTGGCACTATTTAAGGGTCAAGGGGTTGACAACTTTGAAGCCTCGGCCTGACTGATGCCAAATACATTACAAATGATCTTTTTGCAACGTGCGTGTGTGAACGCAAGGGATCTTGCCGTCTTACCGTTCTCATAAGCTCATAGGCAGAGTAACACTGATCGGCAACAAATAAATTGCCTTGCACTTCGCTTACGATGCCAACAGGCCTCCGTTAGTACCATGGAGTAACCTTACTTTAGTACCATGGAGAATGTCTTGCAGCTAGAAGCGTTACAGCGTCTTAGTATGACATGATACAATTGTGTGTGTGTTTGTGTGACAGATTCGTGCCCGCACATAGCAGATATATATATATATATATATATATATATATATATATATATATATATATATATATATATATATTTATAGATATATATATAGATATATATATATAGATATATATATATATATATATATTATATATATATATCAAGATTGACTATAGTCCCAGAGAAAACATGCATCCCAACTCCCGGAAACCTCCGGTTAGCTTACCCTAGTGAACTATTTGCCACATTGAATGTCTAGCGGTAGCATTTTATTATAGACGCATTTTCTTCGGCTCTTGTCAGTCTCTGCTAGCTTGCGGCCGCGTAACCAGCCTCATTTATTTGTGCTATTCATCAATGTCATCACCATAGTTTAGTAATGTTGCTTACTATTAGTTCAGTTACAGTTATTATTAAAAGCCTTTCAAAAACTAATGCAACTGCTATGTACGTCCCCACACATGGAGGCTTGTGCCGGTTTAGTCATCGTCTCTCATCTAGTCAAGAGTGTTTTCCTATCAGCTGATAATCCTCTTTTACTCCTATTAGGCCTTTCTATTCCACGCGCGCTCTCTTTCTCTTTCTCTTGGTCAGATGTGTTTCGCGACATAAGTATGGATTCTTCTCATCGGTTGAGGAGGAACTACCCTTTTATAGGCTGTAGCTGCACATAGATAATAGTTACGTACGGCTTTAATTCTAGACTTAGTTGTTGGATTAGGCATGGTGTCCCCTAAAGATGGATCAATAAATCTATAGACGACGAGACGGATAGATGTGGATTGGTGTATATAAATATATATATATCGATGACTGATTAAATTTCTGATGATTGACCTTGTCGTCACGATATGACCGCCCGTCCCTCGTATGATGTGGCCGCCGACGTGCTGCGTCCTGAAAACGAACATGGTTCGCCGACCACCGCCAGACGAAGGCGCTGGCGGGGTTGACAGGAACGAAACACGGCAGGAAGTAGGGAAGCCCTTCAAAAGGCGCCAGCCCGGGGCAGCGGGAAAAAGCGTAGCGACGCCCGGCCAACGTCTCAGACAGCGTTCACAGAACGAACGATGGGGTCGATGAAGTCGATGACATGTTGTTTGACCACTTGGTCGAGATCGTCCGAACCAAACGTCCGAACCCCTATGAATAGGGGGCTTGGGCACCGACGAAGGCGTCATAGACCTCCGATAGGGCTTAGCTAGAAGCGGCATTAGCAACAGCTGCTATTGCTTCAGCGAATCGACTCCGCTCTAATTTCGCTATATTGTCCTAGTTCGTCGTGGTTGTTGTTGTTATTATGATTCTGGTTCGCTGCCATCTCGTCTAGTCATTCTTTCGCCACCGTCGCCGCCGCCGCCGCCGTCGTCTGCGCGCGAGAACTTCTGCTCGTCGACGCAGAAGCCAATCGATATATAATCAACCATACAGTTAGTAGTTGGCGTTCTGCAGTAGCAGAGTAGTCGGTGGCAGAATGGCCCTCCGTTTGTGCTTATAGTACTAGTAAGTGCAAGTAGTGATTCTAGTAATCTTTGCAGCACAGCAGCAGCAGCAGCCTTACGGGTTGTGATTTATTTTATAGTTCTTTGCAGCTTACGGACAAGGAAGAGCGGATGGAGGCAGAAAGCACATAGCGCTCTAGAAATGCGTTTGACTTCTGCCCATGTTGTTGCCCTGGATGCAATATGGTGAAAGTCCGGACCTGCAGGTACTATCGCAATCGTATTAGCATGCACAAAAAACGCTAGCCTATAAATAAAACACAAGAACATGAAAATTTACCGCGTAGAGAGAAGTGGTTAGAATCGAATGATCCACTGGCAGATAGCGTCCTATTTGTTGACGTTTAGATGCAATTTTTAAAAAAGTCAATTCTCCTAATCCCAGGCAACGGCGTGCGAAAGGGGCGAGCCTATGCACGTGTCGGTGCCACGGCAGCCGTGCCCCAAAAATCGGGCTGCGTACTGTTCTTTTGTACAGATTTCAACAAAGACTCAGTGCACAAGAGCATTTCGGCGAGCTTTGTTCGACTACTGGAGATGAAGGCCGCATCTGTGGCGCAGCGTGTATGAATGGTATAGAAAACTTCGACGTGGACATTTGAATCTGCCCGGCGAGCGCCGTGAAGGACGTCCAAAAACAGCAACACACGAAGAAAATATCGAAGCTCGTGAGAAGACTGCGATTGAGGAAAGCTCTGCCATCGCTAGAGGAGACATTGAGCTTGGGTGCCAGGTCTCCCTATAAAATCCTGCACACGATCACCTCGAACGCACTATCAGATCTGCTCCATGTGTACCCCGCGGTTTGTCACAAGGTGGACAAAAAAAAGGCGCGGGCCTTTGTAGTTCGATAATTTATAATACATAAAAGCCGCTCTTCTCTGTCTTGGGGTTTGTCACAGCTGATGAGACCTAGGGATCATCTTTATAACCCTCTATTCAAGTCCTAGATCTTGCCGTGGTCAGGCGTAAAGCTCTGTTGTGTAAATTGGCATTGTATTATGAGGTTTCACAACTGCAACAGCACGAAAGCAACATCAGTCATAACGGCAGTTGGCAAAATGCAACCATCAATCTATATTTAGATTTGGAGAGCCTTTAGCCCTTTGAGAGACTTGGTAACGGGAGTTCTGATACCCCCCAAATGAGCGATTCGAACTCTAAGAGTTGTTTGATTAGACTACATTCGAGATGCAGCGGAGACTAATCGTAAGGTTGTACAGTCATGTGTTCTTATTTTCTATGTGCTAATTCTTTTTTTACGCTCTGACAACCACATTTTAGAGGCTCGTAATGGGCTAAGTTGCCTGTGGCACAATATCGTCTAAACGCTTCTATCGCCATCGCATTCTCGTACTGGATTTATATAGGCTTTCTCCAGCAGAGGTATGTATGCAGTAGGGTAATGACAACCACGTCCAACAAATACAACCAGCAAGGCCGGGGCTCGAACTTCATAATGAAAATCACAATGTTTAGGCAATTATTAAGATCACTTGTGACAGACTTTTAAAAACCTTGTGCGTAAAATTGATATATATATATATATATATATATATATATATATATATATATATATCAAGATTTACGATGTGCCGTCGGATAGAAGGAGTCAGTAGAATCTCGGCTGAACCTACCGTTCTTTGAGCAAAACTTTTAGCAAACAAGGCAAAGATTTTCGCTTAGCGTCGCGTGGTGGGAAGCTCGGTCGTGATGACTATCGCTAACGGTGAGTGTACACAACTTGCTTGAGGCGGCGAAGTATCGCCCGAGAATGCTAGACTCGGGCATAAGGATGCAGCTGCTACAGTTGCTCCCATGTGCTGGCAACAATAGAAGCTGCCATTTTTTCTTCTGCCAGCCTTGCAAACCACTAGCGCACTATCGACCAATCGCAATGGCGTCATTGCCGCTAAAATTCGCTCGGCGTTAGCTTAGGCTCACTTAAGGTGTGCTATACGCCCCTTCGTTGTGTCATTGTATTATTTTTTCTTTCTCGTTATTTGCGGCACAAGTTCTGCCCAAAACAGAGCCAGCTAGCAAGCCAGCCCTACTGATCGAGCAGGATGCTAGACGGTCGCCTACAACGCCTGCTTAATACTGTTCACGACGAGAGTCATGTGCCTCGTTTTAGGTGTCTCACTCTGCGGTAGCCTCGGTAGACTAAGATTACCGATGATGCACTTTGTATGAACTTTGTATACCCGTCTAGATGTGCCCGCTATAAGATACGGTCGGCATCGACTTGCAGGGCCGCAGAACAGGAACGTCAGCGTATTTGTTTGGCTTCCGTCCTAGCTAGCGAGGACTCGAGTTCTGTATGTCAGCTCTACCTAGCTCTACCTTCTGACTAGAGACCACAAACACGAGCATGTGCGCAACAATAATAATATATCGCCAAACGCACTCGCCGGGAGAGTTGTCATAAAGTTCGTAAAGTTCTGAAACTTGAAAAAACATAAATATTAT
The DNA here is from genome assembly GCA_003439945.1 of Dermanyssus gallinae. Classification (NCBI taxonomy): domain Eukaryota; kingdom Metazoa; phylum Arthropoda; class Arachnida; order Mesostigmata; family Dermanyssidae; genus Dermanyssus; species Dermanyssus gallinae. The sequence goes on from QVRM01003916.1 coordinate 133,224, forward strand.
TTTGATCAAAAATGAATTACTCACTTGGACTTCATAGTCCTATCCTCCAAATATATATATATATATATATATATATATATATATATATATATATATATATATATCGTTTCGTCGAAATAGCCTTTGAATGAAATATGACCGGTACTCAATTTATTTTATATTTAATAAATTATATATTAATATACAGATATAATTTTAATTTAATATAAAATAAATTGAGTACTGGTCCTATTTCATTCAAAAGCTTTTTCGACGAAACAAGAAATACAATTGCTAAGAAATTAATTTGATTTATTATTTGCTTGGCATGTATACCTAAATACACATGGCACCCTTTTATATCAGGAACAATTTTTTCAGGGGCAAAATTTATATACGCTAATATCAATGGTGCTGTTCGCGTCCAGCCGGCCGTTGCACATGTCATGTTGTGTTTGCTAAATCTAATAGAAGTGTCCTCACAAATGTTCATGACATATCGCACAGCTGTGGAGCCCGAGAGTTCATGGTTTCAGTCAGCTAAACCGTCAGCCGTTGCGTTCCCTGAACTTAAAGAACGCAACTTTTTAATAGTTTACAGAAACCGTAGCGGTCTTTGGACATTAGCGTCTGACGTCGCTCAACGGGTGAGCTGAAAAGCGGCAGCGATACGCCATCAGCAGTAGACGACCGCATCAGCAGCAGGAACAATTTAAGGTGTACAATTGGGACCTGCACGAGCGTGTATGATTCGGTGTAGAACGAGCTTAACGTTCCACGAAGTTCCGTGATGATCATTGACCTCAAACACCACCTTTAAGCAGACTTGCTGCTTAAATTGCCCCTACTGCCTCGTCTCCACCCCCCCCCCCATTCCCCAATACCTCCCTTACTCCCCCCTCCCCACTTTGTAACTCCCAGTCATTGGCGCTCAACTTTGTTGCGTGTCCTCTTTAGTTGTGGCTCTGTCGGCTAGATGATGGTAGATCGTAATACTCCTCCCGCTTCATAGGGGCCTTGCCTTTATGTCGGCCGTGTGAAGCAACAACTCGTTGTTCGTATCGTGGTTCTCGTTGTCATCGTCGTCGTGCTCGTCATGGTCACTGTCGTTGTTGTCGTTGTCGTCGTCCCCCAACTCCCATAAAGTCCGTCTGCCCTGTACACCCCATCTACCCTATACACCCCGTACACCTCATCTACCCTTATAAACCCCATCTACCCCCATCTACCCCTTCTGCGTCGATGATCTCATGCGGCTGGGTGGACGAATAACGATGAAAACGCTAGCCGCCTGTGGTCCTTTCCGCCGCCGCTGACCTGCGGTCGCCTGACCCTCCTCGCTCTAGGCCTCCTAGCTCTAAGCAAGCAACGTACGGAAGGGCGTGGTCGGACTACCACTACTACTACTACTACCGCAACCACTAAACTACCTCTCCTACTATTACCACCCCTGCCATAATCGCCACTTCCACCGAGATCCACCGCCACCCCTTCACGTTCCAGTGCGTTCGTTTGGCCGTCCCTCGTACCCCCTTGACGCTAAAAGCTTGCCCCGCCGTTCGGGGAAAATTTCCCTACGTTTCCCTTCTTCTTAGGCGCGCGGGCGGCGCGGGACACTGTCTCACTATAGGCAGCAGTCAAGAAGTCCCGCCGTCGTCGTCGTCGTTGTTGTTGTTGTCGTCGTCGCCGCGGCTGACTGGCTGTCTGGTATGTGGGGCGGTAGGCCGTTGTGGCGATGCAACCCCCAGTTCCTCCTATCTTCCTTCCCCTCCATACAACAGCAAAAGCACGCGCGCGAAACTCCATACCTGTCGTATTGTTGCTGGCCCAGCACTTAGTCCTTCCCATTCTTACGAGCGGCATTAACACGAGCAGAGCTGGGGCCCAACCGCTTCGTGGCTCTCTCTATATCTCTTTCTCTTTCACAGAACTGCAAGCGCCCGACTCCAACTTCGTGTGTTGTGGACCGCGGTTCTCAGAGTGGCCTTTCTTTTGGCACCCCTGGCCAATTCCCGAATTTCGCGTACAAAGTTGTTAGTTGAAGCCGTTATTGTCTGCCGTGTCTCTCGCGCTGTCACGATTGCCATGGCTACGGGTGCAGCGCCGGCTCCTTCTCGAAACTTCCTAGCCCGTTGGGCTGTTCCGGCCACAGCCGGCGTCAGATCTCATGCGGCGTCAGTTCCACCTTTGGCAACTACGTTTCTTCATACGAGCTTAATTCCACCAACCAGCGAGAAGTCGACTTGATGACCTGCGGAGGGCATTCCTACATGTCGCGTCGCCCTATTCGCACCACCGCGGCTGCATCTAATTTCGAAAGTTCTCACAATTGAGCGAATGAAAAAGGGGTAAATTTCGTCACGCAGTACTTAGCGGTAGTTAGAACGATTCCAACATGATCGTGACGACAGCAATAGGTGTTCACCTCGATCGATACGAATCAAAATCGTACAGAGCGCGGAAATCAATGTACTCATTCACAATTAAATCTGCGTTCTTGCTGTGATTGGAAACTCATTTTAAGCTATGCGTACGATTTGGGACAATGACATGCACAGCTGGCATAACCAGACTACATGAGTACATATATATATATATATATATATATATATATTCCTAAGTATGTATGGCTTTAATATCATAATTCGGGTCTTCGGTTTCGGCGCGACACGCTCCTATTTTAACGCGACTATTTTCATTGTCTGTAGACTTGGGCTAATGGTGGAATAAATCAGTTATATAAATAAACGCTTACATACACACACAGATGCCTCGTATTCGTTTTAGTGCAATCGATATCTATTGCAACGGTATCGTATATCACCTTCGTACGTGAGCGAGTAGAAAAAACGCGGAAGCTATTTGTCGTCCTCACAGGCACTTCATCGGCCTCTCTAAACACGCCAATTGCGTACGAACGAAACAGTACGCCTCACGATAAGCACCGCTGTTCATTGATCATCCGATATCTGACGAGACAGTCGAGGCTGAAGCGTGGCCGGCCGCATGCGAGAGGAAACATTGCGCGGCCGCTCATGTTGGCGTTCGTAGGATGAGCAGTGAGTGAGCGTTTACTTTCATTTGTGTGCTCAGCCAGAGCAGAGATTCGAGCTGAACGCTTCGTGTTTTTATCGAAATGTTTCAATTGTCAATTGTCCTGATGAGAGGGACAGTACGCTCGGGTACATTTTCGAATTCCCACACAGATGGACGAGAAACAAGGAAATAGCCTAGGGAGTGATAACTTAGGTCACCACTTGCAAAAGAGCCAGACGAGATGGATATAACTGCGTGCTAGCGTGCCTGTGAGCGCGCTTTTCAACTTGCTGAATATCCATCGCGAGTGGCACACAAGTCAAATACGATACGAACAAAATCGTGGGTTTGGATAAAATCATCGACCTTAGACCGGGTAGGATTCGGCCGAATTTGGCCTACCGTACAGCCTTCTTTTCGATGCATTACAATATATCTTTTTCGACCAATCACGGCCGAATTCTTTCCCATGTGAGTGTGGTTTAGGCGGACGGAGAAGAGGTCCTTTCGGTTTCTTTGGACGTTTCATTCTATTTGTTCCGCTACTCCGTTGCAGGGTTTGAAACCCGCTCTTCGTTTTCTCTTCGGCAGAAGCGTTGCATTTTTAGGTGAGCCCTTTTTTTAGCAACAACAAATCGTTGTGACGTGAAATGACTACGTGGCGCAAAAACCCCAACGCGCCACTGAAGCGTGTCATTTTTTTCCTAGGCATTACTTCTAAGCTCCCCAACATGTTCGAACACAATAATAAATAGATCCCGACACCCGGGATCGAACCTGCTGCATCGAGCAAGACAGGGAGGGAAGTGTTGCGCATCCGCTACCTACTAGGCCACGTCCACCATACGAGTAATCGTTACTGTTCATGCATTTCCTGCTGAAAAAAAAACGACAGAAAGTAAGAAAGGTTTGCCTTTCCACCCCGTTAAAGGGCCGCAGTCGCGTTTTGAGGCCAGCAGAGTTGCGAAATACGTAGAACCTCCTCGACGTACAAAAAGACTGAAGGTTGTACTTTTCTCAGCTATACAGATGAGACGCTTCTGCTCCGTCACTATTTTATTTATAAAAAAAATCCCTGGTCCCAAACACGCACAGTCGATGGTACCTACGTTCGTTCGTAGTCGAAAAACTCCTTCTAGTGTTTATCCACAATCTGTGATTCCAGAAACGATTTTCTATTCAAAGCGGAATTACGTCTATCAGAACGCAATAAGGTTGAACTCTGACTTTTACAACTACTACAGGTGGCCAGAGCAAGCACATGATGCCAGGGACGATACTAATATAATAGTTATTAATATATATATTAGTCAGTTATAATAGCTATTACTAATACTAACCAAGTTACCAATCGTAACTATTGGGAAAACATATAACAGTAATGGCATTCTTGTAATATTACCCGAAAGCGCAGTTTGTGCAATTATACTACAAAAGCAGATTAGATGTCTCTTTCATGTACTTACTCAACATTTGGTTGTGTTTACAAACGGATATATATATATATATATATATATATATATATAATGACGAGTGTATAATGCAATCCATATAAGTTAGAATGGGAAATGCGTATGAGTTATTATATACGACTACATATATATATATATATATATATATATATATAGGCGAGCACTGCCGAGTGTGAAACTCTATTGTAAATGATTTATAAATCATCCCAATATGTTCTACATAAATATAAATATAAATATATATATATATATATATATATATATATATATATATATATATAAAATTTGTGATATTATATAAATAAAAAAACACTAAATAACATTATGCATTGGATCAGCAAACACCGACGAACCTGTTCGAAAGGACGAAGCCAGACTGCCGTAGCCGTCGTCGTCGAACGCTGGTAGCTCGGAAACATTGTGCGTACGTATGAGTGTATGAGAACCTCTACTCAGTTGTGTGTGTGCGTTTGTATTGCAATTGTATTGTGTATACACAGAAAAACGTTCCGTAATTCGTAATTGTTACTGTCGTCTTTCCCGAAGCTGGTTGACCGAAAACGAGCACAGCGACCCGGAAATCGTTCAGTCTACGGCCCGAAGACATAACGGCTACCACTCGCAGATACTACACGCATTGCACGATACGTTCACGACATCGATGAAATCCACCATGCAGGAGCACATCGTGAGAATTCGTGAGGCTACGTGAGGTCACACAGACACAACGAAACAGAGACTACGTCTCGCACGAACTGCGTTGGGTGTTGAGCTCATAGAGGTAAGCTGGACGGAAGAGGTTCTCCAGTGTTGCCCGTCCGTTCCAGTTGTTGGGTGGGTCGACTAGGATGCCGGCAGTGTTGGTTGCAAATTGCAACGTTATTATTGCGAACATATAACGAAGACAATTGGTAACATCAATTGTTACCGATTGTCGTAACCAGACTCTCGTGATACAAAGTCACCTCGATCTGCCACCTTCCGACAACTTCCAAACGTCACCCGGACACTTATGCTGTTGTTGTTGTTGACATTTCTGCTGCTTTGCGATTGCCCTCGAACAATGACAATGCACAAGTACTCCCGCACACACGGTGAAACCTGGGAAGCATACAAAATAGCACTACAAATTTTCGCACGTCCTACACACGTGCGCATACCGTGTTTTCGCGCACACCACAGCCGCAGCTCTAATACGAATGTAAGTCACGGCAAGTACGGCGCGCCCAGCGTCTGTACGCTCTCTGAACGACTCCTGCGACATCTGTCTGTGGTGGAGCTGCTGTTGTAGCTACCCATGCCGCGTTGAACGTTCAACCCACGCCGCGTTGAGCGTTCAACCCCCGCTGCGCAACAACTGCTTGCATTGACTCGAGCGACTGCTTGACTTGACAAGAACAACTCTAAACGTTACCCCTCGCAGCGGCTCTCGACGGAGTCGCAGCGTCGCAGTGAAATCGTTGCTACTAAAGTCGTAGTAACGCTGATGATGCATCAATACCAGCCGCAGCTGCCAATGCCGTTGCCTCTGCTGCTGCTGGATGGTTCTGACTGCTTTGGGAGATTCGCTAATTCGGTAAGGGCGGTACTGATATATTATTTCAGCCTCAGGTGGGACAAGCACGTGAGTCTAAGAATACGCGTAGCAGCGGAAAAAGTGACGGAGAACTAAGGAACAGTGCGTGTGGCTGTTCGTTTTCGAGAAGGAGAAACCGCTCAGAACGTTTAGTCCCGACCTTTGCTGCCGCCCCGGGGGTTCGCTCGGGGGCTCGCACTGCTCTACTGCTCGCACTGCCGGGCGGGGGGGGGGAGGGGGCAGACTGTGGGGGGGGGGGTCAGATGTGAGAGCAGAAAGATGAAAAGAGAAGCGGAACAACTGAAGAGCGCTATAGCACTACCCCACTGTATCAGCTGTACTATTTCGAAGCATCCCACTTAGGCGTTGTCTTCGTTGTCGTCGTCGCCGTCGTGAAGATGGTCATGGTTGCCGTCCTTGCCCTCTACTTATTTTCTCCTCGCTTCTTCCCCAGTGCTTCTATGCCATCTTTCCGTTATCCCCATCTTATCCCGATCCCAATTTCTCTGTCTTTCCCATCTTCGGATCTCTCCGTTGTCCTCTTCTTCGGATCCTATATAACTTTTCCTCACTTCTACCATCTGCTGTCATCATCTCTCTCTCTCTCTCTGCCCTTATCTGTGTATTTTTGCTCGTAGACTGAGCAAACCGTCGTCCTCAGAGAGGAGGGTGAGATCTGGGCTGTCATCATCAATATCATCATCATCATCGTCGTCGTCGCCATCGTCATCGTCGTCGTCGCCATCGTCATCGTCTTCAGCATTGTCGTTGTCGCGGTTTTCAAAACTAGCTGCAGAAAAGAGAACGGCCCCGCCAGCTACAGCGGCGGCAGAGATAGAAGCACCATCACCACCAGCAGAAGCCACAGCACCAGCAGCAGAATAAGAAGAAGAAGAAGCCGCTGTGGCGTCGCTTCTGTGCCACAGTCAGGTGAAGTCGAGGCCAAAACAACTTGTCTTGGCACACTCAAGCAGCATAGCGGCATGACGACGGCAGCAAAAAGTACCGTCTGCGACTGCTCAACGACGCCGAAGACGATGCTGATGATAATAATAGTGATGGCGATGATGAGGATGATGAGGATGATGTAGATGAGGATAAGGAAGATGAGATCGAGAAGGAAAATAATGAGATCCAGAAGGACAAAAAGAGAAGGAAGACAGCGAATGTGCAGCAAGCAGCCCCCGTTCCTCCGTTTAATCTGTCCCGGCCTGCCAGTAAATTCCTTTCCTGCCTCTGTACGTTCTTCTCTACGTCGGTCTGTCTATCTGTCTCTTTGTCTACGTTTTGTGGCCGTTCTTTCTGCTGCTGCTGCTGCAGTTGTCGTTGCTACTACGCTAAACGCTACTTTTTATAGAGAGCTCGAGAAACGAGAGTGAAACGAGTGAATGACTGAGTGAGGAGAGGGGCAAACGAGCGACAAATTACAGAGTACACGATTAAGAATGGCAGCAGGTTGTTGTTGGCTCTTTGGCCCAACTCTTCGTTGGTTGGTTGGTTGGTTGGATGCTTGTTTGGTTGACTCAGTGGCGGTTGGCTGGTGAAGACTGAGCGTGCAGGCATTCGGGGGGTTTAGGCTGGCGGGCGTTCGGGCAGGCATTCGGGGGTTCAGGCTGGCGGGCGTTCGGGCAGGCATTCGGAGGGTTCAGGGGGGCATGCGTTTGGACAGGCATTCGTGGGGTTCAGGCGGATAAGCGGGCGGCCGTGCGACAGACTTCGTTGCCAATTCAGCTTTTGGCGTTGGCGCTCGATTTAGCGCGACGGGGAGCCACGGGTTGTAGGGGGAGACGTTGAGTGCGTCGGCGCGTCTCTGCCACGACGCGAGAAGCTGAATAGTCGGCGGTGACAACGACGCCTGATGACGATGACGACGACGACGATGGGAAGGTAAGAGAAGGGAAGTATAAGAATATTGAGCAAGCAAGAGAGGGGGAACAAGAAATAAAGGCAGACAGATGAGGCGAGTAGAAAGAAGAGGCACGAGGAAGGGGAGACGAGTCAATTCAAAGTGGGAACGGCGGGGAAGAAGAGCATATGGAAAAGAACACATAGAGGGAAGCAAGACGAGGACCCAAAACATGAGAACAATAAGAGGATGAAAATAAGGAAACGAGATGGAGAACGAGAGAGAGAGGGGCGGGGGGGGGGGGGGGGTGGCGGGGAACTAGGAAAGCAGAAAAAACCCACAGCGACGACGGAACAGGCAAACGACGCGATTGCCGCCAACGGCACGCGCGGCGAAGGGAAAACACTCGTCGAAGAACCACGACGATCGATCTTAGCAGTTTGCACACGCCCATCTGCTTAACTAGCAGCTTACTTAACAGAACAGTCAAATTGAGAACAACGATAATCTGATAAAGCGACGGGAGGGGGAAAAGAAATAGATCAGAACGCGCGCGAGAGAGTGAAAGCACAGCAAAATAATAAATTGCCCTACAAACAGTGAAATCTCGTCGAGAAGGCTCTCTTTTGTGCATAGGTGCATTTGCACTCTCTTCCTTCAAGACATTATATATATATATATATATATATATATATATATATATATATATATATATATATATATGATATAGCTATATTTACATTCGTACTACTTCGAGAGTTGTTATGTTGTTGATTTCTTACTACTATTCGATTAATTATTTTATCTGTTATATGTCGCTGATATGCTATTCAATATGAGTGATTAATTAAGATGCGAGATGTACAACATGAGTGAATAAATAAGAAGCGAGGAGCAACGTCGGATCCAAGAACAATAACTTCTCTGGCGTGTCAAGAAGTCAAATTCCAACAACACTCTAACTACTTCTATAAAAAATATTAAATATTTTCGGACTTGACTACTCGACGTCGAGGTAGGCCTAATGGTAACGCTGATATCTTGACTTACGGCATAGCAAAGGCGGCACCCGCAACCGGCCACTAATGCGTCTTGAGTAACAGCGGCATTTCAGCACACCACCTAAATACGGGCGAGTAATCACTTTTTATGTGAGCCACTGACTGTTGTCATCAAAGAATGCATTCAAATAGCAGAACGATTATATTTTAGCAGATTTTAATTGTCTTTGTATTTATTGTCTTTGTAAGGAGCTTCCATGCAAAAAATAGCAAACAATGGCTTTGTGGTGGAGTCGGCGTAATCTAACCCAGCCAGGTCCTCGGCTGGCGGCTAGAAAAATCGCATTGATCGTGTGTATCGTGTGTCCTTTGCTCTCTCTGGCCATGCATGCATACTAGTCTAATGTCAGTGTTTAGTCGGTTCTTAGCCTACGATTGCTACTATGCGTATCTGCTTTAAACATTAATCGTGGTCAAAATAGTAATAATATTAAAAATAATAGTAATAATATACATACGCTGAGCCGCAATTTACAGCTATATCGTAGGAATGTTCCTTGTATGGGGCTCTTGATCTGACAAAACATATCTGCATACGTGCAATCAACTCATTCACTTCATGCTAATAAAGTGTGGATGATACACAAAAAATGATTTTGTCCGTACATAGGTTAAGATTGGCGTACAAAGTAGTAAACTTACTTATTAACCGATGTCGGGCAAGCACGTTTCAGAGATACTCTCAAGATGTGCATAATAATTATACTATCCTATGTATGAATTCGTAGCACCAACTTTTCGACCAAACAATGGTTCGGTCGCAATTAGCCTTTAACAAAGAGCGGTTTCCTAACTAAACGAGATATGAATGAGAACACATTAGCAGTCCTCGCAGTGGCATTTGAGGGCGAAATGACCCAGTTTTAGTCATTTCGAATGGAAACGAGTCGAGCAGGCGGTAGATTCATCAATGTCTCATCTATCACGGGTTGATTCTAAAATTGCCGTTCATCCGCGGGCTATGACTGGCTGGGCACGTCAAACAGGTGGCTGAAGCGCTGTTTGAAATCGCCATGTGAGCAGGTCAGGAAATAAAGTGCGCCCGAGGTCTGCCTCGCACAATAGTGCTGCAGGTGTCTTTTTAATGGAAGGCGAACAAGGCCGACGATGTTCTGCGTCTAATAGTAAAAGTACCCGTATTTGGAACGATCATACGGGCGGGCCGCCGCAATACTCAATTGGACTCATACTACTAACACATTCATGTCCGGAGGAGTTTGACTAGAGAGGCTATTATTGAGGACTGACAATACAGCCCAACCAAATGAAGACGAAGAGGTACCAGCTCGCACAACAATCGATTGAATTGTGAGAAGAGAGCCAATAAGTGCAGTAAGCATCGCTTTCTGTAGCCACGATAGCCCTCGCAAAGAAGGTCGACTGATAATGGCTACCCATAACGGAACCTCTCTGCTCTATAAGTAGGTGGAGAACATATTTCCAGATACGGCAATACGACGTGAGCTACGTACGGCTCGCGACAGCCGAACAAGGAGAGACCTTGCAACGCGGATAATAGAACAAAGAAAGACCTTGCAACGCAGTATGACCATCTGCAGCCTGGAATATTAGGTAATGGTCGTCTGGAATGCAACACTAGGCTCTACTAGATGATCACGAATTTGTGTCACGAGTCGACGTTTCGAGAGTTCGTCTTCTGGCTCTAGCACATAAATCACAACGTCATTTCGAAGACAAACTGGAAGCGTTCTAATGGTTTGAGAGTCGGTCGAGAATGTGTCCCGACTCCGTCCCCGGAACGTTCGCCGAGATTACTTGTCGCATCATTAGTCCAGGATGTCTACGAGCGCCAACATAGATAATTATAATTTTTATAATTGTATCATACTGGCCAGGTTCTTCTCCTCGGCAGCGTGTGCCCGCATTCGAGCGGCCACGGAGCGGCAGACAGACGAAAGTCATCATGTCTGAACTTAGTTGGTGTACTAATATAGAACCCGTTTCCGGCCGACACATATGCGGAATATGAGTTGTTTATTGAAGTGAAACGTGACGTAGCGTCTACGGGAGCTAGCTTAATAGCAAAAAACACAGGCTAAATGCGAGTGAATCGACAACGTCGCAGGCACTAATTTGCGCTAGTTATCTAATTGCGACTCACAGAACTCCGATTGGTCATCGGCGACGTCCCTTGGCTGTTTGGGGCTTGCGTGCGGCCATGACGCATCGCGTTGCCCTATATAAGGCTGCGTACGTATTGCAGTGGCACATGCGTCCCGTTACTGCAGATTCTTATATATATATATATATATATATAATAGTCAACTGTGTTTATTTTGCAAAGTCTCGTCAAAGAGCATATATATATCACACTAGCTGTAATTCGTACGCACAGCGCAACGTCGTCTGTTGTCTATAGTAATAACAACTGTGAGCCTTTTCTGCCGTAAGTAGAGAGTCGGTTCTTTGATCAAGCTGCTTCTGTAGACCGTACGGTATCTAAAGGCCGCTATCACACCCCGCCGCTACATCGGCCTCTGGAGGGCCGGCACGTTTCGTTCGGTGATCGGCGATAGCCACCATGAGCATCATTACGGTCTACCTCCCTCGTCAGCATCGGTATCCGCTGACTCGGCTCGTCGTGACGTGCTTTCGTCCACCCGTAGGGCCCCTACACCCTTCGGACCCCCACCCCCGTCGGATCCCCACCCCCGTCGGATCCCCACCCCCGTCGGATCCCCACCCCCGTCGGATCCCCACCCCCGTCGGATCCCCACACCCGTCGGATCCCCACACCCGTCAGACCCCCACACCCGTCGGACCCCCGCACCTTTCGGGCCTTCACACTCGTCAAACGAACTGACTCCAAAGCAAAGCAACGTTTTCCGGGCTCGGACCAGGGCGAGCGTCCTCTGTTTACGTCTCACCTTCCAGCCAAAGCTTGCCCCACTGCAAGTGGATTAGGACGGCCCAGTATATCCCACAACGAACGCCTAGCCCGTTTGGACGACAGCAGCCTTCGTCCGACGAAGCCCCGGACGTGCCTATCTTCCCCCAAGCCAAGCGCTTTACTCTCGCGCGAAAGCGAGGCGCCAGTGTGTGGAGAGTTGGAACGAGAGAACAGAAGTCACAACGAATAGGATGAGTAGCTTTGCCGGAAAGGGTAGTAGAGATGAGACTAATAGTAGAACTCGGCAGCAAGCACAGAGAGAAGAATAGTGAGACTGAACGAGTGAGAGGGAAAGGAAAACAGCGACTGGGTCGCGACCAAGCCCGAGGTCGGGGCCGAAACCAGGCGGTCCCGTCGATTTCATTTCAACAGCTCTGCATTGCACCTAACCATAGACTAAACACTGCGAATGAATTCAGATAGCGGTCTGGCGGTGGCAGGGTTGCTTTGGTGAATCTATTAAGAAGACGACGTAATTCGTACGTACAGCGTTGGATGAGGAAAGTTGCACATTAGACAACGACGACGACGACGACGATCTTCAACTAGACGGTGTCGTCGCCATGTTGCCTCACCACGTTTTTCTTGTCCTGCGGACCTTGAGAGCAGATACCGCTAGAAAGGGTCTGTGTGATTCCCCGTGACTGGGTCGGGCGGCGGTGCCACTGAGACCTGAGACGACGGCAACGATTTTGCGTTCTGCTATCAGCATCGCCTGCAGAGAAGTGCAGGCTGCGAGGCAACCCCACTGACAACACGGATATGGCACACGCTGAACCGAGGAACAGGACTCGCCACGTCAAGCTCCATCGTATACTTGCCCGTTTACCCTTTGCTCTTCTTTCCCATTTCATGTTTTTTTCCTTGTCAGCATTATCTCTCCCCCTCCGCTCCCCCCGCCAACGTTTCAGTATCTGTCTGATGGGGCTGTTTGCCTGTGCACAATCGACTAGAATGATGACAAGAGAGAGAGAAGAAGAAGAAGAGTACTTCACCTGCCACAGATTGCAAACACCTCGACAGCTTTGCCGCGTATGTACTCGTATACTGACGATCGGCCTATGTCTTTTTTTCAGTCGGCCAGCAGTAGACGGTGGATAACCGCTGATTGTAGTTAAGACACAAGAAACTAACCAGACTACGCAGTGCCTATATGGGGTTTGAATGAAGGCAGCTAGCTCATTGAGGCTTAAGCGAATTAGCATCCGATGACAGAGGCTGCACGACAGACTGTGGTATACGCACAGAATACGGGCAAGAACGGTTAAGCGTAACGACAGTATTGCCTCATTGCTCCGAGTCAACGGTCTCGCTTGCGCTTTCTCAATCGCACTTAAGTCCCTCCTCCACAGCAAATTGAGCAGTGGCATTTACGCCAACGGAGCTAGCAAAGTCGAAGCGACATTTCGTCGTGAGTACGAGGCCATACGTTTGAATTATAAAGATCTCATATTGAAATGGTGCGGCTTCGAATACGGCGACACGTTAGGCTAGAGAAGCATAACGACGTCTCAGTCCCGTACACTGTTTGAACGCTGCGCAGTCTGTGCAAAACGGACGTTCTCGCTGGTGGTTACTTCTCGGGTGGTAGACTCTCGTTTCTGTCGAGCCCGGTGGCGTAGTGGCTTAAGTCTGCGTCTCGCAACCGGAGGAGACACATAGGTGCGCGGGTTCGAGCCCCACCGTTGCACATTTATATTTATGGGGGTCCGTCTATGAAGCAATGTGAAAAACAGTTCCGTGGACGTTAAATCTTGGCTGAGGGTCAGCCCGAAAACTTTAGACTCTCGTTTATACTAGCCAATATTGGCAATGATAGCATTGGCCAGTGAATAGCCTGTACACACGTTTGCCATTTTTTGTGGTCTTGTCTTTTGAGAATCGGCGTAGCTTCCTTCCTTAGATATCATCACTAAGCATGCCGGAGCTGTCGACATTTTTCTCGGCTGCGGAAAACGATCTCGGTCAATTTAGGGCCGTGTCAAGCTAATCGCCAGGCGCTCCGTTGTACATGATCATCATCCCGGCTGTCGCGTGCGTGGTTGTACCCGACCGACAGCCGAGAAGGCTTCAACACCCTTTCCTTCCGCAATCCCCAACAGAGCAATGGAAAAAACCATTTCTGTTGTTACAACGTGACTACCGGTCTGGCTTAACTCCCTAAGCCCACAGAGTGACAACAATTTGCTTTGGCCACTAAGCTTTCATATGATGCCATAGAGAACAGTTTGTTTAATACTAACCGTTCTTGTCACGATTCGTGTCACTGCCCACTCAGTAAAACGCATCATTACAGTACAGTAGTGCATACAATAAATATGCATCATCTTCAATATATATATATATATATATATATATATATATATATTGCAGCAATTTGCGCTTTAACCATGAGACGTTAGCAATCGTGGTCACCTTCACTATATATATATATATATATATATATATATATATTTATATATATATATACATATATAAATATATAATGTGCAATTGCGCATAATTGTGGTCCAATAAGCGTTAGTTTTAGAAATATTCTGTTGATGACAATACTCGCCTATGCAAGACAAGTATACCGAGTGCAGTTGTTTTTTTACTGCAAGCACCAGAAACACGTGTAGTCACGCACATTGACACCCATCGGCGGCGGCGGCTCTGCGATGGAGTTCCGGGCGCAGGAAATTGAGGGTTAGACGAGAAAAACTGCTACTGAAATGGTTAAATACAGGAGCGCGCGATATATGTACATAGACAGCTCACTTATTCGACTAGGTCCTCAAGTAGGAGTGTGGCCCAAACTTGATGCGAGATGCCAATCCCTCGTTCTGCTAGCAGCTTCGCTCCGAGACTTGTCTCAGCCGCCGTAAATACGTAGAAAGCTTGAAGCAATGATGCCGTATCTCAAAGGAGCTAGCGAACAACAATACAAACGATATATATTACATATATGTTTGTAAAGTTTATATATATATATATATATATATATATATATTGTCCGTCGATTATTTGCGCATCAATCCAACGTAAGCTATAATGTACCAAGGCGATCAACGAGTCCGCGTTGCTTCCGATTCATGTTAGATCGATACACCTCACTGGCAGGTTATAGGGCGGAACAAGAAAATAAATGACCGCAAGCAGCGTGTTTCGAAAATAGCACGTAGCTGCCTTATAGTTTTGCAGTGCGTTTATAGTTGCTTTGTAAATTGACATGAATTCAACACTATGATTGCACTGCATAAATTGCGAACTCTACTACTGCGAACATGAACACGTCTGTGTTCTCCATTAAATGGAGAGCAAAGACGCTTTGTGCGTGTGTGCGATAGCAGATCGGGACTTACCTACTTTAAAGACGCAGACTTGATTTAGCCGTATAGCGTTGGAGCGCCTTTGGAGCCTGCATGATTCCGGAATTCATGCATTGTGTGCACAAGTCTGTCTTTACTACTGACCACTTATGCCTATATGCAAGCAGTTACGTCTCGGTGGGAAATTCGGCGACCGAAGCGGCCACCGACTGCTAGCTGAGATGCGTTTTTACCCATTTCTAAGCCGTTAGACGAATCATTGGGCAGAAAAAAAGACAAGAAAGCAGCCGTTACAATTCAGCAGCCGCCGTTTTCGATCACCTGCCGGAAGTGCGCGCTCCGAACCGCCTTTCGCTGCCGCTCATCCCCATTGTCGTGCTTCTCGTAAATTGCATCGTAGCCTTTCAAAACGAAATAAACCAATCGTTTTCGGCCCAGATCACGATTGCAACAACAACAACAACAACAACTGCAATAACAACAACAAAAAATGCGCATTTCGCAAACAAATGGCGAACGCTTACTACGACGTCCGTCGAAGTCAGGTGAGCCGAACTCAGAGCGGCAACAGCAAATGAGATTGCACGAGCCGACTTTCAAAGAACACGACAGCAGGCACCAACCACGACTGCCGATTCTAGCAGTCATCTGCTCCGGTCGTGCTGCAAGCGTCCTCAGTCATCTGGTCCGGTACAACGAACGCCAATGAGGCGATCTTTTTTCCTCCCAGTGCTCCGGAAGTGTTGGACATTTTTCACTGCGTGGAGAAACGGCCCGTTCCCACCTTGGGGTCTGTAGTGCGGTAGTTGTCGACATTATATAGCCTCGCTATTTCGGCTTCCATTTGGCCGAGCAAGTCAACTCGACAAGCGCGTCTCCTCAGTCGGCCAAAAATCGTCGAGCAATCCAAGAAGTTATTACCTTTATTATTATTATTGTTTTTATTATCATGAGTATTGCTTGCTATAGCGTAGGTTGTTTTTGGTGTCCTTGATGTTGGGCTGTGCTACCCAAGGTGGCCTGTTTGTTGCACCAATTGAGTGGAGAGCGGCTGTGGCTTTCCGGGAGCGATTTAGAGAAGCCGCTAGCAAGGAAGTTATTATTTGAAAAAGAACGTTCGGTACAACGAGAAAAAAACGTTGAGAATTGATTGATTTTAGTCAGAATATAGCTTACGCGCCGAAGCGACAGCCGCAATATCACTTCTTTATTATCCGAAGCAGGCATTTTTCAGGCAGTACCTTCTGGAATTGCCTGAGTTAGCGGATGTACTCCAACAAATCCAAAACAATTAACATCCTGTATTCCTACCCTCGCTGTTCATGTATGCAGATCCGTCTGCTAAGACAAATGGATGCCATCTATTTTACTAAGCACTTTCACGTCATTAGATAAACCGTTAACAAAACAACTGTTTTTTTAGTGAACTGCATAATTAGCTCATCGTAGCAACAGACGTCCACTTGATAAGTGCAAAAATAAAATGTAAAATACCCTAAAATGCAGGCCAAAAAACGGTGTGTGTGTAGATATAAATTCTAGAACCAATAGAAGCGGAAATGTTTCGTATTGGAATAAGATTATATTTTGATGATTTTTTCGGAGTTCACGGGTGGCTGTCCCGACATACGCTTACAAACTGCACGATTGTAAGAGAACACCTCTCCTTTACTTGAAAAACCGAACATACCGGCGCATTTAGGAGAAACTTCTACATTGTCTGAATCATACGCGTCCTCAGCTAGAGGAGGTACTATTGTGATATTAAGAAGAGTTTCCAAAATTATAGTTCTACTGCATTTTTCGGCATTTTTCATTCCACTGCATGCTCGAACTTTCACGCACAAGTGCTTGATTTTTTTTTCATTACGCGTGCACAACTAATACGTCCAGACATGTGCGTACATCTTAAGTGAATTATTTTGGTACCGAATTGGTAGAGCTGTCGATGATACCAAATTGGTAGAGCCGACAAATTTCCAGATAGCCACACGGATGTGAGTGAGAATACATGCAGCTAACATATTCGCTTTCTTTGTCAACTAAGTCACTCTGTCAAACCTGTAGAAGCTAATTTTCTCTGTGCGAACGTTTAAACACAGATTCTTCACCCAGAATTGGCCCAGCTCAACAATGTGCCCCAAACAGTTGCTGCATTTCTTCGTTGAATGTGGAGCAACAGCCTCTGACGCAAGAATTCGGGTGTTCTCGAGTCTCCCGTTGAGAGCTTAAGGCTTCTACACACCCGTTTAATCAGTTTGAGTGTAACGGAATCCGGGTCTCCCATTGTCTAGAACGCCAGCAGGCAAAAATGGTATATATATATATATATATACACATATATATATATATATATATATAGATATATATATATATATATATATATATATATATATATATATATATATATATATATATATATATATATATAGATATATATATATAAATATATATATAAAGTTATAGCAGTACATGTTCGTTCACTCCACTATACGTTTGCCTATGTAGAGCTTCCTTTATGTTTATCTCGACAGCTCGACTAGCTTCGTTAAGTTGAAGTTCTTTGCTATAGAGTAAAGGTCGAGCTTGGAGAACCTTATGCGTAGTTTTAGGTTTAGGCCGCGAGCAGCTAACTAACCTGACAGGGTCAACTGTTTTCCTAAGAGTGGCAGCACTTGCCCTATATATACGACAACTGCAGCGCGCCACCTAAGTGTTTCGTTTTCTAAGCATGCAGAGTTCATCATCTAGGGAAATGAATAGAAGAGATGAAGACTTTTCTACCCATATGTAGGTATGAATATCAAATTGCATGTGAAACACGGGTACAGTGCGCTCAGTGTTTCACGTAGATGCGGAGATGCAACTCGTTACAAAGGTCACGTAATCGCTCCTACTACCTTAAGTATGAACTGTAACCTATCAACGGCCTAAATATAGATCCTAAATATACGCAGAACAAGGCCATCTCTTGCGCCACTGTTTGGTAGTTGCTAGTAAACGTGATTTCTAAAACTTCTCAATGTGCAATGCTGAAACTGCGCGATACCACTGAAGATATCCCAACGTTTGGTGTTGACACAAGCTTCCCGTTGCTTACTCTAGGTCATGTATTGTGCTGGGGTGGGCACATAGTCATTGGCCGCCATGATCGCGGGATATGAATATCGACTCTGAAGTCCAATCTTACGTCGATCGGCTGCATTGGTAGTCAATACTACACTGCTTTCGGATAGGTGGTACTAATTGTATTTTGGTCTTCTTCATTATCGAGGCATAGTAGTGCACCGTACAAAATGCCGGGCTAGTAGCAGCTGTAATTGCAACTTGCTTCAATATCTACTTGCTACTGCCAAGTAGATAGCGCTGGGACAGATCTGATTCGAGCGAAGCTCGCTTACACCATGTTTAGTGGCAACGATTGTCTAGCCCGCTAGTTGTGCCACCAGAAACAGCAGACGCCACGGCAGAAGATTTCACTTTGTAGAGTCCGAGTGACGCGTCGTCTACTCAATGCACTTACGCCCGATGCGTTAATCTCGTCACATAAGTCACGTCCTTGCTCTCTGATTCTACCTTCCTTTTCTACCACCTTTCCATGCCACGTTTCCGGCCTGTTGTCTGCATCAAATACCACGGACGTTCATCAATCTGCACAGAATGAACTTCAAGCCGACACTCACGCAAATCTATCGACCGACTTCACTTACCGGGTCGACGCTCGTTGAGCTGCCGGAGCTCGTTTATGAACCTTTACCACGCATATGCACCTCGCGTGTAGCAGACGTCTGTGGTTGCGCCTGAGGCCGGCGGCTTGCGTCGTTCGATGTTGACGTTTTAAAGCCTGAGCAGGCACACTCAGATCTCCTCGATGGATCATTCGCATGGCACAGCGGCACCAACACGCCCTGACTGAGCCCTTTTCTCTCTCATCGCCGAATCGAACCACCTTCCATAACCCCTCCCTCCCGTCCACGTCCCATTAGTAGACGCCGTAGTAGTAACGTTGGGACGTGGTAGCACAAGAAGTTTACTAGCAATGCTGGCAACTCCCTCCATCCACCTTCTTGACCTTCTTTTGACAGCGGTTGTCCTTCCGATCGACATCTCAACGATCAGAGAGGCTCTTATTCGGCTTGCGAGTTCAAAGACTCGGCCGACATATGATAGCGCTATTCCGTTAGCTCGGCTTCAACAGCTCACAAAGCAGCTTCGTTGCGTTCCTCAGCCTGATCAAACATCGATGCCGGTTCTCAGCTCTATCGCTCACTTTACCTCTTCTCCTCCCTCTCTCTACGTCACTCCTACTGACACGCCCATCGGCCAATATGCCATACCCATACGTTCTATCTCTGTCCTGCTGCAGCTCCCAGAAGTTGTCGTACGCGTAGATATATATATATATATATATATAATATATATATAGATATATATATATATATAGATATATATATAGATATAAATATATATATTATATATATAATATATATATATATATATATATATATATATATATATATATATATATATGTATATATATATATATATATATATATATATATGTATAATAATATTTATATATATATATATCTATTATAGCATGTGACTAAACTTAAACACGAACAATGCATTCATTGCTGCCGCCGTCGCTGCTGCTGCCACGCTATTTTTAATTGACCACGGCTGAATCAAACTGAGTCAAACTACTGGGTCGGCGGGAAAAGTGTCCAATACCCAAGCAGCTAGCAGAGAAGTGACAACTTCTGAGTGAAGCGGGGCATTCCAGTGGACTCCCATAGACAAGCTGTTACCGGACTGTGATACCGGCCCGGGGAGATCGCGCCGCTGTCAGGTGTAGGTCTCTGGGGCAACCAGCTAACATTGGCGTGTCGTTGGCCGACCTCTCTGCTGGCCTACTGCCACGTCTATCAGGCATAGCGCACTCCCCCCCCCCCCACACACACAGACACCCAAGGGCGGCTCAGATCACAAAGTTGATTAGCAGTGTGTCTGCGTGGTCAGCGTTTCTTCCACTGTGTGCGGCGTGCGTCCTCTATGCGCCTGTGTACTTTTGCTTGTATCCCGTGTCGCGTCCGTGTGCGACTGCGCCACATGAGCCGGACACCTTTCCTTGTGCCCCCTGCCCTCCCCGCACTTCCCCTTCCCACACTTCCTCTCCCAAGGCACCACCAATCCCAACGCGCTCTCCTCTGCCGATGTAGTTCGTGGTCGGTGGGTCGTTACGTCAACTTCGGTGCCTGTCGCCTCCTCCGAAACCCTATCGTTGCCTGTGCTACAACCACCGGCATTGTGGAATGAGTGGGCAGTCGGATGGGCAGGCGCTTGTCTGGACGCTCTCTATACTCTGAACAAAACCTGCCCAAGGATGGTGGCTCGGGCGCGGCATGCTTAACAACATACCTCCTTCACTCTCCTTCTTCGTGCTCCTCCTCGTTTTCTCGTTCTGCCTCTCCTTCATTATGTTCTTTTTCCTCTTCTGCTTGTTCCCTATTGAAATGAATAGCTAGACGACGCCTGTACCTAGCAGCAAGCGGCGCCAGCCACTCGGTTCGGGCCTTACAGGCCTGCTTCCTATCCGCTGTTTCTGCCGGCTGGTTTCACTTCTACGCCCCCTCACCATACGCCTACGCTTTCTACAGCCTTCCGAAAGCCCTTCCACTGCCGCGACCATGATCACCACTACTACTACTACTACTAGTGCTACTAATGCTACGACCTACCGCTACGACCTCGGACAACCAGCCTTTTCATCGAAAGACCTGTCGTCGCTGGATGTGCCCGTGTGTGGGAGTTGAGCAGCGCTTCTACCCGTCAAGCGGTCGGTCTCAAAAGAACGGCCAGCCTTAGAGGGCAGACACGGCAGATAGGGAAATTGGGCGAATTGGGCCAAAAGAACCTAGAAAAAGAACTTGCGCAAGCAGCCGCGGAGGCAGCGGCTGCTACAGCAGTAGCCGTAGGCCGACCACACTGCAGCAATGACCAACGAAGACGGCGGACGTACGGAGTATCATCGCGGTCGTTGTCGTCATCCTTCTCGTCGTTCCTGGTGCCAAGAAAGAAAGAAAGAAAGCGGCGCAAGCGGGGGCACCTTGCTTGTCCCTCTTTGGCGACTTCACCAAAGCAACGAAGACGACGACAACAACAACCATACAACAATGCCGCCTTGGTCTCTCGCGCACTCTCGCTCTCTTTCTCTCTTTTTATCTGCCTCTCCGCCGCTCGCTATTGATTGACTGCTGCGTAGCAAGTTGGACAAGTCTAGAAATGAAAGATTCCGGAGGTCCAGAAGTCGGAGGTCATGGAATAGGGGATCGCGAAATCCGGGGCTCGGGGAATTCAAAGCCACGGTCGGTCAAACGAACTGACAGACATGTGAACGGATAGACTAAACGACAGAGCCAATGAATGCTCGTCGTATGGATCGTCGTCATCGTCGGATTGCGTCTGCTTTAGCTACTTCGATCTAGTAAAAGGGCTGGCAGGTAGTGCAAACGAAATGGGTGGAAGAAAGGGCCGTAAATCCTTGTACGAGGTTAGAGTCTGATGAACACAGGCCTTTGTTTAAGCTGCTACGGACGCACGGGTTGAAGCGTTCGCTAGCGCCTGGAGCCTACCGTGCGTGAGTGTCTGGTGCCACTGCGTCTCTGGTGTTAGTGTCAAGAAGCTGGGCGCTTCTTTGTCACGCAGGGTGAGGCTCCGGAACAGTAACCCATGGAGTTGTATGCTCGCCCGTCCGCCCGCCACATAGAACCCAGCGCGTCAGCCAGCAGCAAGCGTAGCCGAGTAAACCATCCACAGAAGGAAACCCCTATTTTTTCCCTAGATAATTAAATACGAGCACGTAATTGATTATGATGATGTTCCATGCCGCTCGTTTGGCCGACCACCACTTATGGAGTTTATGAACAAACGTCCTGCAGGGCCCAAGAGGCTCTCGGCTCGATAGGGTACAGCAAGGCAGTACCACAAACATGCTACACAATAGTGTATTTTCTCGTATTAAAACGTATACCCTATGTGTATGCTTTCAAAGCTGCAGAAGTACGGACAGGCATCTTCAGTAATAGGATGTGCTATCCACGATATGCGAATCTCTGGGAACATCTTTGCCAAATATTGACTAACCTAATATATAATGATCCAAACTCATAGCATTCCAGCAGTCGCTGAAGTGCACAAATGTTTGTAAGGTAGCCAGGTCATACCTCACGCTAGATCGAATGATAAATAGACTGAATTTGACTCGCTCCAGTCCAGAGTGTGGAGAATCCCCGCGCTCACAAACCAAGCCCCGCGGACGGATTGTTATGAAAGAAACATAAATAATCGAGAGTACTCGGAACAAATACTGTAATGCGTGCATATGTCTGCTGATCATCGTTCCACGGAGAGCAATTTTAATGTCAGTACGTCAGTGAGTCGTGGCGTATTTACAGCACTAGACGGACATGACAGTATAAGTAGTAGTAGTAGTAGAACAGGTAAAAACCCGAGGCAAAAAAACAGCAACAAAAAGAAGATTAGGCCGCAACGGAACATCGTGGCCAAAACATACCCTATTCCTAAGACCCTGAAGGAGGTCTTAGCGAACGAGGTTATGCTTTTGCGTTATCGGCAAGCCGCGAATATTGCCAGCGACTAATAGCTACTGATGACGTCGTTATACAAACAACAAGTCCAACATCTTTAAAAAAAGCAGCCTAGATAAACGAAACACCGCGTGCTTCACCGAACACACTTCATGTTATCTTTGCTTCTGTTTTCTTGTTGCTTCCAGTGCTGACAGATGAGAATCACACACACACACACCCACAATTGATAGTTATAGAAAATTTAAGCTTGGCTCCTGCGAACTGCTGTTTTTTTTTAACTAGCAAACCACTAGCTGGGCAATCACAGTGGCGCTGCGTAAGCAGAGACGCTGGTATTGTACGGCTTTCGTAATCACACGATGAAGTTCGACCAAGCTCTTGCGTTTGGCCGAACATTTGGGACTCTCATAGAGTGGCTCTTAGCCGGCATACCTCTTTTTCTTTTTCCTTTGTTGGTGAAGGAGAATGTCTTACCGCTGCCGAAATGACAGAAGCATAGCAGGCATCTTTGGTGACGACAGAATTTGCTGCCCACAATATGCGAATATCTTCGAAGACTAAGATAGAGCCAGTATCATCCCCTCTTAAATAAGGGAAACTCATATATCTGGTAATAATGAACTCCCGCTGGTTCATTAACAGCAGATGCCTGTTTATACGTAGATCCTCATACGTACCGGCTCACCTACTACGAGTGACCCTTGGAACTATCTCGTTCCGCCTATAGAATGGACGAGTGGTAGAGAATGCCAGATAGAGTGGTAGGATCCATAAATATATTCATTATTATCATATAAATTGTTATTAATTTAATTTATATTACAATTATGTTTGTTTTACTCAAATTAAGTGTAATTTACATTTCAAAATGTTTCTTCATGAAGCTCTATCATCTTCACGCTTCCAACGAGAGAAGTAGTGCAACGATTTTCGGTCCAGCTGTTTCATGGTAGAGCCCTATTCGTATTAAATAAAAGAAAAATAAATAAATATATATATATATATATATATATATATATATATATATACAGGTCGCTCCGTTCCGTGGTGGCTTGTTTGCGATCCTCTTGTGAAAGCCATTACTGCTAACGGTTGTGCTCGACGTCACTGCCACCATCATCGTCACCATTATCGATGGTGTGTATACACGATATCGTGTGTGTGTGTGTGTCGCGCTCAACTTCTCCGCCGCTTTGAGCTCTCTTGCCATATTCGAATCTATCAAGATCAACGGAGTGACAACGTTAGCAGCAGCAGCAGCAGCAGCGGCGGCAACAACAACGACGACGACAACGAAAACAACAGGAACCGCAGCAAAAAGGTACTACTTCAGTAGTACCTTTTTCTATTCGTACCTTTTTCTATTCGTCCTATTCGTGCTTCTGTGTATTATGTGAACTCCTCACCACCTATCACCTCATAGGTGGAAATAGACTGCCGCCGTCAACCGCCGTCTACGCCATCATGCACTAAGAATGAAGATGGTGTGGCTACGGTGTCTCGCTGGTCCTGGTTTTTTTGCGCTTGCTGCCTGCGCCTGCCCCCGTTCTGCCTACTTCGCGCACGTACATCCACCGGCCATCCCCCCCCCGGGGGTTGGTGATGGCGGCGGCGGCGGTGGGACGTATGGGGTCCCATTTTATGAATGTGCGCCTTTTTGTCTTCACTTCCGTTGGACACCCGTACCAAGTAGCAGAAGTAGCCGCACCCCGGCTGGAGAAGTCGTGGTAAGACTAGTTTTCTCCCCAGTAGTAGTGGTAGTCATATAGTAGTCATAGTAGTAGTAGTAGTAGTAGAAGTGGTAGTAGAAGTAGCCGAAGGGCATTTAGCCAGCTAGTTGAAGCTGACGACGAACGCCTCTTCAGACAGATCTTTGTGGCCATCTAGAAGTTCTTCGTTGGCATTCGCGCGTTGCCACCAACCACATCAGCAGCAGCAGCACTACTGCGCGTCCGCTCAACTTTTCGCTGGTTATAAATAACCCCACCAGCGCCGCCACCATCAACACCACCCCTACCACAACTAACCCCGCAACCCCCCTCCATCCCCCCTCGCTACTGCCTCAAGGTTCTGTCGCATTGAAAGAATTGGTTTGTTGCGTATATCTCTCCGTCTATCTGTCGAGGGTTGGTGGGGCTGAGTGCATGTGTGTCTGTGTCTATACGTCGTGTCGTGCGTGAATTGCTTGCCTTCTCATAGCCATTCCTGAAAAGCATCATACTGTCTGTCTCCTTGGGGCCTGTCTGTGGGTGGACAAGGCAAAGGAGAAACAGCAAGACGGGGCACAGATGGGTTGAGGGGGAAGATGGGCAAAAGGTGAAAAATGCTAGAAACAGGATGAGGAGGGTATAGATGACAAGGATGGGCATGAGATTCAGACGTGAAGGAAACGGACGAAGGGGGAGGGTAATGATAGAGAAAAACACGTACATGAAAAAAAAGTGGAAAAAGACAGAAGAAAAACGAAGAGTGAAGAAAAACACAGCGAATGGACCACAATCGAGAAAGAGAAGGAACACTAAGGATAACACACCCACGAATAGAAGGGATAGGAGAAAACGCTGAACGGGGACAAGCAATATATTTATAAGTTCTTTCGTCCTGCTATTCTGGGCTAAAGAATATATATATATATATATATATATATATATATATATATATATCTGTTAATAATGAACTCCCGCTGGTTCAGCAAACCAAATGAGCTTCATTAGCAGCAAATGCCTGTTTATAACCACCAGATCTCACACCAATCACGCAGACGCAGATGGCGTGCTGGTCGCCAATGAGGAGACTTAGTCACCACAGCGACCTTGGCTTTGACGCCGTTATTAAGAATTGGCTGCCTGTCGAACAAGTGTTCGCCTGTGTTTTGTACATCTTAGCGCCGAATCGATAGATACGATCGCTGTTCTCATATATAATATGTGTCACCAGCGCGAGCGCTATAAATGGTGAAGCCCTAAAGGTTTCCGCGATCACGATCCCCGTTCACATCACAACTACACCAAGCTTACAACAGACAGACCTAGCGAGTCTCTACAGCCGGCCTCTGACATACGAAGTGAAGAACTAGCCAGTAAGCAATGTAAGCGGAAATGTAATATAATAAAAAGGGTTAAGAACAGACACGCTAATCATAACAACGACTGTAGGCAACTGTAGCAGCAAGCGTAAAAAGTCGAGGGGCATAAAAATACATCAAGCGCACGCATACACATACATGATTGGCCTCGACAGTGAGGGCACGCAAAAATAACAGCGTCAGCGACAGTAACTACCCGAATACCTAGAAGCACTTGCAACAGCAGGACCAGTGCACCGAGACGAGCAATAGCGAGCTAGCCAGCGAACTCCTCAGTAAACCTTGCGTTTGTGCAGGGCGGAGTCTTGTTTTGTGTGTAAACAATCATAATAGACGTACACCAACCTCCGCGAAGTTGGTCTTGAGAAGACCGATTGTCACCTACGAGCGCGCCTCATCCCAGAGGGGGGGACCCTGTATCATCATCATCATCATACGGTTCCGATCCTAGATTGCTTGTGGATGGATTGGGCTTTATAACGGGACCATTCCACTAGTTATTCCACTAGAGAGAGATTATATATATAAGCAATTTTGGGTAAAACGCGCGCTTAGCACGTTCTCTGTCATCAGACAAACGGTTTTAATATTCTTGAAAAGCCTACTAATGACTATATATATATATATATATATAGAGAGAGAGAGAGAGAGGGGGGGGGGGAGAAGAGAGAGAGCGAGAGATACACGTGCATAACTTAGTCAGTGCCACTTTGATAAAGACAGTAAAAGAACTACCAGCAGAATATGCATGAGCTAATTCCGCCAAAAATACAACCTGATTCTAGTTTAACGATTTAAGTTAAAGTTATCTCATATTTAAACAAATATTAGTAGTAGTATTATCTTATATCTAAACCAATATTAATAATACAAGTTAGAACTATTGGTGCAGCCGTACAACGGTGGTATGCATTGCCGACATTCGCCGATTTGCTCTCGAGCAGCAGCAGCAGTATCGGGCCAGGCAAGATGTAACCGTTGTAACGACGTAGCACACCGGCCGAAGGAGGAGGAGAAGTGGTAGCAATGATACTCTACTCAGCGAGCCCAACATTCAGCTGGCAAAAAACAGCCTTTGGGATCGGATTGTAGACACTGTAGTCCTACAGGAACTAGCATTGTACCCGAAAGCCGCCGTTAGATCTTTCGTTACGAAGTATTTGCATAGGCAGTCCCCCCCCCCCCCCCGCCCCCTAGAGTTCAGTCGTCGGTGGGGCATGTCGGTTGGGAGAGGGCTCGTGCGCGGTTGGTATAGTTAGGGGTTGGAGGCGCGTTGGACCCCACACGACCGGCCCACACTCGCAGACAAGTTTGCTGCACTGCAGTGCGATTCAGCAGTGTGCAAACCGCATTTTCCAGTTACTCTTCTATACAAAAACAAAATATATTATCTGCTGCTGCTTTGGTGCAGTTCAATAGGAAAAGTTTCGCCGGGGCTGACAGCGCTTGCCGCATCTAAAACGTGTGTAGTAGGAGTGGCCGGTGAGTGAAGGGTTCCGCTTTTTGTCCCGTCACAGCGGAGCCGGTTGTAACAGCAGTAACTGAAGCAGGCGTAATCGTTTACGCCACCCACACTGCCCACGTAGCAGAGCTCACCGCGTCCTCTCACCCTAAGCCTATATGATCATTGTGCGTCTGCGTTAGCAAATTCAAATGGCTCAATACTCGTCCTCATTCATACTCGACGTTGGCACTCGACACAACTCGAAATGTGTTGTGCTGTGAAGTCGGTGGTTATATGGCTGAATAAATGCTTGCGCCCAACGGCTGACCACTCAGTCGACCTCGGTTAGGGCCTGCTGAGAAACTCGCTAGGCGTGGCTGGATGGGTAACAAGCGAGCAGAACCATGATGACAACATTCCAACAGAATCGCTGTTTTGTCCAATGATGCAGGCGACGATGCTCTCGCACTGTGTCACTTTCTTCTTCAATCCGCACTAGTCTTCATCCGCAGCCCCGATCGACGTCCAAGCAGTAACGTCGTGCCTTGTTATGGTATGTTAATGCGAGCAGACGCCAGACATTGTGTATAGCGGCGTCTATTCGATACGCTATAAACGATCTCCATCTCAAAGGGGCTAAAGAGACTATCACGTAAAAAAGAGAGAGCGCGAGAGACAGAGATGTATTTGCGTATATGCACATTCCTATCGATATGCTAGGTTTCTCTTCTCTCGTAGAACGTTCTACTCATAAGCTTGCATGTAGCGAGGCGGGTACTACATGCCGCGCGTAAACGAATAAACTAACACAAGACGCCACAGCAGAAGAGGCGGCAGATTAACCCGGTATCGTTCGAGCCTGGCCTGCCTCGGCAATTTCCTATTACCGTCGTTATTGCTGCTGCTCCACTGCTCCTCTGCTACGTCACTTTCAGGCGCCTCTCGTCTTCTCTGTTCGAGCTCTCGGGTGAATCAATACCGCCACAAAAATAGCTCAAATACGCAAAAGAGCCGCAAAGCCGAACTAGGATAGTGAGTGGTCTGCCGTTTAGCTCTACCAGCTCAGTCTGTTCGTTTTCTTTGATTTGCGCGTCTACGCTCTCCTTGAACTCGCCACATCCCCGGTAGCGTCGTTAAGGCCGCTTGCCACATGTCCGATCCGCACCGGCCAATCATCTGAACTACCGATCAGTCGAGAGAGAAGAAGAGTATTTTGCCGAATGCCACGTGGTGAGTCATTTAAGCGCAATCCTTCACCGCTGTGGAAGCTCAGTTAGTCTCTACCGTTGTTTGCACTATATCCCCTACCGGCAGCAGTTTGTGCTTCGCTTATCCATGCGGCCGCGTTTTTCCTGCTACTGCTTTCACGCTCACCCCATTATATATATATATATCCACATTAGTTCTTTTTTCTTGACCCGTACTCCGACATTTTTTCTCTGCCCAACTACTAATCTGCGTCTATGTCTCTCGAGTTCTACGCTTTTCTGTGCCGCCTCCGTTCTCTTCCGTCTCCCTCTCGGACTGTGTTCGGCCGCTAACGCTTTCGTTGTGTTTCAGTCTCTGCTGCTGCTGTTGCCGCTGCTGCTGATGATACGGCTACAACTATGAGACGACTCGTTTTCGCCACTGCACTCTGACCGACCAGTTCCGCTGAGGTCGTTGCGGCAGGCGACCTGCGCGGCGGCCGCCCGCGCCTTTGTACCCCTCAACGCTTGGCTTGTTCTCATTGAGGCCTCCTGTTCTTTGCTTACTCATTCTTCTCCGGGCACTTTTATTCGGCTGCTGGTGGTGACCGCTAGTTCCTTCCTATCCGTTGTCTATCTACCGATGTTCTCTCTATATAAATAAGATAAATCCCCTCGTCCCCCACATCCTCAAGGCCCAAATCTCTCGTAGCCAAATCCTGTCTGCATTCAGTTCGCATGCCCTCGATGCGTTTTAGTTCAATTTGGCTGTGCTAACGGAGCTGACCATCGATAAGCCGCTGCTGTAGCACCGCCGTGAGCGGTTTGACTGGTACTATTACTGGCATGGATTGGGCCCGGCCCGGCTCTTCTTGGCTGCCATCACTGCTGAATAAACGCACGACGAAGACGCTGACGATATCAACTGCCCTTACTGCAACAGGAGCTGAAGCTACACAACAACAACAACAATGTCGACGATGTCCACAAACCTAGACGCCCGAAGCCATTTCATTGGGGATGGCCCGTTTGAGCCCTGGCAACGTGGCGCCGACGTCAGCGGTACGCGGTCCATGGCCGCGTCAATTCGTCCGTCCGTTCGTTTTTATAAGTCACTTAAATATTGTTCAATTTGGCTTTCGAGTGGGGTGAGAAAGGGGCCAAATAACGAAAGGACAAAGGAAAACGAAACGGTGGCTTGAAGAAAAAGGAACCGAGACGGAAAAAAAACTTGCAGGAAGACGAGAAAGTAGGAGAAAAGGAAGACAGAAAAATGAGTTGGAGAAGGAAAATAATGAAAACTAAGTTGGAAAAGGCGGCGGTGGCGACAGCGATCGAGAGGGAAACGGGGAGCCTCCGTCAAGAGCCAACTAACGGGTAGATATATGAACAACAGGACAGATATCTCCTTCAATCGAAGCTAGATCTAACAGTACCTCGATGGCGAAGGGGAGCTGAACGGGAGGAGTTGCTGATTATGGTTGAGCTCACAATGATGGTGATGACGTAGTGACGACGTAGTTTTCAATAGTTGGGAAGAGCAACATAGACGACCTCCTAGGCTTATTAAACGAAGAACTCTATATTCAAGAGCAGTAAAATGGCGTTCTGCATAGGCGAGGCCCAAAGCGAATGAGATGGGACAGCTTTAACTGGCAGACTGAAAAACACGATGGCAACAATGAGGACGATGACAATAGCTGCACTTCGAATAGGGCTGTCTTTTCATTGCTTTTTTTTCAAAATGGGCAAAATGCGTTTACACTCTGCGAATGCCCCTCTACGGATGTCGACCATTTTGGTTAGGGAACTCCAGAAAGGAGACGACTATCGCACTGGCCAGTGCGACTGCACATATTCGACTTGAGCTTTTTGCTTTGCTTCGCTTTCGTAATTCATGAGGCCACGCTGTCCCCTATTTTCTATCTGCTTCGTTCTCTCGCACTACAAAACACGCAGGTCGCGCTTGACTGCAGACCAACTGATGGAGCCCTATGTCGTCACTAAGCAGAATTGCGCGTGTCTGCAGGCCCGCGCCGACACGGACGCGTTCGCTGAGTAGGTCTTGTTTTTACCCCTTTACCTCATTTCGTCTGTCTGGTTTCTCCGTCTGGCCTTCGCAAACGCAGGGGAAGGGGGCGCGACGAGGCAGCAATCTTCCTCCCTTGTACGCGAGGTGTTTCGCCACCTCGCCCGACTGCAACTGGCGTTGGCTGTTATTGTTGTTCTTGTCCCGGTTGTTGCTGTTGCTGTTATCACTGTCACTATTTCAGTTGTTATTGCTGCTGCTGCTGCTGTTTCGACGGCATACGCATACGTTCGGCAGCAGCAGCAGCTACGGCTGCAGGTCGCACCAACCGTGTCCGATGTCCGATTTTTACTCCAGTGTGGCAAATCCAGTAACTAGCAGTTACCGGGGCAGAACACCGGGGCTGCAACGGGACTGCAACTGGACTGCTGACCGACTGCGCCAAACAATCGTCGGTCAACTCGATGATGACGAACATGATGAAAATGAATGATGGTGAAGGGGTGTCTATGATGATGATGCTCGTGGAGGTGGTGAAGATTATGCTAGTGGGGTGGGGTGACGGTGGTGGGGGGAGGTGACGGTGGTAGGGGGAGGCTGACGGTGGTGGGGGGAGCCGCCGGTGGCGACGCCGCTTGTCCGCACGGTCCATTGTCCGAACTGTGATTACGAGTGGGAAAGTTAGACAGCAGTAACAGAGACGTAGAGACAGACGTTCGGACGAATGGACGGATAGACAGACAGACACGCTTGCATAAATTGCGCACAAGCCCAACAGCTGCGCCATGTTGTTCGTACGAACGAACGTACGTGAATACGTGCTCTGCTACTAGACGTGTCAGCCTCCCCCCCCCCCCGTCTGTGCTCCCGCCACTCTCCGTCCAACTTCAGTCGTGACCACATAGAGTTCGGCTGGACTGGGTTGGGCTGGGCGTATTCATTTGCTCGTCATGCTCAAGCGAACGGACGATACACGAGATGGCACGGACGCGACTCGGCGCCCTAACGTCAGCTAGCTCCGTACGACCGGGATGTACGTCACAGCTACACAGGCATCGCGAACGACACCAGCAAAGATGCTGCTAGTTAGAAGTAGATATTAGTATAGTGAAACTAAACACATCTCTCTCTCTCTTTCTCTTTCTATATATATTTTTATAGTTACTGAATGCTTCGCGTTTCGCGCCGGCTTTGCCGCACTGGAGTGGAATTCTGATATCCAGCACGGCTGGTGCGACCTGCAGCGGTACCTGCTGCGTATATATATATATATATATATATATAAACAGCCACATTTCCTGCCAACGGCTGTTTAAGCAATATTTATATTTTGCATATATTTGTATACCCCGAGAAGAAAAAAAAAGCGAATATTGCCGTTTTGCTAAGCTGATTGATTGATGGCTATAACTTGCGTCATGTCGTACTACAATTCATACGGACACCGGAATATACTACAGTAAATCGGGTGGTCCAACGTTCTCATTATTCAGGATAGGGGTTTAATATATAATGGAATGTTCGACGTGGCTACATGCCAATTGCCATGGGCGGGCCAAAATGCCATCGCTTGCTGCACGTAGCAATTAATACCACTCACTCATGAATGCCCGGCAACATGAATATTTCCATGCGCTTTGTTTGACAAGGGACGCCATTGTCGAATCTATAGATTTTCAATTAGCCTGACAATATCTCCTCTTTGTATCTTTCCGCCGGTATGTTCTTTCGATCGCCCAGACCTGACAACTACGGCAGCCGGGCAGACATAACCAGTGTTATCAAGTTTTCAATAGGCGCATGGCGGGAGCTGGCCGCCGCGAAAGGCTGTCGTCATCCAGCGGGAGCGGCCGAAAAAACGAACAACAGTCTACATCGGGAAGCCGAAACGAAATTAGATCCGTAGTCCTGCTTTAGTGGGGCCGACAGAACGCGACAACGATGATAACTGCTAAAAAGCGCAGGCCCGAAGCGAATTCATTCATATATTTGGTGTTTTACTCCGACATATCCGGCTAGCAAACTTATAAACGAGCAACGGCTTCTATACAGAACGCCGCACCTTTTTGTTCCCACCCAACAACGGCAGAAGATGTCAATCGTGTGATTAACTACAGCGACGAGCACGGCGAAAGAAAATGACAACTTAATGACCAATCAAGGCCATCCGTGGAACATTGCACCGCTGTGAAATTGCCCGCCATATCCTACCTACCTACTTATAGAACGTATCAATATATACATATCCTATATCTATCTATCTCTTCATCGCCCCTATTCGGCTAGACCAGCCATTCTTGTTGTTTCTGCTGCTATTAATGCTGTTCTTGCTGCGTATCCTTATAATCTGCCATGCTCTATTTTGTTTTCTTAGTTCGTTCACCGCCAAAATAAAGAGCACAGGAAAAGAGCAGGTTTATTATGGTCACTTCCTATTCCGCTTTTCCATCGCCGCCGCTCTGGCCGCCTCTGTCTGGCCATCGACCGGTTGGTTGGTTTTCCCTAATCTGCTTCCACCAACGGCTTGCTTTTCCCCGTCGCACCCCACTTTTTAATCTTCACTCCACCCCCAACCACGCCCGCAGCTTCTTCCCCTTAAGCCTCCCAAGCATTTCTGCGAGCCCTAAGACCCTCGCGTCCCCCTCTCTCCTTCTCTTGTCGTTGCTCCTATCGTTCAAGTCCACTGCCGTCGAGTGTTGATCGTCGTCATCGAATAAGGAGGAGGTACACTTTCTTCTTTTCATTGTAGGTCAGGTGACCATGACCAACCCCGTGGGCAAGGTAAGCGGGCTAATGACCGAGGCTGGGTTAAAGGAGTTGTGGACCTGGGGGTCGTGGGGGGTTTGCAAAGGTTGGGAGGTTAGAAGCAGTGGAATTAGGGGCTACCTAGGAAGGCTAGAAGTTGACCTCCGACGACCGAAGCCCGTGGTCAGTCGACCAGGCAAGAAAGAGCAAGTGTGCCTGTATGTCTGTCGCGCCTCGTTTACCCCCCACTTATACTTCTACCCCAACTTGCTCGATCTTGCAGGTCTTCCGCCTCGACCACCTCTACATGAGGAAGACACGAGACGAGACGTTGGACAGGGCAAGCAAACAGCTTCCTCTGTCCTGAAACAGTCTCTCCAGCCATCCCCCTCCCCGCCCCAATAAGACACGGACACGGACAGCGGCACTGTAAGGTGTAGCTGGTGGTGGCCGCTCTAATTGCGCTGCGACGCGGATGTTCTGACGAGACGCCACGGGTCCGCGAGTTCTTTTTGCCATCGCTGTACATTCGCTGAGGCGAGCGGACCCCAGCAGTCACCCCCTTTTCCGGCCGAGCCCCGCCGCACGACTACGACTACTATACCGACGATATAGTATATCCACGGGGCCACGGTAGGCGGATCGCAGCGGGGGCGCCGGCGACAATGGACAGAAGCAGCAGAAGCAGGAGGAAGCCAGATGGTATACAAATGCCGTGCCCCCGTCCCCACAAATCCAGCAAGGGGGGGGGGGACAAGCAGCGAGGCTAAGAGCGGTAAACACAAAGCGACCACCGCATAAGGCTACATAAGCACGCTAGCGCAGCACTCAGAGCCACGGCAGCAGCCTCGGCGGCAACGGAGGCCCCCGTCTTTATAGAGACGGGCCTTCTCCGACAGCCCATTCCCTTCGCCGCCTGTTTGCTCTAACCCCTTCCCCCCCCTTCCCTTTTTCCCCATCATTCAACCGTTATGGTCGGTGGCCGTGGATCTGGTGGTGGCAATGCTGCTTGTAATGCAGGTGCTAGTATTGCAGGTGCTAGTATTGCTTCGTTGGCTGGTCCTTCTTACTTCTCTTGCTGCTGCTGCTGCTACTGCCATTATTATTCGTTCTGTTCCTTCTGCCGCTTACATCATCGTCGTCATCATATCATCATCATCAGTCATCATCATCGTCGTCGTCGTCGTCGTCATCATCATCGTCGTCATCATCGCCGCCACCGCTAGTCTGGGACTTGATATGGACTTTATCAGTCAGTATCTTACTGAAAAGGCTGTACTGCGGCGTGAGCGGAGAGCCACGTCAAACGTCGTTGCGACCGAACGTTGTGAAAGGAGGAGAACAACTCGCCCGCTTTCGCACGTAGACTGATGCTGTCGCTCTCGCACTGCTGCCTGCGACAGCAACTGCTGTTGCCTTAACTGATACGACGACGACGACGACGTGACTCGGTAAACACACAGAACAACCAAACTGTGCGGTGGTTAGCCGCCAAAGTTTGACAGAAACAACAACTAGTTAGGCATTGCACTAACTTAGCGGTGCGATGTCGCTTGCGGACGACAGCAAGACATTTGGCTAGACGGCTGATAGCATGATGTTCATTCACCTTCAATACAGTGAGGTTAGACGTTATTGTATTTATTGTACGTTTACCGACACGTCGTCAATCATGAGTCTTGCATCGAGTGGAATCTTATTCTAGAATATCAAAAAGTGAAATATTCTAGAATCCTGTTCAACCTCCAACCTCCGGCCCAGAGGACATTAGGGCAATATAGATGGGTTCAAAATCTAGGTCGGCTTCTCATGGAGTGCCCGTTCGTTAGGCGAATAAACTGTTTATCGATCTATCAATGACGAGTGTTGCCATCGATAGTGTTGCTAGAATGATATAACTAATCTTCAATTGACCTTAACTAAGGAAAGAATTTAAATTATACATTTTAATTGACCTGAACTAATGCATCTATATAATTACTTAAGTCTGTCTTGCATTTCTATGCATTTTGCAGATTTTGCAGTTTTGCATACTAACATTACTACATAATTTTTGTTCTAACCATGTAGCGCTTTACATGACACATTATTGGCATTTGTCGGCGCATTTATCAAATGTAGGTTGTTGTTATTGCGGGGACACACAGCACACTGCGGCAGATTGTCTTTTCTGCCAGTCAATCGAAAATATTATAGGTGGCACATTTGGTCAATTCGAGCGGTCTCAAAAGGGTGACATTTCACTAAATTGGTGGCCAACGCCAGTAGTTAATCAGTAGAACAATGGCTGTCTAACCTGCTGTTTTTCATTCGGTCGTTTTCTCGCTGCTTCTGTGTGCATATCCTTTTCAGTATAAATGTTTCGCTACGATTGTCTCCGTGCAGAAGGTGTTGTAGCTGCCTTTTTGTCTCAAAGCTACTAAAGCTATCAGTCAGGTCGAGCGACAAGGAAGGTCAAATATAAATAGATCTAAATACATTATCCGACGGCTCCGCTTGAAAAATGACTCCATGCTTTGGAAAATACAAAAAAAATACCCTGCCCTTGTATTGCCCCAAAAGGACCCAGACCTTTACGCCCGTGCCTGCTGCCTTTCCTGCCACTGCCTACGCCGTCAAACAGCCAACAAGAACCAAGAAAAATAAACTGAAAAAGAAGACGCGCTCGTTGAATCAGGACGATGTTGGCAGCTACGACTAGTCGCAGTCATCCGTTGCGCGCAAACAAGCCAATATCGGCAAAGTGGGACTAATCTGTCCCGTACGTAACGAATTTTTAACGGCAAACTCAAGTGGCGGTCAGCGGGTGACCGTAAACGGGCCGGAACATGCCGGAATAGGCAAACGCGTCGAAACACTGCGCAGGACACATTTCCACAGACAACCACTACTTCAATTGTTACTGGTTAATTACAATTGTGTATACACTGCTACCAATACTAGCCTCTAACTAAAACTAACTAGCCACTTTCTAGCAGCAACACCTGCTCGCCGCTCGATTCGAGCATTGTTAGCCTGATCATCAAGATCGAAAGGAACTTCAGCTTTTGGCCCGGCTCGGCCAAACCCCACATCCATACGTACGCGGCTGTTTCGTGCTCAGAGCGTACAAGGGGGTGGCTGCCGCCCTCACTGCTACTGTCGTTGCCTTCAGTGAAGTCTGGCTCCTAGTAGCTGGCTGACGTCTGAGATGACGTCAGATCATCGAGATGATAGAATCGAGCTGGGTCTTTCCTAAGGCAGAAGTGCTTTGAGCGTTGAAGAAACAGAGCGTGCAGGTGAAAGGAAACGGAGGATTTAAGGAAGTGGTGGTAGACACGGAGAGAGAGGGGAAATCGGTAGTAGAAAAGCGGAAGACGGCAAAAGACGGAGTGACGACTGCTGACGACTTTACCAGATAGGCGTTACCAGCAAGCCACCATTTGCAGTATCAGCAGCAGCTGCAGCAGAAGCCCTCCAATAAACAGCGAAAGATGAATAATAGAACGCAAGGAGAGAAGCTGCTGAGCTCACCTGTATGTGTAGCCAGGCTAGTTCAACATTGACCTGCTTGAATCTATATTAACTTACAGAGTGGTCTCCTTCCCAGCAGAGATGGGCCGCATGGTGCCCTCCTCTCTCTCTTTCTCTCCCCGCACTCTCTCTTTCTCTTCCCCTCTCTCCCCTCTCTCTTAGTGGAGATTCAGTCGGCGTACTTTTGCTGAAATTGTACCATTCATGTAGGTGTCGGTTATAGGACCCGTTTCTCACGGACAACGTTACGGCGACGAATGCCCTAGAAGGGCAAGTGGGCTAAACCCGCGCAGATTCTCTATACTGCCACTTTCTGTTACATTCGTATCAGGAACTTAGACGTTCGTGCGCAATACTTTGATTTCTAATTTCATGGCTGTCATCACCTGGTCGGTTCGAATACGAACTCATTCTACGAGGAGTACACAGAGTGCATCTGTCGACTGTGCTCTCAAGCGTGTACGAAGTATCATCCTGCATCTGTCTGCGAGATCACCTGCACTGCCTCTTTCGAATGACATGCCGAGAGCGGCTCACAACAGTATAACTATCAATGTTGCTTGCATACTCAATTTGAGTGAAATAAATGAGACGATGACTTTGATTTGCAAGTTTATCGAAGTTTAGTTGCTTCTGGCTTGTGTCCAAACCGTATTTTGCCGTATTGTGTCCAAACGCCTAAAAAAATTTGCTGACCAAGCTGTGAACGCTTCAAGGGCTATGTCGC
The DNA here is from genome assembly GCA_003439945.1 of Dermanyssus gallinae. NCBI lineage: Eukaryota > Metazoa > Arthropoda > Arachnida > Mesostigmata > Dermanyssidae > Dermanyssus > Dermanyssus gallinae. Next base: position 170,759 of record QVRM01003916.1, read on the forward strand.
GGAAAAAACGATTATATTTTTTTGCAGCAGAAAGATAGCCCAGAACACAATTACTCGTGGTCAACGTGCTAGCATGTGCTTAACCGAGGCTTTGTTCAAAAGCAGTTACAAGTGTTTAATACCACATGATCGGCTAAAATGTTACCTTGTATGTGTAACTCAAAGTATTATCCCGGAGAGACACACACATTTATATTCAACATACAAGCCGATTATACAACTGACCCATTACCTTTCTGGTCGTCTCCCTGCGTCCTTCGCAGAACGAGAGAGTTTTCTATTCTACTATATTCTAGCCTGGAAACCGGAGAGCGTAGCCGGCGGTCCCATCTACGTGCGTTACACAACTGTCATCATTCCCAGAACATAAGCATGTTTCTTCCAACTATACTCAAGTCAAACAACGTGAGAACCACCTATATCTAACTGCGATCAATCGAAAATGTTGCTTCTTCGCCGAGCTAACAACAAAGAAGACGCGAAAACTTGCATAACATGTTGATTGCAGCCTAAATCTGCGGTAGCTCACGCCGGAGGCGCACAAACCGTTAATTGCAGTATCTACATGTTGCATTCCATGCTCTAAAACCGCGCATTTATGAGCGACATACCTCTACCTAGCACTGTGTCACACATTTACACAGCTTATCGCAGTGTCGCATAAACAAAAGTACATCATGAACGGAGTAATTCGTCATTACTAGATCGTAAAGTTCGATTCAGGATCGACAAGGAAACGTTAACTACTGAAGCTACCCAAACTCATATAGGAAGGACACTAATCGCCTGTCGGTCAACCACAAGCGAACCTGCTGGTCCTAGAATTAATTTTTTTTAAGGAGGCTGTTTTTAATTCTAGATCATCCTCCGTTCCCTACGGGCTTGGAACCTGACCTGAGGTATATCTTCAATGCACCGAGAACCCGGCATGTTAAGATATCTAGGGTTTCCCCAACAGTCTTTGTGGCAGCATGGCCGCTTTTGACCGAGACACACAGCAAATCAGTAGATACATAGTCGACCACGTCGCTACTGGACTATACAGTATACAGACAGCGTACTGAATGCCTATGTGCAATGAGAGACCCATACGCTCGACGGCAGTCGAGCGCAACATCGTATACGACGTGACAATGGTGGACAAACCGCAGACTACACGCAGACACCGACCCCAGACGGGGGAAAATCTCAGCACTTAAAACGCATTCGTTCCTGATCACGAGTGAACTCGTGCTACTGTATATCGGCGGCAAACAGGCTATTTGTCCTGCACCAGACAGCTTCAGCACCGTCGTGCAGTCACAGTCGACGCTGGAGCAGCGTCTAGCAATGCGGACTGCATACCCCTAAAAAATAGCAAAAAAACATTTAGAAAAAGACCGCATTTGTATTTAATGCAGCCAACTGATGCCTAGAAACGTCTACTATGAGCCGACTGTTTCTAACAGCACTAGCATTTCCTTTGTATGCACTAGGACTATTTCCACCGGAACGATTTGTCGTAATTTTTGCTCCCCTGATGTACCCTTCGTAATGGCTAAACTCTATGGTATACGTTTTTAAGTTTAATTTGAGTCCGTTTCGAGCTCGTCGAAGCAATGGCCCAATGGCGACACACTCCTAAGTACGGCACCTATGCGCCTGCTTACATACTACGCACTAAACGTGTGCCACGTGTAACATGAGACTAGGCGTAAGATGGACGGAAATGAGTTTAATAAGCGAGGGGGTCGAGGGATATTCTATTCCTAGACGCATCGACGACGAACTGCTCACGTCTGCCATTGAATTACACATATGTCTCTCACGTTCAGGCTAGCATGGCTGATGAGTCGCGCGTATAAAACACGATCGATATAACTGTAATAGCCTCTTATTGCAGACAGAACGAGACGGCAGGCCATGCAACAGCGACTTACTTACATGCAAACGACGAGGTATATTTTGCAGCTTGTCAACTATTCCATCGTTACTAGCACACCATTTGGCTCGCTCTACTCTTACCGTACTTGACTGTAGGGTGAGTTTGCGAAGGTTTGCGAAATTTTGTAGATATGAAGTAACTACTTTTTGATCGAATAGCCCAAGTTTGATGGCCTCAGGCTCTCTTGCAGTGCTCTTGACTACAGAGCCGAAGAAACAACCTTAAATGCCACGCAGGTATCACGATATAATAGCATTCGAAGTCGAAGGATTTTAGTTCCTAGCTCTAACACGTCGCCGATGGTGGTGATGATGGATGTTCCATGTCGTCTAGATATGATACCGTACAAAATTGTATGTCATTATTCGTAGTCTTGGAGTACGCATTTCAACTCTAGCGCGCACGGATGTGGTTGCGATCGAGAGGCGGCGCCCCAGCATAATAGCAGGATACGTTTGTGCCTCACGGAAAGAGAACACTTCTGTACTGGAAGAAAAAACTGAGCCGCAGTATAGGTACTATACACAACGACACACCCATAATTTGCGCCGAAGAAGATAACAATCGATTAGACCTCCCGACATCTTGCATACGAGAACCTTACTGGAGACGGCTTGCCCGCTGTTGGACGCTGGGTCATTACATACCCCACTAATTCAACGTTTGAGGTCCACCTGGGCCATCGTCCGCATTTGACATGCTTGCTACGAACTTGAGACCAGAACAGGTAATATGCCTCGACGACGACAATATCATCATGCACTATGAAGCTCGTTTCAGTGACCACGTTTCAATTGCGTTTCGGCTGCTCTTTCTGAGCAGTTTTATTAACCAATAATTGGCTTACGAATGTACATCATAGGCCTAGCTACACAGGGACGGTCAAATAGGCCACTCACAGCTTACGGCTTCATCGGACCCATTACTTTGTCGTAGCCTTGTGGGTGCGCCTAGAACTGTCGACCTAATGGAACCAGGCTCAAGGCCTGAATTATTCGAATGGCTTCTGTTCTTTTTTCCATTATTATTTGTCTATTTTCTCTTGATGCTTGAACTTTTTGAATTCGTGCATTCGGGTGATCAAATTTGATGTAGAGAAAAACAGAAGTGATGCAAGTAGCACGCCGCGTGCGCCGGTACAGCCGCCAAACGGCGTCACAATTGCAGATGTACATGCACCTGCCGGTACCAATGACGAAATAGCAGCATGCGACCTATGTAGCGCGCCACCTAGAGCCTAAAAAGGTCTCTCGATGACGTTACATTTAGCGTGCGAAGAAACCCAACTGGAAAAGAGGCAGGTTCGCTGCGAGAGCGCCATTGAAGGCAGCGACGACGCAGACGATGACGGCGAGAAGATGGGCTCAGAGGAATAGCACGAAGAAGAAAAGGATTCATAAAGCCTCGAAGGACGGGGCTTTGCTTCAAATCGAAGTTCAGGGCTATCATTCTTGGCGGGGAAATTCCAGCGCCCAAGGCGATGAAGGGAAGTGAATTCACCGTGCGTGTCATCCGGGTCTCACGGATGACACGCAACGGTGAATTGGTTGTAGAGGTAAACAACGGAGAGGACGCGCCGGCTCTTTCTGAATTAAAAACACTTGCGGGAACACCGGTTAACTCCCGCGGGCACGGCAAGGCCGTGTATCATCACAAACCGCGACCGTCTACTTCATTAAATAAGAGTTTGGGAGCTACGATGCAGACGCACTGCGTCAACCTCACTTTCCGGGGAAGGCGCCCGTCCCTGAGCACGTATGCATGGGACTGACTATGCACGCTGTAATAGCCTATCGCGAGTTCTTACAGTGCTTCTAATGCAATACACTTGGACGTGTCGCAAAAAGCTGCGAAGAAACAAACAAAATGCCTGCCGCCAGTGTGCCAAGCCCGACCAGCTGTCCAACGCGTGCAAGAACGAGACTTGTTGCATCAGCTGTGAAGGTGCCCTGACTCGCAACGGTTCCCTGCGGTATGCAGAATCACTACCTCGTTACTCCAATCTAGATCCAAGCAAAATGTATCGGCTTTTACCAAGCAAAAGGGCTGTTCTAAAAACCTAGCCGAGTAAACATTAGTTCATTCGTTACCTGCTACCTATATATATATATATATATATATATATACAGGACAAGCGGTGCTACAAGAGCGAAGCGGTGGCCTTACTGAAGTATACCACAATACTGCTTAGTAGAAGAGAAGTATTGAGGGCACAGAACAACTGCGCTGCTCTTGCGTGGGAGGCTCCATAAGTACAATTGCAGTGTAGCCAAGTCCTTCGGAAAGTATTCGCGGAATATATCTGTTGGAAAAGCCAGTGTATTGTTTGGATATAGTTGACCTTAACAAGACAACTGTGCTTTGCAAGGACCTTAACCAGCTCATCGACAACGTTAGCACAGGCGCACTTATAAGCACGTTAGCGTCCCGCAGTGTGTAGGTGGTCTCCTCAGCTGAGGAACCCACTTATGCGTAAGGAAGGCCTACGAAATATATATTTACCACAGACGATGATAGTATCAATTACAAAGGTCCACAAATAAACACACTGATCTTTGGAAGCAGACGACACCTTTCATGTGCAATGTCGCTTCCTGAATGGTGCTCTTCGCTAGGAGGGTAAACGACGTTATATTGTTCTATATACCATCATCAGCGAGCAGAGCCAAAGCGGCAGCAGTTAAACGCTTACTAGGAGCTCTGGCGAGAGGCTTTCCCTGCCCCCCTGATTGACGAAGTGCGTGCAACATAAATACTAAATGTTATACTGCGCAGCATACGTCCCCAACCGAGAAAAGCCCAAAAACGAGTTGGTATACCCAAGCAAGCCGGTTCTCTGCTACAACACTATTTGATCCAGACGTATATACTAGCAAACGATCGGCCGAAAATGACCTCTCTGATGTACATGATTGCCGGCTTTATTAAAAGGCAGTCTGGCAAACTTGACTGGAGCAAGAGAACAAAACAAAGCAACAAGCTTCTCAGAAAGTCCCAGCGTCATGCACATAAACAGTTAAGGTCCCACAGCTACGCTGCGACATGCGCCCAAACAACCTGTCCAGTGCCAGCTAAAAGGCTAGATCTTAATTTTGACACATATTTACCAGCTCTTTTCATCGTGCTCAGTTGCACCTCGATAGATATGTCTTCGTATGGGGCCAATGGGCAACCGAAGCCCGTCTGACTTGCTCTGGACTGGTATCTCGAAGGTGGCGCATGCGATACTGAAAGCGTCGCCAGGCAAGGCTGCTGATTCAGACCTCGTCCGGAATGAACGGTTGCCTACTACACGCAGTATTTTTCTGGCTTCTTGCCTCGCTGCTGATTTCAACGAAATTCTCAGTAGAAGGAAAGTCAGCACTAAAGTTAGCAACCTAAAGTGTGATACCGAAAGGGGATCTCTTGACCCATTCATCGTACCGTGGCGTAGCAAAGAAAAACGCCATTGACAAAGTTCTATCTGCATTGATAGTGCGTCGGCTGGAATATATTTTTTGGGAAAGTACCAACTCTTTGCCAAAACCGCAACACGATTTTAGGCGAAGGAGATCGACAATGGCGGCTTGCGCTGCTCTTGTCAACAGCATTCAGATGGCTCCTCGAGGTTAACGAAAGTTTCTCTTTACTATCTTCGTAGACTTTTAAGCGGCTTTTGATACAACGTGACGAACAATAGTGCTCAACAAGTTAGCGTCCGGCGGTGTTCGAACGGTAATATTACGATTTTTACAGGCAGCGCTATAAATTGAGTCTGTATACATCGACGACTGAACTGGGGTATTTAGACACATCTGAATTAATAAGACTACAGGGGCCGCATGAGGCAGTAACTTCAGCCCGCCATTGCCCTCAATATTGGTAAGCGATCTGTCGGCCGAAATCCAGCGGCGCCACTTGCCACTGAGCACATTTATGTATGCCGATAAACCTTGCCCTGTACAGCCGTAGACGATAACTAAATAAAAAAGAATATATATATATATATTTTTTTTTAAATCATAGCTTTATTTTTTTACCCTATTCAGCAAAACCGTGCACAAATTCTGTCTCTGTTCTATAGCCGCTTCTTTAACACACGCTGTGTCCACCTTAGATATACTACTACTACTATATGCGGGACAAACGTGAATTTTTCTTCCGGCTCTCGGCCGTGCCGACGAGCTTCACCACTGTGCCGCTTCACACCAATATTTATGTGCGGATTGTTTTCTTCTAAAAAATAACTTAAACAAGCATAGAAAAAAAAAACGGTTTGCCTTTAAAAAGGGGATGATCGAAAAACGTCATATAAAAAGTACAGAGACCTAGAGTAGTCAAAATAGAGAGAGAGAAAGAAAGAAGAGGAAACCCCATGAGCTAGCAAATTAAACGAACCACGACGTGCATAAACGAAGGCATTAAAATAACACTTGTCCCTCCTTTCTTTCGCCTAAAACAATTACTTAGTTAAAACAATACTTTTACATATATATATATATATATATATATATATATATATATATTGTGTGTGTATTGTGTCTTTGCTATGTCCAAGTTTGATCGTTCGATTGCAAAACAAATGTAAGAAATCGATCTTTCGACGACGCACAACCCACCCCGCAATATTTAGCGCGGTTGGGCAAGCAAAACCAAGCATCGGACTTGTAACGATGATTAATTATATATATATATACGTCTCGTAATGATAATTGACGTACACGTCTGCATGTAACGCAAAATTGTCTATCAATATACCGATTATTGTTTTAACCTCCGATTTAACCCCCACCACACCGCCCACTAACTTTACCGTCCACGCCATATTCGCTGAAAAGTGGAGATTTTCCTTTGTTGCTTATCTTCTTCTTCTTCTTCCATCTCTCTTTCTCTCTTGATTCCGGTCGTTTTCATTGCTGGCGAGTGTTTTTAACACGATCATGAACCTCCCAGGAGTTATGCTGTTTTAGTGCTTTATCTGTCTTTCTGCCTTTCTACGCATCTGACACGAGGCCACGAAATAGACCTGAATGATGATGACGAAAGTGCTGAGGCGCGATAAGAAATACTGTGGCGTAGTGTAAGGTGGAATGCCAGCAAAGCGCTAGTGGAGCCACTACGAATATCATCCGTGACTGACTGAAATGCTGGAGATGGATGGCGTGTCTGACACGATGACGCTGGGCCATATGAGCAGGCTTGAAGGCCAATTGGCTCGTGCTGGCCTTTGACACGTGCGTTTTGGCGCTGCAGCTAGATAGATAGGTACCTGACGATGTGAAGTGGAGAAAAACATCAAGCTTTAGCACGTCCTCTATTCGTCGAAAGACTATATATATATATATATATATATATATATATATATATATATATATATATATATATATACGGTCCCTATTTGTCGAAAGACAATATATATATACTTTTCCACTGCGCGGACGGTAAATGTGCAGACAACTAAGTCGTACACTACAATTGCAGACACTGTTCGTACATCCTGTCCTGTACACATATGCAGACGTATTTTATATATATATCTAAATGCCTGCGGGAGGTTGTGGCTGACCTGTGGTTTGGTTAACGATCTACTTAACTAAACGCCTATACGTCAGAGAAGATAAGTGCTGCATGGTGCTCTTCGCTAGGAGGGTAAACGACGTTATATTGTTCTACATAGTGTGTTCAAAACGTATCGCGACTTTTGTGTTTTTTCAAAAATTATTCATTTATTCATGAATACCTATTTTGTCCCCTTTAAAGTAATCCCCATGAGATATTATACACCTGTGCCAACGGTTTTTCCAAGCTTCGAAGCACTTCAAAAACCATTTTTTTAAATCTTGTTCAGCTCCTCCTTCGATGCCGTCTTTATCTCGTCAAGCGTAGCGTAACGTCGTCCTTTCATGGGCCTCTTCAGTTTAGAGAACAAGAAAAAGTCACAGGGGGCCAGATCTGGGAAATACGGTGGCTGCGGCATCATTAGTGTGTTGTTTTTGGCCAAAAACTCGCGCACAAGCAACGATGTGTGAGCAGGGGCGTTATCGTGGTGCAAAAGCCAATTTTTGTTCTTCCACAAATCCGGGCGTTTCTGGCGGATTGCTTCGCGCAAATTGCGCATAACTTGCAGGTAATATTCCTTATTGACCGTTCTACCCTGTGGCAAGAACTCATGATGCACCACGCCCCTGGTTAATCATTAATCATCGTTAATCATTAATTTTTTCGTCTGTTGTTGAAGTGCTCGGGCGTCCGGCACGCTCTTCGTCGTTCACATCTTCTCGGCCTTCTGAGAACATTTTGTACCACCGATAAACGTTGCTTCGGTCCAAGGTAGCTTCTCCGTATGCCACAGTCAACATTCGGAATGCATCCGCGCACTTAATTTCGTTTTTCACACAAAATTTGATACAGGTTCTTTGATCCATTTTTTTGAATAGGTAAACATCGAAGACGATCCAAAACACGTGCAAGCAAAGCAGCTGTCAACAATTAAGTGAACATTCAAAATGGCCGAGCTTGTCGGCATAAGTGAGAGACATGAGTACCAACATAACGCCACAAAAAATCGAAATTCGAATATACGTAACCCCATGAAAATTAAAAAGTCGCGATACGTTTTGAACACACCTCGTATATACCACCGGCATTCAATTTTACGGAGGTTGCTAAGACGGTAAGCTTGGGACCTTTAAAATTAAACTTGCCCATGCCAGCTATCGTCGGCGGTGACTTTATTGCCAGTATCGAGTGTGAAATAACGATAATGAGATAACGGTAGATAATGATGAGATGACGATAGAGGCGAGGTGCTGCTTCAGGTGATGCGAAATTTTGGTCTAAGATGTCGAAACGCACGTGAAGACTATATATATATATAACCACACGTTAACGCGAGACAATTGTTCATTTCAAAGTGCTAACATAAAAAAGTTATATATATACAGGTAGTTCCATAAAATCTTAGAATGAAAACCAAGAATTTTCCAAATCATGTTTTTAAATTTATCTTATTCGATATACTCCCCGAGATGCTCAATACACTTTTCCCACCAATATTTCAGAGCTTTTATACCTCTTAAGTAGAATTCCGCGTCTTTAGACTGAAAATAGGCATTGACAGCAGCCTTAACCTCTTCATTGCTGGAAAAACGTTTTCCACCGAGACTATTCTTCAAATGTTCGAAGATGAAATAATCAGAGGGAGCCAGGTCTGGAGAATAGGAAGGTTGTTCAATAAGTTCGAACCTCAGTTGGGCCAGTTTTGCCGATGCTTGCCGGGACTTGTGTGCAGGAGCATTGTCCTGGTGAAACAGGACAACCTTCTTCTGCAAAGCGGGCCGTTTCACGATGAGTTCTTGCTAAAGGCAGTCCAACAGTCTTGCATAATATTCTCCTGTGATCGTTTTACAGCTCTCAAGGTAGTCGACCAGCATTATTCTACGTTGGTCTCAAAAAACTGTAGCCATCACCTTTCCGGTCAATGCCGTTGTCCGCACCCTCTTCGGAGGTCCTTCATCAGGTGCACACCATTGGCAAGATGCTTCTTGGGTCTCGGGAGTGTAGTGATGAACCCGGCTTTCATCGACGGTCATGAATCTGCACCAAAAATCCGACAGATTGTTCGACATCTTGGCCAAATTTTGCTGTAAAGCCAAAACAGGCGCGTCTTTTTGGCCTTGGTTGAGCAAATGCGGCAGCCATTTTGCTCTAAGCTCTTTCATCTTCAAGTTTTCGTGTAGGATAAAATGCACACTACCTAAACTAATCCCTAATGCCTCCGCTATTTCCTTAATGTTCATTCGCTTATCTGTGCCAAGAATTTTTCGCACTTTCTCTACGTTTTCCTCATCAGTTGCCGTTTTTTGGCCTCCTGGACGTAGTTCATCCTCGGTGCTCCTGCGACCTCTTTTTAACACATTAATCCAGTTGGAAATAGTGGCAAAACATGGCGCAGAGTCACTGTACGTCTCGTCTAACTCAATTTTTACTTGGGTCGCATTCCAACCTTTGAAATAAAAATGCTTGATAACCACTCGAAACTCTTTTTTCTTCATCTTTAAAAAAAACGCCGATACGTTGCACGGGAAAAGCTATCAAACGAAATCGCAACGGCCAATCACCATAATATTTTGAGTGCTAGCAGTCGAAAAGTTGCAGTTCCTATTAGCGGTGAAAGCGCGCCAAAATTCGAATTCTAAAAAGCTCATTCTAAGAACTTATGGAACTACCTGTACATATATATATATATATATATATATATATATATATATATATATATATATATATTTATAATCTTATACACACAAACCTATATTTTTAAGAAATCTATATTAAAGTTCCGTTGTCTCTGGTTCGTTCGGACAAAAACGGCGGCGATAAAGATCCGCTGCATTGACTTTTGGTATTATCACGACGTACTGGTCGAGCCAAACTGCCTCTGTTGCTGTGGCAGCTGCTGCAGTTGATGGTGAGAATGATGATGTTGCAGGACGGACAATGATGATGAGGAAGTGATTGGGGTTGTGGTGATGGTGAGGATGCTCAACATCTTCCTCTAAAATACCTAAGGTATAACAAGATACAGAACCACACGACGACGACGACGACGACGACAACAACGACAAAATAAGAAGTAGGTAGCGCACAGGAGGACGACCCTCGATGAAAGCAGCATCAGCAGCAACAGTGCCAAAAGACGGAACTGATACTGGGTTCTGCCAGGAACTTTTCATTGAGCTCTTCTCGCTTTTCAAAGTCTTTGCCTGCTTTGTGCAAATGCAGAGAGAACATAGCGGTGCCGGTAAGACTTCGTAGCAGATGAGGTCCGAGGACAGCATTTGTTCTTGCTATGCAGGCGCTAATACAGCTGCTGCTGCTGCTGATGACGGTGATGATGATGATGATGATGCTGATGTAGCACTTTTCTGTGGTAGGACTTCGGCACTGGCAATTGTCGTCCTTCGCACTTGAACAATTGCTACAGCCGTCCGATGGCTCGGAGAGCCATCGATCGAATCACCGATGGGTGACGACGAACTACACCCACCACAGGCTTAACAACAATTAGAAAGAAAGTTGTCACTAGAACAATTGGAAGAGGCCCACCGACACCTTGCCTTGCAATGCATCCACCGACGACGACGACGACGATGGCGACGAAAGAGAGCAGTCTGAGGTCAGAGAAAAGTCAAGACCTTAGCGCAGCACGGGGTCATTGTCTTGATTGCTGCTTTCGTCCTCCGAACTGTCGCCCTTGTCTTCGTACTCCTTATTGTCCTTGTCTCCGCATTGTCTTTATTATTCTTATTCTATTACTCGTGCTGATCGACCGTCCTTATTGTTACGCTCCTCCGCCATCGTTGTCTTCATCATAGTCATTATTGCTGTCTTTATTTTTATCGTCCTCGTTTTCGTCTTCACCGTCGTGGCCCTTGTCCTTGTTCTTGCCGTCGTTGCTTTTACGCTTATCGGCATTGTCTTCATTCCTGTCGTCGTTGTTGTCTTTGTTTCCATCATCGTTGTCTTCATTCCCATCGTCGTCGTCATTGTTGTTTGTATGCTCATCATCATTGTCCCTATGCTCGTCATCGTTGTCCTTATTCCCATCGTCGTCGTCGTCCTTATTCCCATCGTTGTCGTCCTTATTCCCATCGTCGGTCGTCGTCTTTATTCCCATCGTTGTTATCGACTTTATTCTCATTGTCCTTATCGTCAACACCGTTGTCGGTAGTCTTGTAATCGCTATCTGCATTCCCGTCATCACTTTCCTTATCCTTGCTACCACTACTACGCTCATCTTCGTTGTCATCGTTGCCCTTATTCCATTCATCTTTGTTCGTATTGTCATCGTCGTTGTCCTTATTCCTATCATCTTCGTTCATATGCTCATTATCGGCATTTTTAGTCTTCATTATCGTCGCTCTTCATCCCGTTGTCGTTGTTTCTGTTTTCATCATCGTTATACCCATCATCGTTGTCCTGATCTTCATCATCGTTGTCCTAATCCTCCTCATCGTTATCCTTATTCTCATCATCGTTGTATTTCTTACAATTACTGCTGTCCTTAGCATCACCGTCGCTGCGGCCTTTTTGCCGTCATCGTAGTTTTTCCGCCCCCGCCGCTGCCGCTGCCGCCGCCGCCTCGCGCCACTCTCACGTGGTGGGTGGGTGCCTGTGAAAACCGTGACTTCATATGTGACAAATTCTAGTAGAAGCTAGCCTCACAAAAGAAGCGTCACGCCGACAGTCCTACAGTATGAGGACAGAGAGGCAAGCCGCGTGTCTTCCTGGTAAACTCGCCCGTTGGCCCGCCTGCCGTCAGCCCTGCAAGCGGCTACATTCCATTGAGGCGGCGTTGGAGCTGTCGAGCTGATGCAGCTGCACATCGACAATCCCGCCTGCACTTCGTTTGGCGCGCTTCGTTTGGGCCCTCTTCCAGCACTCTCTCGGTAATTCAGTGTTCGGCGCACGTCGGTCAGAAGACGCGCGACGGGTCGAGCGAACGGACGGCAACTCGAGAACGAGCCTTTCGAGCTCGCTGTCATCGTCGCCTACGTCGCTTCGGTCGACGTCTCCGTGCTTCAGCGAGAGAGAGAGAGATACAGAGAGAGAGAGAGAGAGACGCGGCATCGGCTCGCTTTCCGCTTTTGGCTGAGCCAATACTTCACGCTTCGAGCTCGGTCGTGCTGAGCCCACGTAGACGTCTCGGCGCTTCAGCTGATTCGCGTGGTGGGCTGGGCAGGCAAAGCGTCGACGATTCGTCGAGCAGCGAACGAGCCCGCAGCATCAAGCAGATAGGGTAAAAGGGCAAAAGGAAAACAGAGTGGTAAGGACAAAGAAAGATAGAGATAGAGAGAGGAAAAGACCAGAGCTCAAGAGGGGGGGGGGGGCGTAGAAATGCGAGACGACGGTGGTGGCGGTGGTGGTGTATAGACCGTGGTGAGTCTCCCGTCTACCGCTGGTAGGTCCAGCGGTGTCGGTGGGTGGCTTCAAGCTCTACCATCGAAAGTCCATTATTCCCTGTTCCCCTTGACGCCTCTTCCGCGCCCCTTTCGCGAACATTGCGGTTGTGTTAAGCCTGCTGCATGTGTGCAGACGTGGAAGGACGTCCGCGCCGCACCAGCCTCCAGGACTACCAGAACTCGTACCTCTCTTCTGCCAAGAGACTACTACTGCTGCTACCAGAGCTAGAGAATATGCCGCTGCTGCTGCTGGCACTACGACTTTTATTACAGCTTACCACTATTACTAGTAAGTACCTATTCCGCTGCTCTCCGCTTTAATTACAATGACCGATGATGTGGAAAATACCGCAGGTTCGGCTGAGCAGCGGCAGCTGCAGCAGCAGCAGCAGCAGCAATGCGCGCGTCGTTGGCGTGTCTTGATGTCGCTAGTCTCGCTGGTCTTTCAGGCTTTGCCCAGGTCCGTGGTCTATAGGCGATCGACCATGCCTTAGCCTTCTCTCTATGAAACCGCTCTGTATTTATATGTATATACATATATATGTATATATATATATATATATATATATATATATATACGAAGAACGTGAGGGATGGTCGGATGTTTAAATTATATATAATGAAAATGTTATATTTGTAATTATGTGCCATCTTGAACTGCAGATGTAAATATATATATATATATATATATATATAGCAATGTCTATTGTCCGTCGACATTTTCACCCTGGCTATACAATACGGCTAATCTCGTGATGCCGCAGGGCCTCTGATGGCCGCTCATTTGGAAGCCGTTTTGGCAGGGCTTTTAAAGCGAGGACGAGCGGTACACACTAAGAGCAGCTTTAGTAGCAGCGACCAAAAGGGCTGCTTCCCTATCGGACTTGCCCTTACGCGACGGGGCAACGTAGGGAGACGCCCGTCAGACTGTGCTGGGTATTTATATATATATGTATATATATATAATATATATATATTATATATATATATATATATATATATACATACTATATATATATATATATATATATATATATCTATATATACATACATATATATATATATATATACATACCACATATATAACCGCAACTAAACCAGTTGGTGTTCGAGAACAATGGCTGTTCCAGGTTAAACAACTCACGTGACGAACGATAAGGAGCGCGACAAGAGGCGCTTTCTTTGTCGCCGAGCGCATACGATGAAGTTTTGCAAGCACGACCGACCACCAAGGCAACCTCGACAGGATGGTGATGATTCCGCCATGCCAGATGCACAATCGGGGAAAAGGGGCACATCTCTGGACAAGGCCACCACGGCCCGACAGCGGGAGGAGCAGAACGGCATTCTAGCATGTGCCGAAGACATTACCAGAAGGGGTACTCCATTCACCACTGGGCTACAAAGGTCTGATGTGCCTTTTTTTGTGAGCATTGCTTTATGTGAGATATTGTGTCCGTCAAGTCTTTCCTGACGAGCCTTTATTTTTTAGAAATAGCGATATTGAATTATGTTAAGTTACATTATTATTATTATTATTTGCATATGGCCGACAACCACCAGCGCCGAGTCTAATCTGTGGCTGTGTGTGAACGTAGTGGCATTTCCTCCTTCTTTATGCAAAAACAGCTTAGAAGCTGGAAGCTACTGTAGAAACTGCGCCGCGGGCTGTTTGTTGCTCTCAATGAGACCGGAGGACGCGCTAAGGTGAAGCAAGATGAACGCAGAATAATATTTAGGCGATCATGCGTTTCCTGGAACAGCTTCGAACATGGCCAATGCTGTTTGTTCATTGTTCTGCGAAGTATACCTTATACTGCACGGTAATCTAGCTCGCACGTTATATATATATATATATATATATATATAATGAAATTGACATTTTTATATATAGGCTGACGAGAAATCCTATATATAGACAGGCTAGCATCACTCATGTATCAATTGAGTAGATAGTGATATAAGCAACGAAGCAAGAGAGCGCGCAAGAGAAGAATAATTGGATGATATTGTCACTTTAGCTATGCGCCGTTAACGCCTACGGCAGAACACACGGTACAGGCCATGCGTGGAACGGATCGTACAAATACATGACGGTGGCAGAACTCTCTTTGTGCATACGATGTTATGCTTCAAAAGCTACGATACGCTCATAGCTACACACAGACGGATGACGCCACTATCGTACATCATACGAGCGCGTACGTTCATGAGCATACACACTATAGATAGATAATATATATATATATATATATATATATATATATATATATTAGTGGCGGCGTGGTCCATGAGGCCAGTGCCTAAGTCATGGTTGTCGTCTACCGAGATGCCGGTGTCGATTTGATCCATGTTGTTTTCTTGGAGCGGAATTGGAGGCATTCACTTGCCGCTGAACAACGTGTTTATTCCTAGATGTAGGATTCGAATACTGGGCATTGCAACTCTCTTAAGTGAATCTCGTTTTGTGTCTGAGTTGTCTATATAATGCAAAGATGTCGAGGAGGCATATGGCTAACCGCAAAAGTCAGTGTACATATAATATACAGTTTGGTACGCTAGAAACGGCGTGAGTCCCGGTAATATCACGAACGATACATTAGTCATTTGAAATGAGTGCGCTTTAAATTTGCACCTGGCTGACCAAGTCAATAGTTGCCAGTTTAGCGTCAAGTCAGTTTTGCTTTCTCATAGGACGATCGACTAGGTGCTAAGGCCCATTTTGCCTAGAGAATTTAGAAGACGTATAAAGTCAAACAGTTGCTTGTCAGTACGGCGAAAACGCATTCGGCCCGTAAAAGTTATAGCCTTTGTCAGACAACAAAAGAGGTCTTGACTTTAACAAACGACAAGCTCTGCACTCTCCAAGATCTGTGTTGTTAGAGTAATTTGCGACAAGAATTAGAGTAGAAAATAACTAGGTACGTTTGGAAAATACATGAACAGTGTTTTTTTTTCTGCTGGGAACATATCAAGCCAACGCCACTTCCTTGAAGCTAATCATGCAGTATTTGATGCGACGGCTCCACTTGCGGTTCAATTAAAAAAACATAGGGGCATGGAAATGTTTTTGAAAGCGAATTAACAATCAAATTCACTCGCAGAGAGCGAGATCATTTTGTTTGGGTGAAATATTAGAGTCTATTTTCTTACAGATAATGGTGTGAGCGAATGGCGAGCCGAACACACGCATATCAATGCCAAAACAGCCTTACCCAAAAGCGCACTGCCTACTGGTATTTTGTACAACTTCCAGCGAGGCTTTAGTGCACAAGGGTGCTTCTGCGAAGAGCTGCGACCAACCATTGGGAATAAAGCCCCATCCCTGGCGAGTTAGTAGATATGGTTGTCCCAATGGAAAGGGTCATCCCAATGGAACGCAAATACTCAGTAGGTATTGAGGTATACATTGATTATATGGATGCGCAGGTAACATAAATGCTGCCGCTCTAAGCGTCCCTAATATCAAAGAGTGACATGTGTATTTAGGTATGCATGCCAAGCGAATAATAAATCAATCAATCATTCATGATACCGAATAAACATAACATATGCATCGCTAGAGTAGACTTCGAGCTTGGCTGGCCAAATCTCCCTATAAGATACTGCACGATCACCTCGGACTCAACAAACTTGTATGCTTGATGCATATCTCGTGATTTTTTTCTAGGACGAAAAAGAAGCGCGGGCCTTTCTGACTCAAGAAAGAATTTCTCATACGTTTGGTGAAGATCTCGGTCGTTTGTTGTTCTCGAGACGCGTAACAGGTATTCTGACTTAAGTAGACTTTTATGAGAGTCTCTACTCAACTCCTAGAGCTTGCAGTGGTCCGGCGTTGGGGACGCTTCCACCCACAAAAGTGAAGCGGTAACATTCGGCTGACGCGGGTCGTGGTCGCCATCTTTTCCTTCCCGAGTGAAATTGTAGGGGTGATCTAACTGGAATAAGGCCGTAGGTAACTGACAGGCGATTGGTGTACTGTTCCAATAGGCAGACTCCTTACTACAAGTTCTCATTGCACTCATCAGGAAGAGCTCTCCAAGGCGTCATCTAGGCGAAGGTTCCGCTGCCGCTAGCTACGTCAACGCGCCCGCCCGGCGGGCTGAAAACATTGAGGCTTTGCTCTCCGCACCTGAAGTCACGCCGACGAAGCATCTCGTGTGACTTCAGATGCGGCTAGACAGATGCCCGACTTGGCACCGTGCGATGTCTTTCGTTTTTTTCAAAAATTCTGAAACATTCTATAAAAGGCGTTTTGATTAATGCGAACCGGTGTTTGAAGCCACCGAGGAGATGGAGCTAGAAAGACATTGAAACATGCGCGTTTCGGAGGTGTACTTCTTCAAAATATATGGATCCACCACCTTAATAACTGTATAAGAGGTTTGTGAAAATTACATCAAAGTCAAGCCGAGCAGTGCTGGCTGAACAAGTTGTTTTCTCACTATATGCTCATTGTTAAGGCAGGGCTTAGGGCTCTAATAAATGGTTGACCTTCTCCGCGGTCAGGAAAGTAAGTGTCGCAGAAACTAAAGAGTCCACGTGCAAAGTTGAATGTCAGGTAGTTTACCGGATCTAACAGCTGTGTGTATCTAGCAATATTTTAGAATAGAATAGAAAACATCTTTATTCATGTAATTAGAGGGTAAGGAATGACTGGCCGCAGGCGGGGCATGTGCAGTCGACCTGTTGTGAAAATCTCTGGCTATGCGCCAGGCGAAAATGTTATTGATGCGCTCCGTTTTTGCAACACATCATAGCAGATACGTTTATTGGCTTCAGCGATTGTTCGGCCTTACATCAAACAAATAATCAATAAAACTAGCGCCCATAAGTTGAGCTAAAAGCCGTCTGTCTTTTCCTGAGTGTGTCTATTGAGAGCGGTGGTCACACCTCCCGTGGAGTCTCTTTAAAAATCTCCTTGGTACACTTTCGATCATACCTATATATATATTTACACAAAGATGGATGCCATACGGAAAACTTTGCACTTCAAAAGCCTCCCATATGAAAACGTTCTTTTTATATGGAAGGCTTTCGGAATGCATAATGCCCATGGGTCTGACAGACAGCCAACGGTGAAAACAACAAAACGGTGCATGAAAACAACACGAAACAAGTGTGAACGGTAACTGGCAATACAAAAACGCGGTGGCCAAATACAACTACTGCAAACAATCAACGCATACACTTCAAGCGCTCGCCTCTGAAGGGACACATTGATAGCAACGACTTAAAGCTCGCTAGCTACCACGGCAGGGCGACTATGTTCTGCATGCCAGCCGCCAGTGGCTCTGGGTGATCGGGCCGTGAAGATCCACCGCAGTGTCGTCGATAACCAGACGTTTTAAGTAAAGTTTTCGGTCTCTTAGCCTCAGTCAAGATTTAACGTCCACGGGACTGCTTTTCGCATTGCTTCAGAGACGGACCCCCATAAATTACGAATCGGTGCAACGGTGGGGCTCGAACCCCATCGGTCGCGAGGCGCAGACGAAAGCACCCACCACGTCACCGGGCTCAACAACCAAATGTTTTGTCTGCACTACTAGTCCTTGCTGCCTTACCATCCTACGAAACTCAGCCGTGTTTTTTTCCCCACCTCTTTAGTTGTTTGACATTTCCTGCTTGTATTCCAACATGCCGAGACACACCCTCCATCTCCAAGTAAGTCGGTGCCAAGCAGAGTACTAAACCAGTTACGGAAAAAAGTCACACACAAGCTCTGGGCTGAACAACATGCATATGATTTAGATATAACTCGATTTGATAATTTACCATGGATTCGAAGAGCGTTGCCAAAAAGGCTATGTAAATAGAATTATATATTTAGACACACGCACACACACACGGAAGGACATAAAGCACACGAGACAACCAGCCAGGAAGTGCTGCCACTCCACCGTGTTTGATGTAGGCTGCTGCTCTGCTGCACGGAAAGCTAGCTCGATAATCTCGAAGCGGTTGAACACAAGTGGAGTGGATTTTGCGGGAAGCCAATAACTCGTCTGATGCCCGCAAGGAAACGACGCCCTCATATACACACACTCTTATATTTATATATATATATATATCCTAAGGCAACGGTTCCAACGTCGTATCTGTCCAATGAGGAGGGGGGTGGACAACAACAACAACAACAACAACAACGACGACGAGACAATGACGGACTCAGGGACCTTTTTGCTATGGCGATAGCCGCCCTCGGCGTCGCAGCCGGCATCAATTCGGCAGAGCCGTGGCAGCTTGGTGATCCTCGCCAAAAACAGGAGAGACACATACTTGGTATAACCAAGCCAAGACAAGCAGGACGGACGAACGGGACGCCAGCGAGCCGCCCCTGTAGGCTGTCCCTCCTGGCGAGTGGGGGTCGCGCCCGCTACACTCAGTTGGCGTTGTGCCAGGTATCCGGGGCAGCTACCCCAACGACGGCTAACGTTGTCGTTGCTCGCCCTCGTCGTCGTCGTTGTCTTCATCCCCTCTTTTCTCTGACAAACGCCCAGCTGTGTAGCGACGACAGAGATGGATACTGAAGCTATATATATATACTATATATATAAATATATATATACTATATATATATATATATATATATATATATATATATAAATATATACTATATATATATGTATAAAGCAACCGAGAAGGATGGCGTACGAACGAGCATGTGCGTGAGAGAGAGAGAGAGGGAGACGTAAAACCCTCCGGCAGTTCCATGGAAGCAACCCCATGGAAGCGACGAGCCCCAAAGGCCGCCGACCCTTGGTAGACGCGCCCGGTTTCGTATCTCTATCTGCCAAATCGATTCGTCCTTACATCAGTTATATACGATGCTGAATGATACGCTTCTGCTAGTACATGTACTACTCATAGTGGCAACGGCGGTGGTGATGGTGAGCGAATGCATGGGTGGGTGAAGGAATACGTCTATCCGTCTTGTGCAGAGAAAATTAGGAATAATACTACAGCTAATTATTTTTCGCGTCAATATCAAAGTGGTGCACAGCGACTCTTTATGCACATATGTATATGAACATATTTGTATTTTAATATTATATTATTTCATATATAGTTTATATGTATATGTATATATATATATATATATATATATAGCTTTAGATATCCAATCAATAATTGGCACTTTCGGCCGAAATCACGAGGTGCCGCTTTTCGGTGACAATGCCAAAGTGACCACCTGCGGTGTGTCGTTGGCCAACTATGACCCTGTCACTGCAGTCCAGAGGCCTCGTTGGGTTTCGAACGCCTGCTCTTCCAACTGGCTAGTTCCAGAACTTGTTCGTGTTTAGTCTAATACATTTCTAACTCCTCTAAATACAACAACAAAGATAACAGCAACAAAGACAACAAAAAAAAGACGACAACAACAACAACAACAACAACAACAACAACAACAACTACTACTACTACTACTACTACTACTACTACTACTACCACTATTACTACACGAAACGCTCACGCTTTCCTGTGGCTGACGTGGTTACCTGTGAGAGGCCGACGTCAAGGAAGGCCGGCTTGCGCGCCTTAATGTGTGAGTGGACGCGTTTCAACATGTTGTCAGCAGATGTGGCGGCTTTTCCGGCGGCAGCAACGGTGGCGGCGGCGGCAGGCTCCCCCTTGGCAGACGCTCGAACCCCTTGCGGGCGACGCGCCAGGGGCACGCGGGCGGCCGGGCGATGGTAGAGCCAGGAGGGTGACCAGGGGCGGCTGCCTCGACTTCTCGACTTCGACTTCGGCACGTCACGATGCACGTTATGGCAGCATAATCACTCGCCTTCTCCGCTTTTGCTATCTACACACACATACACACACAGGCAGATCGACAGACCGACAGACAGATGGACAGGCACGCTCGCTGCTCACAGGGGACAGGGCACGCAGGTGTCACGTCACGCATTCCTGCTGTGAAGAGCGGCACCACCCGCGAAGACTGCATTTCCTATGCCAAGCACAGTAGTGGCGGCACCAGTACCCGTGCAGACACCTTCTCCACACCATTCTGAGCGGGTGCGGCAGCGTCGGCGGCGGCAGCGGCGACGGGAATGAAGGTGGGTTCGCTGCTGGCCTCCACCTTGCTGGCTTGACTTCGACTCGATTCCCATTCGATTCCCACAACTGCAATGCGTGGCCACCACCACCGGCTGTTCGACGGCTCAATGACGGTCACAGCACTCGCACAAACTCTCCAGGCGTGGCAGCCGTGCCATTTGTTGGTGGTGGTGGTGGCGTTGTCTTACGAGCCACAACAACAGCACAAGCAACAATAACAACAATAGCAACAACAACAACGATAGCAACAACAATGACAACAATAGCAACAACAGCAGCAGCAGCAGAAGCGGATACAACAACAACAGAGCCACCGACAACACCGACGGCAAGAGTATCAGCGACCACCGGACAGATGTCACGCTCTAGAGTTTCGAGTAGATTCACAGTAGAAGGTATGAAGAATGCCCACGCTACTGCTAGCTGCCAACTAGAACATTAACTCGAACAGCAATAGCAACAGCAACAATGACAACAACAAGAAGAACAACAACAAAAACGGGAACAGTCCCAACAACTGCACTACAACAACTGTGGCAGCACCACACTGCGCCACTCCGATGAGACAGGAAACACGAAGAGTACAACAATAACAACTTTCACAACAACCAACAACACAAACAATCACACAGGACGATGGATGCTACGAGCACAAGACACACATCATTGCAGATACACTGCTTGTCGTTTTTCCAAACAAAGGTTATGGTTTTCCTGAGCGTACCTACAATCAATCCACATCCGGTTCCTTGCGTTTTAACTTGGTGAAGTGGGGCTGGCTGCACAAATTCCGCCACGGAATTGGTGCCCACTCTAATGAAAACAACAGCAACAACAACAACAACAACTACCACAGTAGCAGCAGCAGCAGCTACAACGACAAATATGCTATTACGCCGACAACTGATTCACGATCAATGAATGATACACGGTGACAGCAGCTCTGCTGCTGCTGCTGCTGCTTTTCTTCGTTCGGACGAAACAAACTCGGTTTCTCTTCTTTCTGGGGCTGAAGTGCGTAGCCTGCAAGTGCTGCGCACGCTGCGCCGGCCGGGGGAGCGAAGGGGTGCGTCGGGGGGTTTTCCCTTTGGTCGAAGGTAAGGCGCCCACGTTGTGCTGACTTTGGCGCGCCCGCGCAAAGCACGCCGCGAAATTTGCCGCTCGCGTACGGGGGCCCACTCGGTCGGGAACCGGCTCGCACGACCACAAGCACATGACTGAGCCGAGAGCCGCGAGGTGTTTTCGAGCGGTCGCGCATGCGCCACGCCACCGCCGTTTGGGAAAGGAGTGTCGTCGTCGCCGTCGCCTACGCGGTCTGTCGCCGAGTGAGGGGCGGTCGCGCCCACCTCAAGCTAGGGGCGGCCCAGCCAGCCAGGGTGGATACCCCCCCCCCCCACACCCCCGCACCCCGTTCCTCGATAGTCGAGAGCCGACGGTCTCGAAGGGCCCTCTGTGCTCTGTGTCTGCTGAGTAGTCTGAGAGCGGCTGCGGCGATTAGTGGTTGGGACGGCGACAAGGTCTCTCCACGTTGATGGGGCATTTAGGACAACAACAACAACAATAAGCGCGGCAAAAACAACAACGGCGACGACAACAACAACAACAAAAACGACAAAGGCTGCAAAACCAACAAAGGCGGCAAAATCAACAACAGCTGCGACAACAACAATAAACAATGCGTTGCGTTTCCTCAACGGAGAGGCTCACTGCTAGCACAAACGGACAGTAAGTGACGACTCACGGTGTCAAGATGAGGTGCTCGTGCGACTAGTAGTACACAAGGATGAAGAACGAAAACAAAAAGAAGTAGAAGAAGAAGAAGAAGAAGAATATAAAAATGGAACAAAGAAAGCGAAGACAGACACGAAGGGAAAGAAAAAGACAAGCAAAGGAGAGGCAGACGGGGAAGAAAGCAAAGGGAAAGAAAAGTCAATAGTGGTGGCATCGGTGGAAACGGTCACGGACGCGCGCCGCGACAAGGAAAAGAAGCTGACGGTTAAATGTCCACGCGCTCCGTTAGACTGGCGGCCCGTTAGGCTGCTATCACCGAAGTGTCGCTTTTCCTCTCTCTCTCTCTCTCCTTCGAGGCAACGAAACGAAAATAATCACTTTCATTCGGCTGAGCTTCCATCCATCGACGTTGATGACCACAGGAGGTGTGTGTGTGTGTGTTAGTCCGTGCTATGAAATGTAGCCCTTTCTCTCTGCCCCACTCTTCCTCTCTCCCTGAGTCTCCTTTTCTATTAATACGCAACGTTACAAGCTCTACTAGATAGAGGTCTACTAGTGATTAGGTCGACAAGAAATGTCTTTTCTCCACGTACGAGTGAGCGTTCGATTGGAAACACTTCAATGAAAGTAAGTAATCATCTACGGCGGTCTTGTTAATGGCACAGCCATTCCATCCGCTAAAAATGGGGCAAGGGGCTGCAAGCGGGCGCGCGGGAGACAAAAAAAACCACCCGGCTAATTTCGTTTTTCCATTTCGCCATTTCTGAAATCTAGCTAGAAACTTTCTGAAGCTAGCAGCTGTGTGGAAGTTCTATTTTGGACGGCAAAGATTAGCGATCATTGCGACTAGAGCAACTGGAAGCGCGCTTCGAACTGTGCTAGGCCGGGCTACAGCGTACAAGCATACTTTTTTCATGCACATTTTCTTGATGCAAATTAGATGCTAGGAGGAGACGACAATCCGCCCGACTACACTAAGCCTCCTCGCAATAGATGTACATTAAGTACTTGAGGCTAGCGTTGCTAAACGCCCCTAACAGGCGCACAGACCGTAATCTTTTCAACCGGCCCCCATAAATCGTCTTCAGCAGACTGAAATGAATGGTGCAACCGAAACGGGTTATTGAAAGGTCACCAACTCCTTAATGAGATAAGCTCGATTTTTCTGCTAACTAAAATAACAACATTCCAGATGATTTATACGGTATTTACTGCGCAGGTTCAACGCATTAGCGTTTGCGCAGAAATTCAGCGATAGGCTCAATTCGACTCTCAATACAGTCGGCCACGATGAACGGCAAAATCGCCCAAATACGTCCGACAGCGAAATTGGATTAGACCTGAACCGGCTTAGGTGGCTTCGGCAGAGGGCTGAAGGCTTATTCTGCCTATTCAACCGCGACCAGCACAACTGCTGATCGCGCCTCTTACTTGGTCGCGTTTTAAGAAGAGTCCAGTCGATTTGCTCACACTAAAATCAAGTTAAATTGCTTGATGTAGGAAGAACGCTAGATTGACCTTTAAACTTGTGTGTGTCCTTGGGTGTTCTAAAGGAATAGATCAACATCATATGCATTAGCGTAGAGCACAACAGATTTTCGACCACAATGCCTATTGATACACCGCAGTTCGTCACCCACAATGCAGCAACAATGATGCGCGCATGGAATTGTCTGGTGTGCTCTTTGAGCACGCAGTACAGAATTATCCTAATGGAATGTGGTAGTCCCATGCATATATATATATATATATATATATATGCCGGCGGCGACCGCATGGCACCACACCCATTATACTTTGCATACAATATGTGAACATTTGCGAATGCATGTATCCATTACTTGACTTCAAAAAGCCTTCAGTCTGAGAGAGTACATGGTGGAATGCATGGACTGCGAAACGCACCTGGGTGTTTGTGTCTATGCGTTTTACCTACTCTCTTACACTCTGGGTTTAGCACTGCCAATGCGGTGTAAAACTCTGGATCAGTGTTAGGTCTACGAATAAGCGTCAATTGGCTAGCTAAGCAAATAACGACGACGATTATTTGCAAGGGTATGAAATCATAATACCCGTTTGAGAAAAACAGGTTTACGCTCAAGTACCGACAGATGCGGGGCGCTTAATTTCACCCATACGAGTTAAATGCCGAGTGAAGCAATTCGTGCTAATTGAATATCGAAAAGGGCTAGCGCTGTGTTGATTGAAACCATCTGCTTGCTGCTAGGTGCCTTAAAGCAACCATTTTGTTCCGCGCCTGGTCTTTAATATGCATAGCAAGGGTCTTGACTGTCGAGCCCTATGGCGTGGTGGCTTAAGTCCGCGCCTCGCAACCGACTTATGTGTCTACATAAGTGCGCGGGTTCGAGCCCCGCCGTTGCACATTTGTATTAATGGGGGTCCGTCTATGAAGCAATGTGAAAAACAGTACCGTGGACGTTAAATCTTGGCTAAGGGTCAGCCCGAAATCTTTGTTTAAGGGTCTTGACTGACAGGGGGTCAGTGTGATGAATTGCTAGGTCAAAATAGAGTATAACATGACATTGTACTCTATCTTGATGTATCTCTACTTAAGGCCTACGGCCAAATAAAATCAATTTACAAACTTTAGCTCTTGTCGCTCCAATTCGATCGGAGCGAATCGCTCTCGGCTAGCCGGCATGCAGGTCAGTCTTTCATGGCTTTTGCCTTTCCCGTGTATTGATCGCTACGTCAACTTTTGTCACGTTGCTTAACTGCCAACGTCAATAGCCGCGTCTGCTGGAGATCGAACCTGTTGCAACGGTAGAGTAAATCGTCCCCGTACATCTGATGATCTCTCCGGCCGGATATCAGTTCTGTATGTGGCTCGGTCGGTGTGCGATCGGCAGCGCAAACCAACAACGTGGAGGTGTCGCCCCGTACGAAGCCGGTTGTCCGTTCTACACATGGTTGCTTTGCTATGCTATCCGGCCGGCGATGTCCTGTCGTAATGGCTTACAAGACGTCTCTCATGAGCTTCTCGAATACGTTCAGACACACCCGTCCAGTCTCGGCTAGCTTGAGCAGCTTGCACACGCTCGAACGTGGCACAAAAATTCCACCACAAACACATGAACAGAAATGGGCCTTTCCGCGCCAATGCCCGTTCAACGTCCGTCAAGGCAACGAGTAGAGTACATGCCATTAGCATAGTCGATATCCAAGCTCTGAGACTAGACTGCGCGTCTGGGACTGTGTGTTTTGGTACTTGACAGCTATAAGGTCAAACGACCGACGAGAAGTCTCGCTAGCAACTTACATGCGCAGTTTTTTGGCGATGCCCTGCCACGACTCGGCGTAGTCAGTGCTCATTCAGTTCAGCCCCGGACGGCATTATGCGCCGTGCGCAGGCAGTTTTCTGCTATGAAGGCATCTACTGAAGAGGGCCGTCTAGTGAGGCGTAACTGCGTAATTGCCTTTGCCTCTTCCTGAACGGTGAAGTACATTTCTCCAGCTTGGCTCTCCATTGCATGTTCTTCTCTGACGACCTGTTCACTGTGAGCGGATGCCGACAGGGTCCTTGGGATCGTGTCATGCAAGTGGGTTCTTGAAAACGTTTGCGCCATTACGGTGGAAGCAGCCATCTTAGGAGACATCATCCCGGACCGATATGTATATATATATATATATATATACATATAAATATATATATATATATATAGAAAATATTTTAATTATTTATGAATCATTTACAATACGTTTGCACACTCGGCAGTGCTCGCCTTTTATATATATATATATATATATATATATATATATATTAGACAGCAGTGTAATATTATCGTCTGGTAAACACAAACGCGAGAATTCCCCATCTGTTTATATGTGTATTAGGGCCATCTGGTATGGATCGCAAAGCCAAACTTAAACAACAGATTTGTTTATTTTCGCCAGGTACACTAAAACAGGTGTATTTAGATGAACCCCGCAGCACAAATACAAAACCAAAAAAATTAAATGAACACCGTTAAGTAAAATGTAGGATGTTGGCACACTCAAAAGAGCGAACAAACACGGGCAATAGCCTTTTCTGTATTCGCTTTTTATCTGTACTTCTGTATAGCCTCTCTCTCTCTCTCTCTCTCTATATATATATATATATATATATATATATATACATATATACCATCAAATAGCTTTATGTATAGCTCTATTATTTTAATATAAAAGTTATTACAAGGCAATTTGTACGATAACTGGCGTTCCGTGCCACCTCGGTGACATGTTCCGAGTATTTCACATCTGGTGTGATCATTTCTTTTAAGTCGCGTACAGGTGATGTTTTCTGAATTTAAACTACAATTTTGTCTAAGTGAACGTGTTCACCTTTAGCTTCGAATTCCTGAGTGGACATTTGCGCATGATAGAGCATTTTTGGATCAATAGGTTAAGATTTTATATATATATATATATATATATATATATATATATTGCAATAACATTGCATTTCAAGATGTTACATAATTACAAAACAGCTCATTATATACGATTCGAACGTTTCAGCGACCGTCCCACCGGGCAAAAAAGTGCAAAGACCGCCAATGCGTCTCGCAGCTCGCTACGTGGTATTTAGCGCATATCTGCGAGCAGAACCGGCAACGACACTGACCGCTTACTTGGTGAAATCCTTGGGTCGAACATACCAAGTGATGATAGCCATACACAATGTACCTTGTGTACACGTGCCGACTAGTGCATGCCATTCCATTCCAAAGCTCCCTGGCGAGGCACACACCCAACTGCGCTACCGCTGCCTATATATATATATATATATAGAGTGCCGACCTACTATGAGGTATGAATGACCTGATGCGTATTTGACGAACGTATTTGAAGGTGGTACGCATTAGTTGTTTTATCGTCGGCACGCAGAACTTAATGTGTATGTCGCCAGCACCGTGCACTGTTACGCAAGGCCGTGTAGTTGTGTAAGCAGAAGCAACATCACGTCACGAAGCTCAGAGGAACAGCGACACGCGTGAACCCGAGGAAGGGGTCCAACAATGAAAAAATATCACACTCAACGACACTTGGCTGCGAGGTCTCAATCAGTAAAGTTGTAGTTATCTTCGTTAGGCCTGATGATCATCTGTATGAAGCTCGCCCAGACAGTTATTACGAGCCGTCGTTGCAGTTATGTTATACATAATTTCACAAGTAACATAATTATATATAGATAGTTAATAATATACAGTTACATGCTGCTACTTCTTGCCGTCGGTTGCCTGTCTGAAAAAAATAAGAACGACTTCAAGCATATATATATATACAGCAACAGTCAGTATCAGTGTGACGACCAGCGCCACTTGTCCCACACCACCGAAACGGCACCACAGAGCCGGCACCACGGAGTGGGAAGAGCACTTGTTCTCTAAGGAGAACTTCCGATAGATGCTGGTGGTATATTTCTGCCGTTTTTCACTGTTTCTTTTATGTTTACAATTGAATATTTGTTCCAGCCATCTTCTTCGGAACGTCTTTCGCTGTGCTTCGTTGTTGACAATGGAGGTTCTTCTAGGCGCTCTGTTTATAATTATTTCCCTGTACTGTTAGTTTTCAGCCGCCGTTTTATCTTGCGCCGTCTTGCGCTTGCCCTCCAAGTCTGCTGTTTTTTCTAAGCTTGTCGTCTTTTCTTCTCATTATGCCCTCAACCAGTATGACATCCTGCTCTCATTTGCACTCATCCTCGAACCTCCATAGCCGTGACGAAGGCTGTTACCGTCATGTTAGGAGACGTGACGGTGCCAGACGGGTTTTCACTCATTCATATATATATATATATATATATATATATATATATATATATATATATATATATATATATATATACATATATATATAATAAGACGATTGGCATATATGGGGATGCTATAAGGGGAAGTATTTTGAATATGGCTAACAATCGCAACTTGCTTATCGCCTGTACTACCGGCGAAAACAACGTGAGAAGAGAGAGAGAGAGCAACAATTAAAATAGTCCAAAATCAGCACATAAATATTAATTGGATGAAACCGTTCACTGGTTTCATCCAATTAATATTTGTCTATCTATGTTTCTATATGATTACCTTTTTTGTTGCTTACCTTAAGACTTGTTCTTTTTGATTAGTCTCAGAAAAGGCAACTGTATTGCGTTCGGCTAATATGATTTTGTAAACCTGGGGTCGACTGGTAGATCAAGGCTCATGTGCACTACATACAGCATCCAATCAGCGAGAGTAGCTCAATCGCATTTAATTATCTGCGCTCACACAATAGTTTTCGCCGTTAGTTTTATTGCACATATAGTGCAATGTAGTGTTCGCAAACTAACTTAAGTAGGATATATATGAGTTTACTACATTTTCTTTGTCGCAACCATGGAGTATATATATATATATATGTATACATGGTGTTCAAAACGTATCGCGACTTTTGTGTTTTTTCAAAAATTATTCATTTATTCATGAATATCTATTTTGTCCCCTTCAAAGTAATCCCCATGAGATATTATACACTTGTGCCAACGGCTTTTCCAATCTTCGAAGCACTTCAAAAAAACATTTTTTTTAATCTTGTTCAGCTCCTCCTTCGATGCCGTCTTTATCTCGTCAAGCGTAGCGTAACGTCGTCCTTTCATGGGTCTCTTCAGTTTAGGGAACAAGAAAAAGTCACAGGGGGCCAGATCTGGGGAATACGGTGGCTGCGGCATCATTAGTGTGTTGTTTTTGGCCAAAAACTCGCGCACAAGCAACGATGTGTGAGCAGGGGCGTTATCGTGGTGCAAAAGCCAATTTTTGTTCTTCCACAAATCCGGGCGTTTCTGGCGGATTGCTTCGCGCAAATTGCGCATAACTTGCAGGTAATATTCCTTATTGACCGTTCTACCCTGTGGCAAGAACTCATGATGCACCACGCCCCTGCAATCGAAGAAAACTGTCAGCAAAACTTTCACATTCGACCGAACTTGGCGCGCTTTTTTCGGTCTTGGTTCGTGCGGCAGCTTCCATTGAGATGATTGAGCTTTGTTTTCCACGTCATAACCATAAACCCACGATTCGTCACCAGTTATGACCCTCTGGAGCAAATTTGGGTCGTCGCGGACAGAGTCCAACATCTCATTAGCAATGTTCATGCGATGCTGTTTTTGGTCGCAATTGAGCAATTTTGGTACGAATTTCGCGGCGACCCCTCTCATGCCCAAATCATTGATAAAAATCGAATGGCACGAGCCAATCGATATGTTTAGGTCCTCAGCAACTTCTCTAACGGTGATTCGACGATTGGCCAATACCATTTTCTCCACTTCATTAATTTTTTCGTCTGTTGTTGAAGTGCTCGGGCGTCCGGCACGCTCTTCGTCGTTCACATCTTCTCGGCCTTCTGAGAACATTTTGTACCACCGATAAACGTTGCTTCGGTCCAAGGTAGCTTCTCCGTATGCCACAGTCAACATTCGGAATGCATCCGCGCACTTAATTTCGTTTTTCACACAAAATTTGATACAGGTTCTTTGATCCATTTTTTTGAATAGGTAAAAATCGAAGACGATCCAAAACACGTGCAAGCAAAGCAGCTGTCAACAATTAAGTGAACATTCAAAATGGCCGAGCTTGTCGGCATAAGTGAGAGACATGAGTACCAACATAACGCCACAAAAAATCGAAATTCGAATATACGTAACCCGCGAAAATTCAAAAGTCGCGATACGTTTTGAACACACCGTGTATATATATATATATATATATATAGTAGAGAGCTGTACGATTACGGAGCAATGTTTAGGTAAAATTACTTATCTCATAAAGCAAGATATTGACACTTGTTTACCACACGACGGTAAAAAATAATCGGATAAAGTACTACAGCATCTTACCAATCCGCCAAGTTGACTGTATTATATTTTTTGTAGAGGAGGTATTAAATGCATGTGAATATACTCTACTGGACGCCATTCATTCGACATTGGAAGTAAAACTGTTTCTTTTCTTGTGATATACATATATATATATGTACATGTACATATATACATGTACATATATATATATATATATATATATATATATATGTGTGTACATATAAATATATATATATATATATATATTTATATATGTACATGTATATATATATATATATATATATATATATATATATACATGTATATATATATATATATATATATATATATATATATATTGAGAGAAGCATAAAGAAAACTACGGTCAGAGGCTTTTCTTTACCACTCCTCGGCGACATCTCCACGGTTGGCCGTACTGATTCGCACGATGGCCGCTGATGGCGCCACTGGTATCACTCGAGGATACGACTCGAGATAGTAATGCCTTTAGAAGTCGAAAAAATGATCGTACACATATAGTGAAGGGAAGAAGAGGCATAATATAACAGCGTAGTTATTGCTAGTTCCGCAATGCCTTAGTCCAGATACAAAGCAGATTAAAATACACATACAGAGCAGTTTAATATACAGGGTGCTCTCTCATAACTTACGATCTAACAAATACGTTCAATGACATTAACCATCGTTTTTAGTATAAGATGTGCCAAATAGCGTTTTCG
Source organism: Dermanyssus gallinae (assembly GCA_003439945.1). NCBI lineage: Eukaryota > Metazoa > Arthropoda > Arachnida > Mesostigmata > Dermanyssidae > Dermanyssus > Dermanyssus gallinae. The sequence goes on from QVRM01003916.1 coordinate 201,995, forward strand.
TATGGATAAGCAAACAGTTAAGCACTCTTAATAGTACCACAGTTTTCCATGAAAAACGTTGAGAAGCTCTAATGCTACAACGTCCGATGTATTCAACCTCGCGCGGGTATTACGCTCAAGCATAACGGTTAACATTTAGAGACGCACGTTCCTTAGTAGAACAAAGTAGAATATATATATATGCATGTATATATATATATATATATATATATATATATGCATGTATATATATATAAATATCCGCCCTCAACGGTCACAATATTTATAGGCCAGACTAAAGGCAACTGCTTATCTGCTTTGCTGCTTTCGTAGTAACTTTAGTCTGAAGTAAGAATCCAACTAGAAAATCTCCAAGAAAAAACAAATTATATTGCCCCCATCTGAAATTGGCCTTCTGAAAGCGCCATGGTACGCGTATGCAGTACCATTGCAACGCGAGAGGACCATCTTGCAACTGCCTGCGTGGGATCTAGTTGGCAAGTAGTATCACCTGTCCGTGCACTGATAACGCCATGTCTCAGGCGGCCGGTATAGTATTGACACGACGGACTGACACGAAAAACGTCATGACACGTCATGATAGACAGACGGACAGAAAACTACGCCCGCCAGCATTACGGCCTTGAAATGACGCCCCGGGGCATAACCTTTTTGCGGCCTTCTAGTACGCTAGGCCACAGCAAAACCTGTTGAACGAAGAACCACCGGGCGTCGTCAGCGTCAGCCTGCTTTGATCCCTTACCCCCCGCGATGAAGTTCTTAGTCTGTGTGGAGGTTCGTGAGGTAAGCTACTCTTAGGAGCACATTCCACCTGCGGCGTATTGCCCGAGACAGCAGCGGCACAACGTCCTCTAACATACTTCCTACATACACCTGAGTGGAAGTACTAGTCCACAGAGACCGTAGCCATACTGACTTAAGCATTTGATAGACAAATCGTCACGTAGAGAAACACTTGAAATATATAGATATACGTAATTCAATAAGACTGGAATGGATGATGAGGACTCACATATATATGTATATGTATATATATGTATATTATATACACTGTAAAAAGAGTAATTATATATTTACAAATTTCAAACAAGAAGAGGCCCATGGTCTTCGAATTCTGTTTTTATTTTGCACTGATATAGTGCTCTAGTTTAGCAAATCTAGTTCCTATAGTGGCTCTAAAGGTTCACTTTCGAATTGATGAAGTTCTATTTAAATTGTAGACAAAGAAGATCAAAACAAGGAGAAACAAGAAGCAATGGACAACGAGAATAAAGAAAGAAACATGATGGCCACACTGGCAAATGAAGTGATCAAACCATAATAGATCAACAGCAGCATGATAAAGTTCCCTTATAGCCGTATGCACGCTTTAGTACTACTACTACTACTAACGTAATATCACACTTTTCTTGTCTAGTTTCCATGCGCATAGGCTGACACCTTAGATCCTGCATGCCCGCATGATAATGATTAAGTATAATGGTTACCTAGCTTTGGCTAGGCCCGCTTCCGACAACGAACCGTCATGGAGGCACCTGTGAAGGAACACTGCCAAAACTCTTCTTTCTAATCTATCATCTACCGTTGAAGCGCCGTATACGCGCCCTCGATACCGCCGATACGCGACCACCCACCTGCCCGACGTTGAGAATAGATATCCGCTATTTATAATCAAGCGTTTAAAGTATCCCCAAAGCATATCCGTCGTTCGAATGTCCGCTCTGACTCCCAGCTACCAACCAGGTTTCGCCAGTTTTCCATTGGCGAGGCCGTGACTGGATGACGGGAAACTTCGGTTAATTCACTGTAGCTGCTTCTGTTGCTTGCGTCTTGTACTTGTTACCGCTGTTTAGTTGGTGGTAGTACTAGAAGTAGTAGTAGTAGTAGAAAATAGTAGAAAAGTTGTTCTTATGGTCGCCGTTTATTGCCATTCATTGACTGTTGTCTATATTCGGCATTCTTTGTGTGCGTGGTTTAATTCGGGGCATAAGCAACGTAATAAAAGCCCAACCTTTCTCTTGCCTTCTTACCCTACTACGCTGACACGCGCGAAGCGAGTCGACTCGCTCTACCGAGCGGTCCTACAGGAATGCTCCACCCGGTCCACCATCATCGATATGGAGAACTATTAGCGGTTTTGTCTGTGTTTCGAACTGCTGACGCAGGACTGTGGGGCGCAGACGTCTCGAACTGCTTGCTCATCCAGCAGCTGCTACACGAGGTGTATTTTGCCCCCAACGTCCCCCTCGGGGGCGAAATGATCGAGTGGTAACTTGCCGGCAGTGCCGAGTGGGGGTACGGGTTCGTGACCGCTGGCCTCCCCTGGCCGGCCCGTTTCGAAACATCCCCTGGGACACGCAGTAATGTTACCGTAGCAGCAACAGCACCAAAAACAGTGCTCTTCGAAGTAGAATCAGTAGTTACGGTCGCTGCCGATAGTCATGTTATAAATGGGGTCGTAGCGATTATCCCCCCCCCCCAAAACGTGATCGGCGAAGCACTCGACAGACAACCTCTGCAGATGGGCCTACAGATATGCTGCCAGCCTCTGGTCCGGTCTGGTCACAAACCTCAGCTAGAATAGGGTTAGTTAGGGTGAAGGTGAAAGCGTGAACTGGTATTGCACCACCGTGTCAAACGTACGTGCAGAATGCAGTACCCCGGAAAGTTCGAGTTGTCGTTTTTGCGGACGCGGAATTGCGAAATGATTGGATTTGTTCGAAGAGCTGTTTAAATCTAGCTTCTAGCTTCTCTTCGAGCAGAATTCGAAACTCAAGACGCCTTACCAGCACACCTTGGGCGTACGCTTTGCTACATCGCTGGCAGCGGCCTTGTACTGAATTGTCCGGCTACTTCCCTGCGGTTTCAAAATGAGGAAAAAGACCGCCTTACATACTAAAAGTGCACGACGGGGTTGTCATCTAATTTATATGCGAATATTTTGTTGTAGGTTGAGGCATGCACCTGAAACCAGTTTGTTCATTGATAAAAACAAAACATTACGTTGAAAGCTAAATTTTCATAATAGAAGTAAACAGTGCACACTGGCTCCATGAACTTACGTATAGTTCGCTGTTGAGTATCTCCTGCCGGCGGAATCTTAGCGAGTGCTTTTCCCGAATCGGTTTCTGCACATCATCGTGATGGTCCTGTTCAAAAAACGATTGTGCGTTATTCTAATTGTTGTAAAAATGTATTTAAATCTAGACACACTTGCGTCGGTCTACATAAATGCAGAACGGAACATTAAAAAGTACAAAACAGTTCGGAAAGTACATGCATAGAAGTCGAAAACACTTGAGCTCAGCCTCTGTCAGTAAGCTAAGGGCTACGCATACATCATCGATGAGTGTTTTTATTCATCATATAAAAATTTAATAAAAGGCATTTACATAACTTTACAGTCGGCTGCGATATGATAATCATTTTAATCATACAACTAAATGTGCCTTTGTTAAACCCCTTTAGGTTATGAAGTGTATTTAGTCTGATCGTCGACTTGGGCAAACTTCAGTCGTATACCGTCATGAAGGGGTACTATTAATGCATAATTCGCGTAACTTTGCCTTTTGCTTGTCTCCCACCTCCCCACATGTGGAGTGGCATACTGATTAAAACGCCTCCGTCAAGTTATATCAAATTTTATTCTAAATTTAAATTCAGACCAGCGTGCTACAGAATGGTAATACCTGTGAATTGCTGTGAAACAGCTTCCTCCATTGCCGATCGAACCTCCCGAATGACGAACCCTTCGGGGTCGATGCGCCTTCACCTGAAGCCACAAAAATATTATATATACATATATATATATATATATATATATATATATTCAATTAAACGGTTAAGTCAGTTAGTAAGGTCCGTTGTGATCAGCGAATCCTGGTGGCGTGTATTCTTACCATGCGTCCTACGTTGCCATTGCTATCATCTGAAGTACAACAAATCAGTTTCTGCTGAATATATCGTCTCAATGCGACAGCGCTGTGAGAGTTGTTTTGTGCGTGAAGAAACGATGGTACCCACGAAGGCCTATTTGCGTGACATTTAGCATTTCAGCACTATCACGAAGAACTTAATGCGACTCCCTTGACGGAGATGTTTTAAGCTGTGTACGGGTCTCAAACTGTGTGCGGGCCTACCGCAATACGGTTGGTGGCTCGCATTCGAAGTGGAGATTCTGCTGTGGCAGATCAACCACGGACGGGTCGGTCTTACGCGGTGAGTATGGCTGGAGGAAGCACTCTCCTCAATCGTGAAGCACGTAATTTGACATTCGACATGATCGCACACAATGGTAAATAATGCGTTGCATGGTTTTCTCGCACTGAACTAACCATGGGCAACTGAAACAAGCTGATATATCGGTAATGTACAGGCTCACCAAAGGCAATCGTTGTTTGAAAGACATGATTACCGGCAATGAGACTGGCCTATAACATGTCTATAACAACGCAAACGCCTGCCAAAGGCATAGCCGAATCAAGGTAAAGCTTTCGGGCTGACCCTGAGCCAAGATTTAACGTCTACTGTACTGCTTTTCGCATTGTTTCATAGTCGGGCCCCCATAAATACAAATGTGTAACTATGGGGTTCGAACCCGCGCACCTATGTGTCTCCTCCGGTCACGAGGCGCAGGCGAATGCACCACGCCACCGGACTCGACTAGTCAAATCAATTTCAGCAACACTGTGCAAAGACTCACATGCCATGAAAACTATGCTGCGTGCCTGGTGTGATTGCAAATGCGTGATGTAGTTCGAGCTTTTGTGGAGCAACACAACGACCAATAATGAAAATATTGTTAGATGCTAGCGAACGTTTGATGTGCGCCCTCGTTAAAAAGCGCCCCAAATGTACGATCGAAGGGGCGTTGTATACCACCATGACAAGCAAATCCAGCTTGCATATCTGGCGACTTGCCACATGTGCTGGAATCGGTTGCATCGGTTGCTAGACCCTGTCTACCTTCTAATCCTGACTTCCTCGCCTTAGATCATCATCTATTCCGCTCGTAGAATTCGCTGGGTAGGAAAACTTCAAATTATAAACATCAACGCGTCTGTCTGAGTTTGTCTTAAGAGCCTGACAGAATCAAGATGGTTTCTCTATTCGTAGAATTTTCCAAGCAATTTCCTTCCAGTTTTCTACAAAAACAAGCTCCTGACAAAAAAGGCAAATTATCTTATGCAAGGTCCACTAATATACAACAAGCGGCTACAGATGTATGCAAGCAATGTCATGACACAATACGATCGCTCAAAATCGTGCGTTACTCAAAGAACTCGTAGAGACGTAATCGGCCCTGTGAGAACACCATTCGTGAAGTTGCGCAAAGGTTCTATAGAACAGGTTTAACACGTGATGTAGTAAGCCATAGAAGAAGAACCTTTAATAGGCTAAAAATGAAGCCGATTTAACCAACAGTGCGAAACAATGTACGGAAATATCGATTCGACAACAAGCCCAACAACTGAGTTTTTCGCGCAGATCAACCTGGTTGTATCTTGAGGTCTTCATATAAGATTCACCTGACGCAAGCCTACAGATCATCAGGACAGCGTGATACTGTTTCTGTGAAGAAATATTTTCCGACGAAGCCCATTTCTATCTTAATGGCAGTATGAATAAACAAAACTGTTCCATCTGGGAACCCTCACATTATTCACAAAGAGCCGTTATATGTGTCATAATTGGCAGCCTGATGCGGCCTCTGGTCCAAAGGAATCATTGGACCCTTTATTTTTCATTTCATGGCGAATGACGAGCGTTCATCGCTTCAAGCTCCTTTATTGTATTTAACCAAAATTGGACGGGATCTATGCGAATCGAGATCCCTGTGGGTTTTTTGAAGAGTGAAGTGTATCTTAATAGTCCTACGACCATCAACTAACAGGCCAAGACTGAAGCGTGCATTGCGTAATTGAGCCTATTTTTTGTGAAAAAAAATTTATAACAATAATAATAATAATTTAGTAGCGGATACCTAAGGGCTCTACCCTCGCCGCAGCTGGGCACCGTGCTGGACAATACCTCCTTCCGCATGGTGACAGCGCTCTGAATTGGAGATCCCCTATGCAAGTCATACACCTGCTCAGCCTGTGGGACGCCTGTAGAGAGTAACGGCCTTCACCCCCTGAGCTGCATCAAAAGCCAAGGAAGAGCCGCTAGGCACGCGGAACTTAACTCGATCATAAGAAGAGCCCTGCGTCGTGCAGGCATACCGAGTACGCTGGAGCCCAGACTCGATACAAGCAGTGAAAGAAGGCCCGACAGAGTCACTATTCCATTGTGGTCTTGCGGTAAGTGTCTGGCATGGCATACAACAGTATCCTGCACTGTTGCCCCGTCCTACCCGCGACACAGTGTCCTTGAGGCCGGCTGGGTCGCCGAACATGCAGATCGAGAAAAATAACGAAAGTACAGGGACTTAGAACCCAGATACCACGTCGTGCCTATCGCTATGGAAGCACTAGATCCCGCTAGTAAAGGCACAAGCAGATTCATTAAAGAGCTTGGCGAGCGGATACAGGAGAACACAGGCGACCGACGAGAGAGCGAGTTCCTGCGGCAGTTGTTCTCGCTGGTCGTATGCAGAGGTAACGCTGCCTGTATAATCGGGTCAATGTTCTGAGAGAAAGAGACTGCTACTGAGATATTTAATTATATATTAACACATGTTCATACCCCATAATTGTATGAGCAGCAATAAACAATAAAAAAAATAAGATAAAAAAATAAAATAAAAAAATAATAATAATGCTTTTGAATGTCAACTATATACGGAAATATTTTTTTTCCTTCATTATTCTTTATTTATTTAACTTTTTTAGGCATAACTTACTAACTTTATTTAAGAATGTTTGACGGGAATATTTGACAAGCTACATAGGGAATTATTATATTATGGTTTATTAACACCCAGCTTGGGTAAATTAGAAACAAGTACATCAGTCTTAAATAGTTGTTTTTCCACATCAACCTAGTAAACCATAGTATACGTAGGGAATTATAGAACTCGCTAAAGGAAATATTTTTTTCCAATGGAACATGGTCTTGGTGTGAAAGTGGAACTACCAAATAGCAACATAAAAACCCCGCATAAGAGCACACAATGTGCTTTTGAAACACAAACGGTCAACCTATATAGATCTCTAGAGAAACTAAACAGACTGCTGTTTTTCGCGAGAAAATTCGGCTTCCTTGTTGCGTATGGTTGCATGTAATAATGCATGCCCCACCTTTCTCACTTTGGGAGAGTGGCAGGTCTCAGCCCTGTCGAAGTGCAATGGCAAAGCCTCCTCCTGGGGTCCCCGCGCCCTTGATCACGGAAGACGGAGGGTCGACACCAGGTAAATATAATTTCTAGGAATATATACAACGCCGTTCTAGAAGATGGTACATGACCGTTTGGTGGAGAATTCACACAACTAGCAATTGAGCTTCCAACTATAATAATCGAACTTCTACTATTAACTTTCGCGTTCAATATCTTAAACTTATACATCTAGTACCATTCACAGCGCTTAAAAAATATTTGCCTTGACGAACTCTACAATTCCTTATATCGCTCTCGGGAACGTTCGGGGAAACCCTATATATATATATATATTAGGATTTTCCATACATTTTTAATGATTCTTGTTGCACGGCAATACTTCAGGGCGTTGGGTGGAGGCCGACCTTAAAGAGCCAAGCCCCCCGGACCAAGTTCGCCCGCAATTACGAGTAGCCCTTCTGAGGAGTCCAGTGGAACAAAGCCACCGAAGGTTGCAAAGACCGCGCAGTAGTTAATGAGGTGTTATTGAGGAGTGGCCGCGGGGCAGACAGAGAGCAAGAGAGGCACCACGCACTGAAGGAAGAGGGCATCGCCTTCAAATTCATATTCTCACCTTGCTCGTGCATGAAGACAATGCATTGCTACTACAGCAAGCCTATGTTACACTGTTACGCTACCACTTTACAAACATAGGCTGAATGATCATGACGGACACGGTGTATCTAAGTCGTTTTGGCCATCGTTAGGGCCACGACAGTGGGAAATCGCAGTACTCGATCCAGTTCAGCGCTGCTGCTTACGGACATCTTCGGTATTCTGCACTATTCTCAGGCAGCATGTACATCAACCGCCTTACACAGTTAGTAAGCCTACGATTGCGACTACTTAACACACAGATTTTTAGGTCGACAACGGTTAACAAGTCACTGAATTGTCAAGTACGGCAAAATTGGTGAAAACCGGCCGCATGCGAAGAAGTGAAGTCCACTGAGGTGGGGACTACGAGCCGTATCCGATAGCGTGAGGACTGTGGTCAACTTGCACGTGACAACCCCTTTTTCACTAAAAGTAATTGTAATATATATATATATATATATATATATATATATATATATATATATATATATATATATACATATCTATAATGAATTAACTGTTGATTAAATTACATTGTCAACGAAGTTATGAACCGGCTTTTGTGAAACACGGTGTATATTTAAAAAAAAAATATTCCGGACAACAAAATTATCTTGTTGCGTCACAAGACAGAAAACAATCTCGATTGGTCGGCTGTAATCACCCCAACCAGCGCGATCTTCGACTGGGCGAAGTTCTGAGGAGAGCGCAGGACACTACTGCTTTTTTTAAGTGTGGGACTCGATGCCGATGTTGTTGGCATAATACCCACTAAAAACCTCTTACCTAAATGGCCTCAGGAAGAGACGAGAAACTAGAAGCATTCTTTAATGCTACTTCAACCCCTACTTCTTGGACACTACTGCTGCTACTATGACTACTATTACGAACAAGGCTGATGAAACTACCTGATGTCGAAGGCCGGGCCAATGAGCCATACTGGCGTTCCGCCCGAGGACTGAGGTGCGGTTCGGGTGAAAGCGCTCCGGTGCTCGCCGGAGATGTGGGCGATGTTTGGCCGCCGGGCCAGGACTGCGGGGGACCCAGAAGGCCCGGGGACCCAACCAATGAGCCACCGCTCGACTCGCCGCGCTGGGCCCCCCGCAAGTCCTCTTCTTCGTCGGAGATCCGCGTGAGCGAGGCGCTGTTAGCTCCCGAGCTCTGAAAGACGCACGCATAAAAACAAATGCCCATTAGCGACATAAGTGTATGTATGTATATATATATATATATATATATATATATATATATATATATATATATATATATATACATATATATATAGCAAAAGAGAGATATATTTACACTCCCGCCGCCAACGGAGGTTATGCGTTGGCATATGGCAAAAGCGCTGCCGGCCTGAATTGATAGGCCAGCAGGTCCTTCTCCATCTCCCCTATCGAGGTTCGGCAAGGGGGTACCACACTACTCCTACCTGACGATTAGACGCGATCATCTATGGGTCGATCCAAAAGTTCGACCCGCTAGTGAGCTTTACTCTAATCAGCGCGTCCTGGTGGAAGCAAGCGTGTATTGGTGGTGAGAGCAAAAGCCATTCACGATTGTATAACATAACTGCATCAGATTTATTAAATGACTTTTTATGTTAGCACTTTGGAGTGAACAATTGTCTCCGCGTTAACGTGTGGTTACGGGTTATATAACCCGGGATTAGCCCAGTTCAACAATGTGCCCCGAACAGATGCTGCGTTTCCTCGTTGGATGTCAAGCGACAGCCTCTGACGCAAAAATTCCGATGTTCTTGAGTCTCCCGTGGAGAGGTTAAGGCTTCTACCCACGCGCTGAATCAACTTCAATGTAAGCGGGTGGTCCTCCCATTGTTTTAAAGGCCAACGAACAAAATTGGTGCAGATAACTAACGCCTGAGTATTTTCTACATTTGTTAGCCTCTGCTAACCTAGACGCATGACCTGCCTGGTCCGCACCTGCACGATTGTTGTGCTCTATCTTTTATTAGTCGAAAGTCTACTCTGCTCTATAGCGCTGTGTTTCTTTTAAGAAAAACAGAAAACGAATATGCCACCTCCAAAGGCCTGTTTGCATGACATTATGCTAGTTCACTATCACAGTGAACTGAATGCCATTGCCTTAGAGGTGAAGATTTGTGCTGGTTATGGGCCTGGAGCATCGTGCCAACTTTGTGTGTAAAATTTTGATGCTACAGCAAACGGATTCGTATCCACGTAAATACGGACAAAATCGATACGACGCAGATTGCAATACCTACATGTCTTTGGCGGGTGATCACAGACATGGCAAAAGCATCGCACTAACAACACTTGTGCATTCATCAACAACACTGGCCACAGCTTCGTCAAACGTGCCGGTGTTTGTAAGCGGCATAGTCCCATAAAAAATTCGAGGACAAACGGCTTAAATACCTACTCGAAAGGAAGCATATTTTACTGCGTAAATTTGATTACTAAAACCGGGAGCAACATCGTTGCAAAACGCAGGCTTTCACGCTGATACGATCATGCAGTGTGTCTAACAGAACAAGAAAGCGATAAGCAGTGAAAAAACTACCAGTACTTTGATAGTTTGAAGCAAGCCATAAGAAAGAAAATAAAAAACACACCTTTCTTACAATCCTAAATTTTTAAGCCGAAATTAAATATCGGAGGATAGATTCAGTGCTTCCCAATATTTTGAGAAACCTAATATCGCTACGGTATGAAATATTGTAGGCTGGTTGATAATCACCATCTCCTTTTTCATTATTTTTGTCATCATACAAATCGCTTTATAACTAATTAGAGTGCCGCTTGTTAAAAGATTATGTTGCCTTAACATCTCACTTATAGCAAGGGAAGCACGAATCACACAATCATTACACTAACAGTTTGTAAGTCGTAAGGCGAAAACAGTTGCATAGTATTGGCAGTCAGTATACACTTTATATATATATATATATATATATATATATATATATATATATATATATATATATATATATATATATATATATAGGTTGGATAGGGCTAGTGCAATGGACTACTAGCACTCTTTCTAGAAAACTGGATTTCATATTGTCAAGTACTTCCGAGTTTGCTTTAATTAAGTGGGGCCATATATATGATATGCTGTAAGCAGAAAAGGCGCGATTTTAACATACAGGCTTTATTTCACTAGCGATTCTTAGAGTTTGAATCGTAGGTGCGACACATACTTCTTCAGAGCAATAATTTCTAAAGGTCTGCAAATTTGACTTGAAATGCTTGTTAGGAAACATGTCCTTTGTAAACATGGTTTGCAAAATATAATATTTGTGAAACCTTATTTATGATTATAATATAACGAGCAGACTTTTTTTTACCAACCTTTTAGAAATCATACATGTTTCTAAATTGTGTGATTAAGGGCTTAGGTGGCAGTCTTGGTGGAGGATATCAGGATATTTTAAAAATGTGTAAACTAGATTTCTATAACAGTGGTGGACAAAGCGGCTTACGCACCGCTCTAGAAAATAAGGCGTTGTTTTTACATTATGAAGGCAATTCCACACGGTCCCTTGTAATGTCACGCCTTTGCCAGGCACACTTAATAAACCTGGATTATACCCGCTCAATTGTTTTAATTAACATTTTAATGCATGGACTCGATATCTTGCAGCTATACGTTAATGTTAGTATAACTTTAATTTTGTAAAGATTTATGAAAATGCAAATTGTTTTACAAAAATGCAAGCCATTAGGCCGCCACACATGACCTGGCATATATGAAATTGAAACACTGGGTTAAGACGTCTGCAAGTTGCTTGAAGAACAAAATGGCATTGTTTAAGAATAGTCATATGTGGTTTGGGATATGACACACCGTCGAAAAAAAATGACAGCTTTGTCGCGGTAATTTGTCAAACGGACATTACTTTTGTTAAAGGCACCAATTAATTCCATACGTTTGTTGGCGTACCGTAAAAAAACTAAGAACCGAATCTTTCAAAATGCGGTTTGAATTACGTAGACTCGTTTTTCTTGGATGTTGGCCATTTCAGATAATGGTCCGTAAACTATCGATATACCCCTGTTACCTAAAAGAAACTTACATCTTTCGCTGTCTGGACACTCTTTTTAGATATAGTTGTTCAATTACCAAGTGTTGTATAATCTACAAGTGTGATGGATTCAGCATGAACTGCTAGAGCCAGAGAGCAGCGCCCTCCATGGTGCAGCGAACAAGCGGGATTCAATTATTGGACAACTTACGTCAAATAGTAACCTCTGTTGTGCACGCCGGCTCTCCTTCGGTAGGCATACGTCAGGAAGTCATATACAAAAAATTAACTCGTGATTTATAGAGATCCAACCTTAATTAATTTTTCGCTAATTAAGGGTACACACAGTGATGTGTTGTGCCGCTGACCCGCGTTGCTGCTACTAGAACTGCCATCATCCGAACATAAAAGATCTACGCTGGATTAGACTGATAGGGGGTGCTTATCAACGCACACCTGTTGCCGTCAATTAAAACAGATAGTGGAGTGGGATAAAACAGAACATACTTAAGTCCATAATGTATGTATGTTCACACATATTATTTGTGTCTAGCCACACGCTGAAAAATAACCTGACAGTGTAATTGTTACTTATACTATAGTTTAAAGCATAAGAAGACCATCTTTGTAAACCTACCTCTGAGATGCGCTATATATATATATATATATATATATATATATATATATATATATATATATATGTATTAGGAATAAAAGCTCTATTAGAGATCCTCTAACAATATATATATATATATATATATATATATCAGCTGTTGTTGTTGTTATTGCTGTGGTGATTGTTGTTGTTGTTGTTGCTGTTTCTTTGTGAGTAGTAGCTGTACTGTTGCTACGTGTTGCGATAGCAGGAATCGTATCAGCAGTCGGTACAATTCATGTCTCGCCTAAATACGCATGCAGATCGAGCTCCGCCCGCGTGCTCGCTCGCGTCACTCGGCTGTCCGTTCGCCCAGCACGCCCGTGCACGTGCGTGCGTGCCTGCATGGGCGGCAACTCTGCACGACGTGAATGGCAATTTTTAGCGACGTGTCAAAGCGTGACGGCTTGAAACTGTCAGCTCAAACCGGGGGGGGGGGGGCACGGGCTTCTAACGAGACAGTGATGAGTAGCTGTTGGTTATATGAGCGCTACAGGCTTTATGACTTCAGACAACAACAGCAGCAGCAGCAGCAGCAACAACAACAACAACAGCGGTGACGGCAACAATTATGATTAATAATTGTGCTGCTGCTGATGATGATGATAATGGCAGGGCAGACGACGGTGCAAACGAAGGCGACGATAACGACGACGACAACAACAGCACCAACAACAACAACAACGACAACAACAACAACAACAGCACCAACAACAACAACACGACAACAAAAACAACAACAGCACCAACAACAACAACGACAACGGCCACCACGATAGGCGCAAAAACAACAATAACATCTTCTGTAACAACAGTACAGCCATCAAACAAGTTTAACAACAACATCAACAACAGCAACGACAGCGTTAATAACAGCTAATGCTTCTACGCCAGCGACAACAATAATCGACGATGACGACGGCGACCGCGACGATGACGAGAACAACAGCGTTAAGTAATTAATTATTGAATACTTTCCAACCAACCACGCTCGAGCTTTTCCCGGCGGGTGCCGGGGTGCTCCCTCATCACCGTCCCATCCAGGGACCGCATAAGTAAAATAAGTACTCTTTTTTTTATTTAGTGGGGGGTGGTTGGATGGTAATGCGCCATCTCTTTTTATTTAGACATCTGAGCTTCCCGTTTTTTTTTCTCGGTCATGGTCGATTTTTAATCCACTCCGGCATTCATCTTGTTTAAATTGGAAACCACGAAAACCAATTTAGGAGTAGCCGGTCTGGGTCTCGAACCCAGGCCTCCCGAATGCAAGGCAAAAAAGGCTTTTGCCACGAAGCCATCTTGCTCGGTTAGATAAGTACTCGTACTTTAGAAAGCCAGAAAATAAATGTTTTCTGATTTTTTCCCACGCTATTTGTCTCAGCAGGTCCAGTGCGTAGCAGCGCCTTCCGACCCGGGTGTAGAAACTAGTGTAGTCATCCACAGATAGCAGATTACTTGTCTTGACTTCGTTTTGTTCACACATTCAGATGTTCAGACATTTGTATGTGGGCCTTTGCTAACAGCAAATCCTTGTGTCAGCAGCGTAAAATGCCAGCCGTAAAGTGCGCCGCCACCAATTTGTACTTATCATCTACTCATTTTTGTTTTTAACACGTGTTCTAATCGGGCATACGATAGTACAATAGCGTGGTTTATAGTAGAATAATGCATCAGGCCACAGTGATCGTATTCTACGCCCGCAAGGAACTGCGGTTGAACAACACACTAGGGGCGGCGCTACTAGTTGAGACCGTTTCTCTCTCTATCTCTCTCATGCTCCCTCGATGCTTCGCGTTATGTCACGTTACTGGCTGTCTTCTCTTCATTACCCCTCGCCCGCGGGACGGAACTATTTCTCATCCTCGTCGTCATCATCACCACCATCATCATCATCATCATTATTGTACTCTTCTAAAACACTTTTTGCCACTGACTTCTCCTTATTTCCCATAATCGTAGAAATGGCCTCTGTTTATTCGTCGGTGGGTTCTAAATACATCTTCGTCCATCTATCCATCACGCCTCATGTTGGATTCGGAGAGGACGGCGGAAGCGGCGAGAGAGAGATAAAGATACATAAATAGAGAATAATAGAGAGATATTTCTAGAGAGGGCGCAAAAGAGAGAGAGAGAGAGAGCGCGCGCAAAAGAGAGAGAGAGGTACCCATATGCTTTGCTATAGAAGGTCGGTCAGACAATCAAGTCGTTGGCACATTTCTGTATCATCGTTTGAGCTGCTGTCTCATTCTGCTATTAATTTGGCTTCTGCGTCTTTTTTTCTTCTCCTCTGGCTTTTCCTCCTTGTCTCCCTGTTTTGCTTTTCTTTCTCCATTTGTTCTAGCTCTCCTTGTTGCTGCTGTTTTTGCTGCTTTTGTTGCTCTTCATGTCTTAATAACTTTTATTGACCTTTTATCGCCTCGCTGTTCTCGTTCTTGCTCCTCCTCTTCTCCTTCATTTTTGATATTATTTTTTCTGTTCCATGTCATCGTCTTCTCATTCGCCACAGGATCTTCTCTTCTGTTCGCCTTCCCCGCGTCTCTCTGCTCTCTGTTCTTCGTCTTATCATTCTAAGCCTGCCCATCTTTTGTGGAATCACCCTACTAACTAGAATTAAAAAACACACATTTTCTAAGCAGGCTGTTTTTAATTCCATACCATCCTCCATCCCCTGCGGAAGGCATACTTGACATCGCCGTAAGGCATATCTTCAATGAGGCTCCGAAGGCCGGATGTTGACATGGGGGCCTGGAGTTTGCCCAGCAGCATTTCTTCTAGCAGCAGCGTGGTCGCTGGCTCTTAACGCTGGCGGTATGGTTTATGATCTTTGTATTTCTCATGTGTATCTTTGTATCTCTCAAACGAGTATCCCTTAAAGAAAAAGTCATCAATAACAAAATAGATCGAACAACAGGCGACATCTCACTAGATGACAACCATAACTAACGCACTCGCCTTCCTAGGCCATAGCGCTGCCAAAGGGTAATCCGTCGCAGATTTGTCTCTTTGTTCCCGTTCTCCGCATCCCCTCGCCCGCGCCATGAACAGCATCGAACATACTGAGAAAAATGAGAGCAATAGATAGAGTCTTTTCGAAACAAACAAACAGAACAAATGCAAGCTTCAAACGGAAACACAGCCGGCGTTGAAACCATATCAAGTAAGTCACAACTAACACATACAAATGAAGCCTATTTCGAAGCAAAGTTAGTTGGAAAGACTAGAGGACACCGTACTTAAGAGGTCACCGTCGCATCGACTAACACCTACCTAAGAGGTCACCGTCGCACCGGCAAACTTGGTATATGCCCTCGGTATGGAAACTCGGTTGTGAATGTGAAAACCTGTTGTCATCAAAAAACGAAAATAGAAGAGTCAATCTGCATTTTACTGATACCGCCGAGCATCCGAGCTTATCAACCGAGAAAACATCGAATATCAACCGTCTGCCAAAATACACCTTAAATGCTTCTTTGCGCTCCTTTGCACCGGCAACCAAGGAAGAAATACATACATAATGACGGCACCTAACAACTGATACGGCACCAGGATCACATAACACACAACGTCGTTGCACAATAGAAACCAATATTCATGTATATTGTCGTTAAAACTTACAAACGCTATATTTTCACACGAACAATTTCTAATGGTCCTGAGACGATCAGAACATTCTCAGAAAAATTAGAGAAAGAGTCTTAAAAAACAAATTAGGTCTTATGTACACAAACAAGATAGCAAACAATAAATCGACAACGTCAGACTCATATCTCTATAAGGCACTATTTGGAAATTAATTAAGCAATTAATTGTCAAGCCGCTAAAACAACACTTGCAGGAAAACATTCAATTCGGCCTTATAATTGCCAAGAGTTCAGAATGAGCACTAATAGCATTACAGGAAACGATAGCTTTGGAGGTTGACAGAGGAAACGGGCCAGTGGTGGTATTTCTCGATGAGTCACCTGCATTTAACACTTTAACACACAATCACTTCCTAAACAAGATGTCAAGTATGAGAATTACCTCACAATCTATAAACGTTTTGCCAGATACGAAACAAAAATGTTCGTATACACAAGACATGTAGGCAGTTGGATGAGAACAGACCGGCTTGTAACAAACCATACCAAGACAAAATGTATACATTTTGAGCTAATAAGTGGCCGCAACATAGCCACAGTCGACAAAATGCACAACGAAACATTCATATACCAAACATAACATGCAATTGCCCACTTATACAGAAAACAGACACAACAAAATATCTTGGAATCATAATCAGCAGTAATATGTCACGGAACTCACACGTAGAACACTACTCTCAAAATTCGAAAAAGTATCGCAGGTCCTTAGCCGCAAAATGCGTTTGTCTGCTTTGACCATATTTAAACTGGAAATTATACAAACACTCAATAAAACCTATTATAGGTATGCAATTTTCGAGTTTGGTAGAGCTTTCCCTACTGTGGTGCAACCGTTGGTGGTCTTGCCAACAAGAACGATGAAATTAATCGCCGATGCATAACTAGTGTAGCTTTCCTGATACGCATACTCAACTTAGCTCTTTTTCGTCGACTTTAAGTCGCCCAATCTGTAGCTATATTCTTCCTGTCAGAAGAAAGAAGCAGACACCGGGTGTGAAATTTAAATGGAAACAGACCAATACGCAGCTATTCAGCAAGAAGACGACAAAGTGACATCAATAATATAGAACACACATAACCGGAAACAGTGCGCCGAATAGCAATATTTATTATCTACCACTTTATAAAACTATTAAGCAATTGTCCCATAAAAATCCGCCAACCACAGAATGAAAGCTGTCGGAGATTAAAACTCGCCATATGAAGGCACATCGCAGCACTAAACAACGATGATTTGACATAATTCCTTGCCTCGAGTAGTGATTGCTGGTTGCCAGGCAACGCCGCGGGTACAGCGACGATGGTGCTGCTGCTGCTGCTATTGCTGCCGCTGCACAGAGATTGTCAGCGGCGGGCATGACTGTAAACAGGAAGATGTGCTCTACCTGCCCCGTGCACGTGTGCAGAATCATGTGTGTGCCTACGAACATGCATTACACTAACTAGATGCATTAATTAACTAGTGTGGAACTAGCTGACAAAATGAAGAACAAGATGTGACTGTTGTAATTATAACAGCTATTGTCATATGGTTGCGAGAAGCAAATGTTGCCCAACAACAAAACAACTCATCGTCAGACGTGGGCTGTTTGAAAATGTATTTAAAAACGTTGATCTTGTAAGCCAAAAATGGGGTTGCTGAAAAATGATGTGCACTATGTTGTGCACCACAATCGTAGCTTCTTTTGTCGTATTTTTCGGGTGGAAACATGTTAAGGACGTGTGTTTGCACACACAATTTATTGTTCCTTTGTCGTCGATGTTTTTGTTGTCAATGCCTGCACGTATCAGTGCAAACCCGTACACCGGCATTTTAGCTTTACGGAATAATTCATACTCATATTCATCATATGAATAATCACAATTATGTCATTAATAAAACGTGCTTATTAACAAACGGAAAAAAATCCTACCCCTAGAAGGTCATCTTCTGTTGCGTGCTTCTTGTATTCTTTTTCTCCTCATCGTTCCTCTCATACTGACCTCTACCGAAACGTCTGTCTCTCTGTTCTCTTTACCAACAAAGACGACGACCCAATACTGATGCTGATAATGATGATAAATGACTAATTGTTGACTAATTGGCCTCATTATACCTGCTATTCTGGCGGTTCGTCGATTCATTCGTCCATTCGTATCGCTTCATTTACTCGCCCTCTAATACAATCGGGCGATTTATACTTACACCGATAAATGTGCACCTTCATAAATAACGTACAAATAAGGGAGAAACACGGAGAGAAGATATGACAACTATAATTAGCACACTAGCCTCCTAGACCACGACGCCATATACGCGTATAGTGGATTCTTGGCAAACGATCGAACTTACGCATCACACGCCTAAAGCACTCTGGCTGGCTCTTGTTTTGGTTGAGCGCAGTCATAAGTTATACTCGCTTTTCCGATGTATATATATATATATATATTATGAGTATGTATGCGCATTTGCCCTATGCTAATATATATATATATATATATATATATATTATATATTATATATTATATTATATATATATATAAGGCAATATTTAGTTGTCGCCAGCACAAGCATTTTAGGGTTCTTATAACATTGGTCACTAATAGAAACGCGTATACAATTGCAAGCCACTACTGCCATAACTACATCTTTCCGCTGCAGGTAGTTCAAATTTGAACCTTAATTAGGATCAAGTCATTCACCTCTCATTATTGTATTGTAACAATAATGTTCGCTAATTACACATTGCCAATACGTGACGCTCAGACCAGTCGGTTTCCCAAAGGTGTTCAGCGTCATGCGCACATTGGTTGTCAGTCTCACCTTAATTTTAATAAGGTGGCTCCACTTTTGTAATTTTCAATAGTTCTATTTAATCTGCTTCCCGTGACCCCTCTGCCTGATCTATTACTACACAACTTCGATTACACAGCTTTCCGACTTTATTAGCGAGCGACGGGTTTTGAAGAGAAGATCAGAGTATAGTATGCGTCATGCTCGCCCATAGTGTTACGCAGCAACACTATGGGCGAGCATGACGCACAAGGGTAAAGCAAACAACAGGCGTGGCTCAAGGTGACGGACTTAGTCCGTTGCTTTTTTCGGTACTATTGGGAGGGCTACCTAACCGCGTGAGACAGGGATGGACTCGAGAGTGGGCAAGTACTTTAATGTACGCAGATGACATTGCAATATATGGTAGGAGTTTATTTAGGGTAAAACAGGGACTGGAACGAATAATTGATTATATGGACGATATGGGGCTCAGCATAAACTGGCAAAAGACAGTAGCAGTTAAGTTTCGACGAGGGGGTCGATTAGCAAAAGATCTGCAGTTACTAGATAGAGCCAGATTTTTCTTTATGAAACGGGTTTTGGGGTTAGCCAATTCTTGTAGGAACAGAATAGTTCATATCTTAGAGGGGGGGGGGGGGTCTTTAATGACACAGGAATTACAACTTCGATGGGGTTTACCTAGAACGAGAGCATTTAAGGCCTATACTTTGAAGTGGACGGACAAATTAAAGGAAATCGATTTAGGAATATATAAAACAGTAGCGATGACAAGCACGGCCTGGCGAGCAGCCGGATACAAGAGCAGACATTTAACTACGGCGTTTTCAGCCCACGGGTTTCATCACGTGTTATGTAGTACAGAAGATTTCCACATTCTTCAGGAGTGTTGCAGGTGCACGAGGTGCTCTGCCCAGTCCGATAGATACCACGCCGCAGCATGTCCAGCAGTTCAGTCAATAGCTGAACTAGCAAGATGAGAGAAGATCCAATGACGTAAAGAAAGCACTAGTTCTGTCTGATGTACATATATGTTTATAATTTTACCCAACCTGGGTGTTAATAAACTATAATAATAATAGTGTTACGCAGCATCAAAACGCAACAAAGCGGTGCTGCACTTCGGCCTCGCCATCAGTGTCCTTCGTCAATGTCGGCTTACGCGACCACAATACTGGAGGGGTGACTGTTGGCGGACTGGCCGCAAGCCAGATCTTAGGGCTGACTCGGTGTCAATAGTCTTTGATATATGCGAGCTACTTCACGCTGAATGTCTTTTCTGATCTACTGTAATGCACCACCCACCATACAAGACCTGCGCCTTAGGCGGGGGCGCATAGTGGGCTAGACCTACTATCTACAAGAGGCAGCATTGGATGTCCTGTTGTACTCCTAGCTACTGATCGCTAGCTCCTGAGCGATATCACATTGCTTTGCTGCTTTTGTTCGCCGCCTGTTTGTGGTTGTTGTTCTTGTTGTTTTCATTCTATGCCGACGGGTGTGTTTGTATTCGTGTGTATGTACATACGATATGCTATGTTCGGCTTGCGGCAACTGCCGAAATCTCTCCAGGTCGCCCAAAGACGAGGCAGCTTAGCTTCCGTTACCGACCAAAAGTCTTGTACATATACTGCTTTCACTAGCTAATCTAGAAATATGGGTGAGATCATACTATATATATATATATATATATAAAGAGGAACAACGGTTGGTGGTGGAAGCATAAGAACGACCCTACTTTGCCCCTCAGACAGCACATGTGATTCGCAGTTGCACAATTCCTGGAAATGTGCTTCATGAATATCTCGAGGGCATATTTGCCTCCGCCAATACAGTTCCTCGGGAAATCCCAGTTGCAGAGGAATTTGAGACGGCTGTAGTAGCTTCCCTAGAGATACCCATCAGTTACAACGAGACTGTTGGTCAAGCGAAAAGGAATAAAACCTTTGGTCCCGATCTTGTCCGAGACGAACACTTCATCGACACTTTTCATATTTGGCCTATTCTTCTTGAAATCTACAAATATCTTAGCCCTCTGCTTTTTTTACCCTTCTCAGTGATCTGCCGCCAATAATTCACAAGGAACACGATACGGTCGGCATACTGTACGCTGACAATGTCGTCATGTTCAGTTGCGACAAGTTAGATTTGCAGCGAAGCATACGCACCCTGGAGGTGTACTGCGAAAGCAGCGGCCTTTAGATGAACGTAGAGAAAGCCAAAGCCATCAAGACTAGACCTAGAGGGTCGTTTGCTTGTCCTGATCGCTTGAAATTTAGTACTGGTGCAGGGAACTCTCATTAACATATTCTGCTACCTTAAAGTTAACTCTCTGATAATGGGCACAACGTTCGGGCAACACATTGCTAGTCTAGTCTCGATCTCGACAATTGAAAAGCTTAAACGATTATGTCTGAGCGCGCTAAAAGCTTGAAGTTGCTAAGACTTGTTTCGGTAGCAGCCTACGGCATCCAGGCCATATAGGCGCATCTTAGCCTATCACAGCTAAATAAACTAGATGAAGAAAGCCCACGTTTTTCAAGCTAGCCATTGGGTTATCACAGAACGCAAAAAAAACAGCTAGTTTACATCATGGATTTGACTCAACCGTTTGTAGAAGATTTAGTTATTAATTTATGTCTTTAAGAGCCCCAACTCTTATGCAGTCCAGAAAAAGTACTATCAAAAAAAGTTCAAGCTAACTCCAGAACCTTCTTTATTCGCCAACCATGGTCACGCAGATCTGACAGAGACCACAACAACCCAACCGACATCTTGTGACTCGCTATTCACTTCATGAATTCTACAAAAAAACTCTGCCATAGAAGGGACTTCCACGATTCTGACTTCGGCTGTGTGTGCCTTTAATGCGATAAGCTGTGTCCTATCTACCATCTTGATACCTGTCAGAAAGCAATTTCTCTTACACACTTAGCTAGATGATATTATATTACATATAAACATGTATTCTATTTTATATATATATATATATATATATATATAGTAGAATTTAAAGATTGCGCCGACCGCTGCTTATGGGATACAGGTCATAAGGCCCCACCTATCAAAAACAAATCTGGAAGTACTTGACAAAATTAAAGCTAGTTTTCTAAAAAGAGTGATAGTAGTCCACCGCACTAGCCGCAACCGGCTTGTGTATCTGTCGGCCTCAACAACACTCTTTGTGGAGGATTTCAGAGCAGCTTATGCTTTACCGAGAACTGAAGCCTTTGAGAATCATCTTGCCGCATGGGAGTATAAATTTGCGGATGTTAATTGGCATTATTTTATTGAGACTAGGGAGATTACTACAAACTCCTAGAAGGGCCCATGTTGAAGAAACAGATACTTTGTTACTGGATTTGCAATGCATGGATTTCACATGAAGATATGTATGCGAAATAGGTGGAATGAGATATCAACCGAGTGTGAGTGCAACCTATGCGGAAAATAATGTGATCTGTATTATCTCCAACAGTGTACAAAAGCAATATCCCTGATGATAATGATTTAGAAGAGCTGTAGCACATTTGTGCATAAACCAATATTGGTTAATAAACAATACATTCATATATATATATATATATATATATATATATATATATATATATATACATATATATATATATATACATATCTATATATATATATATATATATATATATATATATATATATATATATATATATATATATATATATAACCCTGCTAATAAAAGTTCCCGCGCTCAGCTTTGTTCTTTCCACAAACTGCTGCTTTCTTCGGATACAGAACTTCATTAATCGAACTAAAGACCTTCATTGAACTGTACAAGAATCGTCTTTAAGTAAAAACGTGTTAATTGCATGTCCTGTATACAGCTTGTAAAAATAAAAAATGTTACCACCTCATTGATATTTTACTTCATTAGAAATTACAAGTATATCTGTATTGAAATAAGGACAAAACGTTTTTAAAATATCATAAACACTCTCACGGCGATCACAGACTACTTTGCAAACATCCAATAAATATATATATATATATATATATATATATATATGTGTGCGTGTCCAGTATACTGCAGTGTTACGTAGGATATCAGAGTGCTAATTCGACAATATTTCCAGCGTTAACAATTGTCCAGTGCGCCGCGACGCTCGCTAGGGACCCATAACACATAAACCCTAAGCGGTATCGAAAGAGGTACCGGGAAAGATGCGTACCCCTTCCATCAGCTTCATCGCCTTCCCCCGAATACATATTATGTATATGATAATACACTGTACACGAGGTTGGAGATGACTTCCCGAAGGGAGGCGGACTCGTGAAAGATGAACGTTTTTTGTTTAAATAGCTTTTTCCCAGTCCGGAGCCGCTTAGATGCGGCTAAATTACCATCGCATTGGGCTAGTCGACCACCCGGCGTCGTGAAATCGTCCTCTAGTGGTCGCTCTATTGTACGGATATGTGATGTACCGGATATTCGGCCCCACTGCCCTAACCTATATCGTTGTCGAACGTCCCTCGGGGCTCTGAGGCCACTATAGCAGAGTGACCAGAGGATACTACCTACAACGAGTTTACGACTCCGCCCAGGGGTGACATCGTGTGGAATAAAAATTTCAGCTACGAAGCACCTGATTATGTCTACGCTACAGATTTTCCCCCATGACAGCAATAATAATAAGCAACCTATATATATATATATATATATAATTGTTACATGTCATTTTTTCCCTAGTTCGATTATCGCAGGGAAATTTGCAGCAGAGTCCGTAAAAGCTCAGAGTCTTCAAGTAAGGCGCGAAATACGCTTAAACGTGCACTAGGTAGCGTTATCGGGGTTTCAACCACACTAAACCAAAGAGCCGCTTGCGTTCGGTCACAACGTCGCAGCAAAGTGCGTTCGTTTATGCTTCGTGGATTTTTAACGAGGTCATTGGAGAAGTTTTTGTCTTGGTTTACCATGTGGAGGTTACCTACCTCCACTTAAGTTATGCCAAAGTATTACCGAGCCTGGGGGGTGGGAAGGAATCCGGGTTTAGTGGGTTTGCGAGTCTCACACTAGTCACGCAGGGTGCTAGGGGCGCATGCGCACCATGCATTCCCGAAACCTTCCAGAAGAAAAAAGCCACCTTATACTTATTGGTTAACCAGAGAGCACCGATGCCGCAACCGAAGTACGTCTACGTGGCAATCATCCTGAGAACTTCAAGGTGGTGGGCCTCGTGAAAATTTGCGACTTCGCAGTGATGTCGGCGCTGGATGTTTCAAGGAGAGCAAGGAGCTATACTTACTGAGTAAAGCCCCTGCATCGAGGCTAAGTACTGGGAAAACTAGGGCGGATAAACGCATCATAGGTTTCAAATTCAAGAAGGTTTCTCCTCGTCATCCTCTGCGGGCGTTATGAACGAGCAAGCTGTCGAGTCCAATGACAACGCGTTCACTCATGTGGGAACCCGCACGGGGAACATGATTGCATCCCACCAGCATAGGAGACTTACTTAACTGAAAAAGTGTCCAGTTCAGCACAGCAGACAGGTTTAAGATAATCATACGAAAGGCATCGTCCAAGCGCAGTACTTTACCAGTATCGCCTGAAGACTCGCTGTTATCGTTGTGCACACATTCACGGAGCGGCACCGGATGCAGAATATCTGGTGATCGGAGTCTATCACAGTGTAACTTTCGCGCATAAAGTATGCATGGCGAGTGCTTGCGATATTTGCCCCAGAAGATTTGCCCCGGTGACTAATCAGAGCCCATCCCGATGGATGTTTAGAGCCAGGATGTACAGGGCCCCAGTTTCAATCACCGACGATTTTTTATACAAGGTGTCCTGACTTGGAGTAAGTCACGTGATAACATGATTTCACACATTAAACGAGGTAAACATTCCGAAAAAGGTAATTTTGTACTAGCCAACATTTAAGATGTGACCTCAAAAGAACGGCATTGTATTACCGCTCTTAGTGAACACATCCAGGAAAAATTAGAGACGTGGCTAGAAATATTCGCAACAGGACGACTGCGCAGGCTCCGCCTGCAACCAGTCATTCCATACCCTTTATTACATGAATAAAATAGTTTTCTACTTTTATTATTACATTCTATTCAACCCCCGATCGTCTGTATTCCTCGGCTATCAAACCCATCGTGTGGTTCTTAAGCCCCACCAACTTTGGAGATGTTAGTGACGCCTAAGGCTTGTGCACTTTGCCAAGAAGTCCCCTATCTAAAAGTGTGCAAAGAGTGCAGTACCCGCGGACACCTGGCCACAAGCTGCTCTAATCTAATCCGATGTGTGACGCGGCGGATTCGCCCTGCGTTCGAGAACGTAATCGGATCATACTTATGTTCACTTAAAGCTCACACACTGCAACATGTTAAGATGCTGTAGCAAGTGACGAGGATCACCAACATTTGTGCCACGTCAGCTCTAGGCTATGCTCCGTCCCCTACGGGCTTGGAACTTAACCTGAGGTATATCTTCAATGCACCGAGGGCCGGACATGTTAAGATATCTAGGGTTTCCCCAACAGTCCTTGTGGCAGCATAGCCGCTGACACTTAGCGGTATGGTTTATCATCTATTCTCAATAAAAATTCGATCAACAACCGGCGACACCCCGGTAAATGACAACCACGACTAGCGCACTAGTCCCCGGGATCACGCCGCCACCACCCACGTCAGCTCTGCCAGCAGACAAAAGCTCTTACGCCAGAATCACCTGCGGGATCTCCCAATCACCCCAAAACTCTACGCCACAGTTGCTACTCTCGGTTCTGCACCGATCCCAGCGGCCAAAAGTACAAAACTTACAGACCGGGCCCGTCCGGCCACACCTGCGATGCGCCCGGTACGAAGACGAGCTCCGGCCTTGTACACTATCATAGCTGCTTTGCAACTGCTTCCTACTTTTCTACGTGATGGTGAACGTTTGCGCCAAACTGACTCCTCATGTTAGACTATGACAACGCATCACTAGATAAGCCTGTATCAAGTCCGTCGACGTGACGGCCCAGGGCTGAGCACTTCTAGCATGTCTAACCTACGACAAGAACTTCACAGGTCGCGGTCTTCCCTCTATGTTTTTTACCCCGCGACCCCGGAGGAAAAACATAGAAGATACAATATTTTCGCCTAAGACCGAACTAAGCCTGGCTTACTGAATCTTAATTTTATTGAATGAATTAGAGGAGTACACTGAGGTCATTCCCCTCGGCATCGTCTCTGTCTAAATTGCTCTTTGAAAGTTTCAGGTTCGACAAGGTACTTCTTAATTTACTTATTATGTATACGTAACGAGTACTATGGGGGAGCTTATTTTAGGCTACCGCTGCTAAAAAAAATAGGCCTAGTGTACGAACATTATGTTATTTTGCGAAATGAAAAGATTCATGCTGGAGACTGTTAAAAGATCAGTCGAGCACCGGCTCACATCATCTGGCAGGGCTGGGCGGATTTGCGCCAATCCGCTATCAACACCACTTTTCCGGCAACATTCTAGGCTGCCGGGCTACCGTTTACAATAGTCCTCCGGACAACTCTGCGAAAACCACCGCCTATCGGGCGGTATAACACCTATGCCGTTCAAGCGAGATCAGGCCCTAAATTGGGGCGGAACACTTTCCGACTCTCTCAAATACTCTCTCTGCACCATTCTACCTACCCCGAGCACGCCGCGAGAAAAGCCGATTTAGTAAATGTGAGCAAGCATGCAAACCTCACAAGCAAGTACCGCTTTTACCCTTTGGCGTTTGAGGCCAATGGCCAGTAACATCACAGAAATTGGACATGGTTGGGCGCCGCTTGACCCAGACAACGGGTAACCTGCGGGCAGGGGCCTTTCTGTCACAGCATCTTTCCATTGACCTCTAGCACTACAACACAGCAGCAATATTAGACACAATGCGCAAAGCCAACTCGCAAAGAGCCTGGTGGCGTGGTGGATTAAGTCTGCGCCTCGCAACCGGGAGAGACACATAGGTGCGCGGGTCCGAGCCCCACCGTTGCACATTTGTATTTATGGGGGTCCGTCTATAAAGCAATGTGAAAAACAGTTCCGTGGACGTTAAATCCTGGCTGATGGTCAGCCCGGCAACTTTACTAAGTTTGCGTGCATTGCAAGCTCTAGCTTAACTGATGGCGACGGGCGGAAGTTAAACCTATAAAGTATACTTAATGATTTTTTAGTTACAGCTTAATTTGCTTATATGAAAAAGGTAACATTTGCCTCCTTATGAACGTGTACACCGGATAAGATAGGTAATAACGTCACATATTCGTCACATGCTCGGGAGTGTCCAGTCTAGCAGAGTTCCACGCACAGAGGCGGCGTTGCCTCGCTGAATGTTCAGCGATAGTCTCTGGGGCCGGTACTGGACATCTCTAGTGTCCCCTGTCGAACGATTGAGCGCTTTGCCAATACGTTGAATAAGTTTGTGCGTCTTCAGGCCAGGCTCCCCAGTGAACGAATTGTGATATATGTATACCATGAATACTCACATGTATATATATATATATATACTTACGACGATTGTCTTATTTACGGACTTAGCAAACTTAACGACTCAATCTCGCTTCCCATGTTGATGACCATGTTGCACAGAGTACCGATCATAGTCGATGATCTTAGCGATATATCCTTAGGTAGGCCTAATTCCATTGCGGTTGTTCATGACACAAGCAGGCTGGTCATTCATCATTTTGTCGATCTTGTTCTATGTGCTGGCATCTACCTTGCTCCTTCATAGCCTTTTGACAAGGGCCCACGCATGCACCGCAACATACTTTTCATTCTCATCGAGTGCCTTTTGGGTTTTGTTGTGTCGGCGTTTACCTTATCTATATTTTCTCGATTCGGTTGTGTTGTATTTCTTGTTCGTCGGAGGCGACCAATGTTCGAAATTTGGCGGTGCTGGTGACGAAGTTCTTCGTACTACACAAAGATGAAGGACTTCAATATTCGTTACACTGCACTGCAGCTCATGCACTACAGATGTCGATGAATGCGCGTACTAGAATACTCTACGGTTCACAGAACGGGGACAATCCACGATTATATATATATATATATATATATATATATATATATAAGCGGGCAGACACGGGCGATAGCCTTTTCTGCAAAATGCCTTGAATGGTTACAATCGTTTTATGCAAATGACTAGCTCAATAAAGAATTACTGAATTTAATTACATTTTCCGTCCGGAGAAGACGGTGTCAAAAAAAATAATATATATATAACATAAATTGATCGAAAAAACAAAAGGAGAGAGGGGGGAAACAGGAGCATGGCGGAAAATAGAGTCGCTTTATGTCTTCATATCAATGTCTGCGATGTTCTGTGCGACACTCCGTTCTCCGTGCTTTTGCAGGTATTAATCGCCATACACGTTTGTGACTGTGTGACTGCCGATTAACTGTGTATGTAAGTTCTCGGTAACAAGTTTGTTGGGTAACCATGAGTCGATAAATCGAGATTGGTCGTAAGTTAGTTCGGTGCACGTGTGCGTTTGAGTTCATAGTTTGCTTGCTTGTTCTATGGCGCCTCTACTCTGGCGATCATCTATCTTGCCCGCCACCCTGCTATCTATCGATCTATCTATCTATTATTATTATTATTATTATTATTATTATTATTATTATTATTATTATTATTATTATTATTATTATTATTATTATTATTATTATTATTATTATTATTATTATTACTATTTTTATTATTATCATCATCATCATTATTATTATTATTATTCGGCAGACGCAGCCCCTTATGTCGTCTGCTCCATGCTTAGCCTATTGACTACGGCGGTTAAAGCGCCTGTGAGCATCGGACGGAAGCTGTTTTGACCACTAAGTCAAAGGCGAATTAAGCAGCGTGTAATGATTTAACATCTTTGACTGAAGCTGCTCTATCCTGGTTAGCGAAAATAACGTTTCTCTGCACGAAATCAACTGCGTGGATGCTACAGAAACCGATACCAGTATTAAATCTAACGATGTCGGCTCAGGTTGGAATCAATTTATTAACGAAAGCACTAAGAATATAGCAAAGCGGTTACAAATGTAAATTGGGATCATCCGGGCTTCTATATTCAGGCAGATCTTCACACGGATTCCGACGGACTGTTTATTTGTGGATCTCTGAAAAATTCCGTTTGCATGTTGATTGCAGGGACTTGAACCTACAGAGTGGCATACTAGAGTGAGGAGTGGAGCTCGAAGATCGTTCTAGTGTATAGTGTGGAACACTGCAATCAAAAACCAAGGTGACCTCATACTAAGCCTGAATGAGAACATAAAGGGCGCTGGAAAAAGGTGGCGCCTGCCATCGTCAGGCAATCTACAGGAATGTAGGCAGACTGCAGGGGGGGGGGGGGAGTTTGAGCAACAGCGGCGACTACCCGAGTGATCCTAGTCCACAGAAGCGTCGAGATCGATACTAGTAGGCGTAGGCCGGAAAGGTGGCACGCCTCTCTAATATGCTATAGTTACAACGAAGCAGGCGAGCTTCGTTTTAATTCCAGGCCACAGACCCGCAGAATGTGAGGAAAAAATACGACGGTTAAAGCGGAGACTCCTCCCATCTGGCAAAAGACTACTCAGCGCTAACCCCGAAGCGCTTGGCATGCGCCACCAAGGGTGATCGGGCCAACAGCATGGTATGCCCTGCCTATCACAGAGAGGTAGATATCAGGGAAGCGAATATGATTACAGAGAGATGGCAAACCGGGCGCTCCAAGAACAGGTACAACAGAATTAGCTGCAGAAGCTGCGTGGTAGACAGGCGGCAAAATCATAGTGTAGCAAGCGCAGGAAATGAAATGGGTTTCGCATTCGAGGTGAGAGGGGTTGCGGTCATATACAGCTGAACTTCTCATGAAGCAGGAATCTCGGGGAACTTAAATACTTCTTGGCCGGGCTGGAACAGAGTATTAGGGAACACCTAGGAAAAAATCCTAGAAGCGTGGGGGGGGGGCTTAATGTCGGGGACGTGGCATAGAGACTGGAACAAAATCGGCGGAACGCGGATGCTCCAGGAGTGAAAAGCGGAAGTGGGCCTAGCAGAAATCCTACAAAGATATGATCGACGATCTCGCCCGCTCTTTGATCAATGCCTGAAGGATGAAAATTATTTCACTTTGGTGGAACTCAGACATTGGAAAGGCTCAAAGTGTGTGTACGAGCTAACCGGATAAACATCCGCTCAGTGGATAGCCAGAAAGGCTCGATAACAACCTACTTGCAGAGGTATTGACCAAAGCGGAGACTCTGCTGGAGGAGTACCGAGAAGCCCACGCTCGACTCAGGCTGCTTATAATTAGAAGCAAAGCTAACGCATAAAAGAAACTTGTGGGTTCGATAAAGATAGACCCATGGGGCCTTTCCGGGTGTTATGGGCAAGATCTGCCGACACGGCCCTTGGCGACCACCATGCGTCATACGAGACGTCGTTGCAAGACTTTTGCCACACCAGCCACTAAGGCCTCCATCGCGGAAGTTGTTGATGTAATGCTCAATGAGGTAGAGCGGCGGAAAAAAATACTTTAGTTTATGAAACAATGAGAGAGTTGTGGTTAGGCCTCTGGTGACTACTTTTGACCTCATTTACACCCACGGCATCGTTTCGTACCTTTTCATTTGAACGCTCTCTCTCTTAATATATATATATATATATATATATATATATATATATATAAATATATATATATATATATATATATATATATATATATTTTTTTTTTTTTTTTTTGGAGGAGGATTTAAATGCTTTAGGCACTAACGCATAGGGCAAGTAGATAGAGACACAGACCCTATGCAGTGTGGGACTCACCTCAAGGTTTGGCCCTATAGCCATAATACTGCATTCCTCTACCTGCGAAACGATTCCTCTAGAGGCACGGGCGTATTCTGTCCGTTCTGTTGCAAATCTGGCTCTCCTGAGGCGCTCCAGGTTCCCCTTTCTAACCAGTACCTCTCGTGCCACTGCAGTTCCTATATGCCAGTTAGAGGTGCTTTCACAAATGAATTGCACAAACTGTGCAATTCCCTGAGTAGGCAGGTCCGGAGAGTTCGTACAATTCAGCTTTCCGCCCAATTTCAGTCGGTCTAGAACTTTTATTTTAGTCTCTATTCTGACTTGCGCAAAGACCGGACAGACCAACAGAGTATGGGCAGCGTCGTCTACGACACCTAGGTCACAGAGTACGCATATGTCCGAGGAGGCTTTTCCTATTCTTGACAGATATGCCTGAAAGTTGCCATGACCCGTTATAACCTGCGTCAGAAAGTGATCAACCTCTCCTCCGGGTCGATTTAACCACTTCTTTATGTCAGGAATAAGGTCGCGCACGCGCGCACCCGGTGCACCATCTGGAATGGCATCCCATTCGTTCTGCCATGCAGTTAGGGTGCCTTCTCTTTCATCCTCTCTGACTTTCCTATTAGAGCTTTCTGGGCCCCTATCCCATAATCTTTGCCTTTCCTCTGCCTTTAGGTCCAAGGGAGGAGTGCCAGCAAGGACAAGTGCAGCGGAGGTGCTAACAGTCCTATAGGCCTGAGTAATCCGTAAGGCCGCGATCCTTTGTGTTCTTCTTAACATATGTTTTAGCCCTTGAGACTTTTTTGCTGCTGTGAACCACACCGGTGCTCCAAACAACGCTATAGATTCGACAGCCGACATAATAAGTCTCCTGCGTCCTGTTTTACTTGGCCCATGAATGTTAGGAAGGATCTTGGCTATTTCGTTGGCCACCTTCTCCGCTTTCTTCACAGCGTTTCTAGCATGGTGCATACCCCTCATTCCTCTGTCCAGATATATGCCCAAATACCTGGCTACACTAACCATCCTTATCTGGACCTCATTTAGGACAAGGTTGATAGGTCGCACTTGCTTCTTTCCTATTAGCAGAATACCTTCACTCTTCTCCGGAGCAAGAGCCAACCCAGCCTCCTTCATCCATTCCTCTACAAGTTTTAGGGCTTTGTTGGCATATAATTCTACCTCCGTAGTCGTCTTAGCCTGCACCGTCACCGCCAAGTCGTCTGCGTATGCCAAAAGCTCAACTCCGACAGGGAGGTTACGTAGTCGGAGTACATCGTCGTACGCTATGTTCCACAGTAGGGGCCCGAGGATGGAACCCTGTGGGACACCCGCCGTCATAGGCATCTCCTTGCCCTCACAAGTGATGACACGATTTTTCAAGTAGTCCGAGGTTAGCCTTACCAGATATTGTGGAACCTTCCTCTTGACTAGTGTATCCAAAATAACCTTCCAAGGCAGACTGTTAAAAGCATTTTTCACGTCCAGCAGCACTGCAAGGTATAACTTGCGGGTGTTAGGCGTGGAGCTGTGCAGCGATTCTGCCTTGGTCACCACTTTGTTAATAGCCGTTAAAACCGACCTGTTTCTTCGGAATCCGTATTGTGCATCGGACAGTAGGCCGTTTTCTTCGGCGAAGACTCGAAGCCTCTCTGCTACAATAGCCTCCACGCCCTTTGCTAACGAACTAGTCAGGCAGATAGGCCTATAACCTCCATTTCCTTTAGGCACAAGGACTACCTCCGCTGTTTTCCATGCTTTCGGGATTTTTCCTTCTTTTATAAGCTTAGTCGTCACCTTTGCTACAACCTCAGGGAACTCCTCGAACAGAGCTTTCACAGCCATTGGAGGAATGCCGTCAGGCCCTGGCGCTTTACCTTGTTTAATTCTCTCAGCTGCTTGTAGTACTTCTACAACAGAAACCTCAGATGCATACATTTCTAACCCTTCCTCTAATTGGTTATTCTCGTAGATTCCTCTAGGAAACTCTGCGTGCTGGGGAAACAATCTCATCAGTAGACTCGTCCTCTCTGGATCTTTTAGAATAGTCTTTGGAGCTCGGATTTGCAGCTTGCCTCTAACCATTTTGTACGGCTTTCCCCACGGGTCGTCGTCGAGGGTCGCGAGGAATTCTCTCCACCTATTGCTTTTGCTGTCGACAATTTTGTTTTTAAGTAAAGCTCTACAGTTTCGGTACTCCATTACCAGATGGGGGAGTATGTCCGCATTCCCTCTAGCTCTCTTTATGGCCCTCCTTGCTCTTAAACACTCTTTTCTGGTTTTCTCAATGTCCCTGTTCCACCAGTGTTTCCCCAGCACCGGTTTTCTTCTTTTAGGATGTGTTCTTGACCTGCAGGCCTTAAGGCAAGCCTTCCTCAAAGCCTGCTCTAACTCTATGGCATCCCTTGGGAGCCCGCCTATCTCGAAGATATTTCGTATTGCGTCTTTAATAACCCCACTATTCTTGATAGCGAACCGCTGCCGAGGCACGGGAGGTATTTGTCTGGTGTTCCTTGTTATTGTATACTCGATGCAGTGATGATCACTCAGATTCTCCTCCTCAGTGAGTACTCTCCAATCGGTGACCAATACAGCCATCATCTCACTGCAGATCGTCAAGTCTACGCTTGACTCCTGTCCTGCTCTATGAAACGTCGGATCAACTCCATCATTTAAGACAACCATGTTTTTGGACGCCATCCAGTCCATCAGCAGTAAACCTCTTCTATCTGCACGGGAGGAGCCCCACACCTCTGACGCTGCATTGAAGTCTCCTGCTAGGAGCACCCTATCCGGTGTAGGAGCTTCGCCAATTGATATTGCTAGCTCGTCTAGAAAATCCTCAAAGGCATCTAGTTCAATGTTTGGGCTTATGTAGCAAGAGTATATCCTGCCTATGCCTGCCACATCTATCCATGAATAGCCACTACCTGTCCCATGACCCAATTCTTCTATGATGCAATTTCGAACTATGCAGGTATCTGCGCGAACGTCCGCAACCCATTCGCTTCTATCTTGCACTAGTTTTTTGTTTCGCTCGCTAATTAATGTGAGCGTCGTCTCCCGTCTGCTCGTTATCTCTTCTACTAGCATATGAGCAGGCCGACTGCGGTTGCAATTGACCTGTATCAATTTAAACGGATGTGCGCTATTCTGATTCATTGGTTGGGATGGGGTTTGCACTAGTTGCCGCAATCAAGCCTCTGGCGGTGTGGCCGGAACCCGGAGTGATGAACCCCTCCGCGTCTATCTTTTCTAGCTTCTTTTCTTTGCGTTGATGTTTCCTGCGGGCCATGTCCTCTTCCTTTTCAGCCTGAATTCTGTCCTGTGCCGATTTTTCCCGAACAACTTGTTTACGATCCAGGACCGCCTTCTTGAAGGCCGGGCAGGACATGGAACTGGCAGTATGGCCATCCACGTCACAGACATAGCAGTGGGGGCAGTCCTTTTCACAGTCTTTAAATGTGTGGCCGAGTTCACCGCACTTGTTGCAACGTCGCTGTGACTCCTTGTCATTAGTACACTCTCTGGCAAAGTGTCCTACCTTCTGGCAGTTAAAGCAAGTGGGTAATGAGACCCACTCCTCTGGCTTGCAATTTGAATTGCCTAGGGGTAACCGGTTGTAGGACAGAAGTCTACTGCCTTCTGTCCGCGGTAGCGTAACAAGGCACTGCCATCCCCCTCTCTTGGTCATTCGAGGATCCTCAGTGCGGAGAACCGTAGTCGCGGAGAGCTTTAATTTTGTGCGCAACTCTGCCTCTATCTTGGCGGCATTCAGAAAAGCGTCTACGTCACGGAGAACCACCGTAATTAGGGGCCCCGTCGTCTTGCGTACATCCACTTCCACATCCGTGCCCTTGCGAATTATGTCAGCAAACGTAATTCCTCCTCCTGTCTTGGTTTCATTAACCTTTATTATTAGATCTCCGTCTCTTGTCTTGGTAACCTGATTGAGTTTCACACCGGCTTCATCCGGCTTAACATAGTTCTCTGATTTTATTGAGGGTCTCCTCAATGGTTGAGCCTTCTTTCACTTTGATCCTGACGGTGCTGTGACCAGCGGGCGGTACAGACTCACCTCTCGCGCGGGAGGAGCTACGCCCGCGAGAAGAACTGCGGGTCCTCATGCCTTTTCTCTCCGCTAATTCGATGTAACACGAATTTTTCCTGCAACAAGCTTCCACAGCACGTCTGATTGATGACCCGTCCCATTCCTCAGATATATGCAGGACAGGGGGCTCTGTTGCCAGGGGGATCTTGCTGTTCTCTATAATCTTCGAAAGAATGTTCAAAAAACCGGCAGGTGTCTCTTCGGCTCCAACCATACCGACCACAAGCTTTCTCGTGGTTGTTTGTTGGCTCACCTGTGTCTGTGCTTGCTCGCATGCGCCATCGACCATCTCCAGTGCTTCGCTGCTTCGTAAGACCGCGACTCCACTAACAGGAAGATTTATGAGTGACGCAGCAGACGGGTACTCCTTGAGTTTCTCAAGAAGAACCTTATCCTTTTCAGATCCCTGAGTCACCAGCATGGCGCGTGAGTGGCTTGCTCTGAGAAAGCTTTTCCGCGCGAAGGCTGAGTTCTTGAAAACGGCTTTAGGCCACTCCTTATTCACTAAGCTTGCAAGGTCGTCCATTGTTTGCGCTTTGTCCAGAGCATCCTCAACTTGTTGGGCTAGCTCAGCATCTCTGAGCTGTTGGACTCGCTCGTTTTCTACTTGCTTGTTGCATCTGGAGCAGAGGACAGTACCTTCAACACCAGAAGGGCTTATCGTTTCTGTGCCTACTTCCACAGTTTCCTTCGAAATATCCAGCTTCTTGCTATTTGCTTCTTTCTCGTTTAGCTGAATTGTCAACTCTTGTATCTGTGTACTGAGCACAGTATTCTGCTTAAGTATTTCCTCATTATTCTTACGCAGCTCATTTTCGCAGATATTCCTTTTAACGTCTTGATCGCTAAGCCACCAGATTACTAGCTCTAATCTTGTAATGGCATTCTTAATATCAGTATGCGTAGTGCCGTGTTTCTCTCTTAATTCCTTCAGCGATTCGGCGCTCTCATTTACCTTTATATATATATATATATATATATATATATATATATATAGATATATATATATCTATATATATATATACATATATAAATATATATATATATATATATCTATATATATAGATATATATATATATATATATATATATATATATATATATATATATATATATATATATACATATATCTAGATATATATATATATATATATATATATATACATATATCTATATATATATAATAATATATATATATATATATATATATTTTTTTTTTTTTTTTTTTTGGAGGAGGGTGAATGCATTTACGCACGCTTCGAGTACGGATTATCTCCGCTCTCGAGAGCAGTGTGGGGCTCGACCCTGGCGGTTGGATGTTGGTCCGCCAAGACCACTACCCACTAAACATACCTCCCCCCTTAAGCTTCACTCTCTAATGGCCCAGATATCCATAGAACAGTACTATGGGCCATTAGGAGAAGTGGCGAGCGCCTAACGGATCATTTGGCCGAGGTCACTCACGGGTTCCCCCACCAGTCCGACGTGCTTGTCCCAACACCTGCGAACCCGTTTGATTACAAGCCACGTCATCTGTTGATGTCGTAAGCGCTATCCGTTCTCTTCTGTACCTGCCAAGCTCCGCTTTCTTTTTCATCACCGCAGTTGCCATTTCCTCGCCCAGCCTCCATGCCGATGCTGTGCTGCATATGTACTCTACAAACGTTCTCATGCTACTTTTCGGCGGGTCTGGTATCCCGAATCCTTGTTTTCCTGCTTCTTTGGCCCATCTCAATCGTAGCAGCGCTATGGCGGTTGTCCTTGCCTGCTCTAGTCCCTTGCATTTTAAGAGAGTGTGCTCGGGGTCATCGTCGATGCCGTCTTCACAGTGCACGCAGGTTACCGAGGGAGCTTTGCCTATACGAAATAGATAACTTTGAAAATCACCGTGGCCAGTGAGACACTGCGTGAGGAAAAAGTTCATTTCTCCTGCCGGGCGGTCAATCCACTTCTTTATGTCCGGGATGAGCAGGCGAAGTGAATAACCCGATGAGCCTGCGGGAATGGCATCCCATTCTTCTTGCCACAATCTTATCGTCTTTTCCCTTGCAGCTTCTTTGTTAGATTCAGACCCTCCTTCCCATATACTTTTCCTTTCATTCACTACCAAGTCCCAAGGTGGGGAGCCAGCCAGTACCAGAGCTGCGTTCGTGCTAACCGTGCGGTAGGCCTGCAGGATCCTAAGCGCCGCTGTTCTCTGCGTTCTTCTTAGGGCTGTTTTTGCCGTTTTCGTTTTCAAGGTGTTCTGCAGCCAGACTGGCGCCGCAAAAAGTGCAATAGACTCGGTAACCGACATTAGTAGTCGTCGCCGGCACTCCCGCGGGCCGTGTAAGTTTGGCAGAATCTTGCCTATCGCGTTAGCCGCTTTAGCCGCCTTGCCCGTACACTTTCTAATGTGATTTGTCCCCCTGAGACCCTTGTCTAGTAGGACGCCAAGATATTTGGCCTCTGTTACCTGCTTGATTTCCTGGCCCGCCACCATCAGTTTCATGCTGTCTACTCTCTTCCGGCCTGTCAGAACGATGGCCTCGCTCTTTTCCGGGGCAAGTTGTAGCCCAGCGCTATCCATCCATCTCTTTGTGGACCAGAGAGCCATGTTTGTCTTTAATTCTAGTTCTTCCTCTGTTTTTGCTTGAGAAAGTATGGCCAAGTCATCCGCATAAGCAATCATTTCTACTCCCTCTGGGAGATCTTGTCTCAGGACGTCGTCATATGTTATGTTCCAGAGCAGGGGTCCCAGGATTGACCCTTGAGGAACTCCTGCAGTCATGTCTATCTCCACTGTGCCGTTAAAAACTTTTCTGTCCTCTAAGTATCCTGAAACGGCTCTTACGAGAAATGAAGGGACCGCTTTTCTCACTAGGGTGTCTAAAATTCCTTTCCACGGCAGACTGTTAAACGCGTTCCTGACGTCGAGAAGGACTGCCACAAGGAGCTTGCGTTTATATATAGGTTCGCCGTGAAGCAAGTCAGCTTTGGCTGTTATTCGTTGTATTGCTGTAAGAACTGATCTTTTCTTGCGAAATCCATATTGATTAGACGACAGGAGACCTTGCTGTTCCGCAAACGTCCTAAGTCTGTCTTCTAAAATTGCCTCATACCCTTTTGCTAAGGTGTTCAGGAGACATACGGGTCTGTACCCTCCGTTACTTTTGGGAATCAAGACCACTTCCGCTCTTTTCCAGTCTCTAGGCATTTCCCCACTTGCCATCGCCTTGGTAAAAACTGCCGCTACCACCTCCGGGTGTTCCCTAAAGAGTATCTTTACCGCTATAGGCGGAATGCCGTCGGGTCCTGGAGATCTCCCTGGCTTGAGCCTCTCCGCTGCTATCAATACCTCTGCGCGTGTGATAGGCGGGAACTCCTCTTCTTCTGAAGTTGTCCGTCTTCGTGCGTATGCTTCCCTATTAAAATGTCCATGCTGTGGAAATAGATTGTTTAAAATGTGTACGACCTCTGTGTCTGGCAGTGTGACTTTTGGGGCCTGCACGCCTCTCCCTCTAATCATTTTGTAGGGTTTTCCCCATGGCTTGTCATTTATATCCTTAATCATTTGTCGCCAGTATAGCTTTTTGCTTTCCGCTATTTCGTTTTTTAAAAGCGCTCTGAGTCTTCTATAATTTTCCAAGGCGAGAATCTCGGCCTCCCGGGTCCTGTGGCGTTTTTTGAGCTCCCTTTTGGCTCTGTTACAATCCGCCCGTTTCTGCGCTATGACGCTGTTCCACCAGTGTTTTGGCTGGCATGTAGCCCTTCTTGGGTGAGGGCGCTTAGTAGCTCTACTGCAGGCCCTTTTGAGGGCGTCATGCAGTTCTTTTGGGGTGTGGGGGGAAGTTGTAAGGATTGCCTTCTTGAGTTCGCTCTTAAAGACTTTTTCGTCCTTGATCCTGTAGTACATCTTACTTCTTATAGGCAACGCTTTTTGCTGCAGTTCTAGCGTAAACTCAATACAGTAGTGATCGCTGAGGTTTTCTTCTTCAGTGAGCACTGTCCAATCTTTTATTTTATTGGCTATTGTGTCGTTGCATAATGTTAGGTCGACCGTTGACTGATATCCAGCCCTGTGAAAGGTCGGGTCTTTGCCGTCGTTCTGAATATACAGGTCCAAGCTGGCAGCCCATTCCATCAAAATATTTCCTCTCTTGTTGGTACGCCGCGACCCCCATGTTTCCGATGCCGCGTTGAAGTCTCCTGTAACGACTACGCCCTTTCCATTGGTGGCTTCAGTTATTGATATTCCTATTTCACTGAGTAGGTCCTCGAGTTCGTCCAGGCTGCCGTTGGGGCTGCTGTAACAAGAGTACAGCCTCCATCCTTCTAGCAGTTCTACCCATACAAACCCGGGCCCGCTTCCGTGTTTTGTGATTTGCGCGGAACCGGTATTTATAATTGCTGCGCTCTTGGTTCGATCTGAAAACCATTCCTTTTTGTTTGTTGCCATCGCTTGATTTGGTTCGCTCACCGCCACTAGCTTGGCTCTTCTTCTTGTGGCTATCTCTTCGACCATGTCATGTGCGTATCTACTTCTGTTGCAGTTTACTTGAATTATTTTAATCATGTTCATTGCTGTTGTGTAGAAGTTGTTCCTTGGTTCTCTGGTTGTTGGAAACGGGCCGCCCCTCTGGAGCCTTTTTGTGCCCAGCCATCTGATGTACGCTTGTCTCGCTGAGCTTCCTTCCTCTGTTCCCTAGCCGCTTTCTTCTCCTCTTTCTCTTTTTGCTCGGCCCGTAATTCCCTGGCCTTGGCTTCCCTCTCTTCTGCCGCCGCCCTCGCGGCTTGTTTCCTTTCGTTAAGTAGTTTCGCGTACTGCGGGCAAGCCATTGTTCTCGGTTTATGATCTTTCTCGTTGCACATGTAGCACGAGATATCAGTTTCCTTGCATTCCCTGGCTATGTGTCCCTCTTTCCCGCATCTATAACATCTCTTAGCAGTTTCCCCCTCACTTTGGCAGTCTCTTGCTATATGGCCGATATGATTGCATCTATAGCATGTTGGGATTTGAAACCATTCTTCAACCCTGCATAGGCGCCCTGATATGGTGATGCCTTTTTTGGCCACAAGCTTCTTAGCGTCACGACTGGGTAAGGTCACTAAGCATTGCCATGTTCCTCTCTTGTTGCTTTTTGGTGTTTCCGCTTGTATCTTTGTAGTTTCATGCAGGTCCAACGAATTGCGCAGGACTTTCGATATCTCGTCTAGAGTGAGGAAAGGGTTAACGTCCCTTAGCACAACGGTTTGAGTGGGACCCGTCGCTTCCCTAATGTCGACCTCCATTCCTGTTCCCTGTCGCAGGGCGTTTGCGAAGGACATGCCACCTCCGGTTCCCTTTTCCGTGATTCTGAGGATTAAGTCACCATCTTTATTTTTCTTGACGGGTCCGATCTTAACCGTGGCATCATTTTGCTTGATATGAGGTGCAATGTCTCTAATCATGTCATCCACGGACTTGCCCTCTTTTGCTTTTATCCTTATGGAACTTTGACACGTGGTCGTTCGTTCTTTGCTTTTCATTGGCAGGTCCGGGCTCCTTCCGTCTACCATGAGTTCCGCTTTTCCTCCTGTTTTTCTGCAGCAGACTTCCGTTGCTCTCCTGATGGACTGTCCTTGCCAGTCTGGAGAGATGTATAGTCCCACAGTGCTGTTGGTATTTGCCGAATGACTTTTTTCTAGGACCTTGTTGAGGCTTGACAGGAACTGTTCTGGAGTATTTTCTGTGCTTCCAACACCGATCACGAGTAACCTTGTGTTGCTACTGGCTGAGGCAGCAGTGGGTTCCTCTGCGTCTGCCGAGCTTACGTCAACTAGTTCCAATTGCTCACTACTGCGCAGAACTGCCACCCCACCAATTGGAAGCCGAGTCACGGAGCCGACCAGTGGAAACTGGCTACTCATCTTTTTGAGTACGTTCAGGTCCTTCTCTGAATTTTTGTTTATGAGCATAGCTCTTGATTCCCTGTCGGCTGTTATGCTGTCTTGTATGATACGAGTGGCCTTGAAGGTTAGTTCCGGCCATTCTTCTGCCACCAGCCTGGCTGTCTCTTCCAGGGAAGACAAAGATGCGATTTTATTTTCAATGTCCTTTGCCCTCTGTATGTCCTTATGTTCGTCTTCTTCTTCTCGCTGACACTTTGAGCACGTCCGTGCAAGCCTTTTCTTTTCGATTTGAGCCTGCAGTTCTTCCGCTATGGCTTTCCATTTTGCTGTCTCTTCTTGTGCTATAGTTATTTTTATCTCCCATTCCTCAGTCTCTTTGGATCGATTGTCTTGGATCACGTTTAGTTCGTCTTTTAATTTCTGCAGCCGCCTCTGGGCATCGTCTTGGGCCGCCAGCTTGTCCTCGACGTCGGCCTGCAGCAGCAGAGCTCTACTTTCAAGCCTAGTTATGGCAACTTTAATGTCCCCCTTGGTAGTAACATGTTTTTCTTTCAGTATTTTGAGCTGTCTGACGACTTCCAGGAGGCTCTTCATAGCTTCATGGTTCGTGCCTGGTTCCGAGGTTACTTCTAGTTGAGTCCTACCTTCGGCTCGTGCTTTCTTAATCGACTTGCCCGTTCGTTGCTGTTCTTCACCTTTGTTTGCCTCTCTCTCCTCCCGTTGTAGGTCTTCTGGAGATTCAATCATCGTTCGTTTTCGCCTAGTGTTCTCGGGGTATCTGAGGTCTTCTTCTACCTCCTTGTCAGCCTCTAATTGCTTGTCCGTGTTTTTTTCTGCAACGTGAGCTTTACCGCCGAAATATTCCTGCGGGGTTGTTTTGTTCTCTTTTGTTTCATCGCTTTTGTTCGTCTGTCCATTTCTTTTATCCTCCAATATTTCCTGTTCTTCGTCATTCTGACTTACTTCAGCTGGCTGTCCTGGGTCCCTAGGACCTTTAAAGGGGTCCATGTCTCCTCCTCTTTTTTTTTTCTCAAAAAATAATGTCTTTTTTTTATATATATATATATATATAGATTTTTTTATATATACATAGATACAGATTTTTTTTTATATATACATATACACAATTTTTTTATATATACATATATACAGCTTTTTTATATATACATATATATAGATTGTCTATATATACATATACATAGATTTTTTTTTATATACATATATATATAGATTTTTTTTTTTTTTTTTTTTTTTATATAATTATTATTGAGGAGCTATTATACGTATATCCTTATACGTACAACATGCGCTTTTTGCATATGTGTACACACAGCATATGCATAAGTAATCACCCGTATCTATACATGATTGCGAGGAACAATGCACAGATACGTACGGCCCCTTATTAGCACGTCACGCCAAACATGCCAATGTATGCACGCGTGGGACAAACATTGCAGCCGTGTCGTACTGTTACAAATTATATATGTGCGCTGGGTACGGACCTGCACGTCCGCATGTTCACAAGCGTTGCTTATGTGTCCCCGCTACGTATGCACTGGACAGATTGTATGTAAACACGCTGGTAGTGCAGAACAGCTGATGTTCCAAAACCACTGGATTGTTCGAGGCACCGATTGTAAACAAGTTTGCGTTCGAAGTTCGAGCGATTGAAAACGATGGCACTATCCGAGTTGACACGAAAATATGTACTGCACAGTACCTGTGAGGTGTTTAAGATGTGCGCTGGATTTCTCACTAAGTGCCGTTAACCCAGTGCCGTTGCTCAGTCCGTTCAGGACCTCGGGATTCTCACTTTTCACCGTTTTCCACAGAGCGAAGTTCACACTCGACCGTTCAGGGTGAGGTCTAGCAGACGGTATTGTTGATATA
This sequence comes from Dermanyssus gallinae, assembly GCA_003439945.1. NCBI lineage: Eukaryota > Metazoa > Arthropoda > Arachnida > Mesostigmata > Dermanyssidae > Dermanyssus > Dermanyssus gallinae. The sequence goes on from QVRM01003916.1 coordinate 244,678, forward strand.
TATATATATATATATATACATATATCTATATATATATATAGATAGATATATATACATATATATAGATATATATATATATATATACAGACATATCTATATATATATAGTATATATATATATATATATATATATATGATATATATATATATATATATATATATATATGTATATATATATATATATATATATATATATATATATATATATATATATATACATACATATATCTATATATTCGACTCGATCTACATACTGGAAAAAATACCGGAAATTAATTATTTTCGAGTTCTTTGTGCCACTCAATAGTTTACTTCTTTCCAAGTGCGTTCAAATCAACAAACATATATATATATATATATATATATATATATATATATTTATATGTTCGTTGTGTGTGTGTGAACAAGCGTATATATATACGTATACGCTCTTCGTGAATATGCTGGCGTTACTACTCAAACAAAAAAAACCGACGCCCTAATGTGGTGCGCATCCATCAAAATGTTCGAATACGATAAGAGACTTAAGCTCGAAGAGACGCCGAGTACGTTGGATGGTGAGAGACGGAGGAGCCAGGAAAGTTGGATGCGTACTAAGCGCGACTCAACGCTCGCTTGATAGCAGGGAAGCGGTATTTAGCTGGTATCTAGCCGAGTATGTGACGTGTGTTTCGTAGAGTTGTAGGCAACGTTCAGGGCTGTGCTCACCTGCCACGACAAGCTCTATCGTCGAGTTGAAAACCTCGTCAACTCGACGAGCGAATCTGCTTGGTGGGGGTAAGGGGTGCTACTTTTTCTTTTCTCCGCTTCCGCTATATATATAAATATATATTCCCGATTCTCCAGCCTGTTTTACCTCGGACGGTTCCGTGTCTCTCTATCGATATCGAGACGGCTCTATGCACGCTATATACTCGTACATACATACGCACTCACCCCCCACATTACACACACATGTGGTACACACGCATACATCCACAGTCGACTATACGCTGCTCGATGAAATATACTGTACAGTGTAGCATTAACACAAGTAGTAGACAAATCGAATTTGTAATAGTTCTTCCTAGTAGCAATAGTAGCAGCAGCAGTACTAGCAATAGTACCAGAAACCGTACGTACAAACGGCCAGGGGAGCAGACAAGCGGTTGATATTTCGCAACGAAGCGAGCTTTTTGTCACTGTCGTCCGTTATCATCGTTAGCCGTGCACTTACGAGAAGAAGTCGTGATTTATGATCACCTCTGTTTGCCAAGCTGTCACGGGGTGGCGAAGCGGGCCTTCAGTTTCAGCCGCGCTACGACTACCCCCGCCGCATGTTGTTCTCGCATGATCAGCATATGTACGCATCGTCGTATCGGGAGTACGTATGAGCAGTGACTGCGGCAGCAGAGCACAGTGGCCGTATCAGGTATGCACGCGTGTGTCTTGCCGATCTATGTGTGTAGCTGTCACGGTATCTATCTGTTTAGCTACGTGCATTTCCACGTATGTTCCCGTCTTACCCACGTACTATAATACATTGCCTTCTACCCACGTGAGTTCCTGTCGTTGCCACGTTGCCTACATTGCCGTCTCCTCACGTATATATAGTGGTCTCTCCACGTACATTGAGGTCTCCACACGTAGATGCCCGTATCCTCGAATATTCAGATATATATATATATATATATATATAGATTCGTTTTCCCACGTATCTTGCCGTCTGTGCATATATATTTCTAATTTCCTCACTTACGTTACTGCTACCCCCCCCCCATGTGCCAAAACGCCGCCGACACGGACAACGGCAGCATTTTGCCCGTCGCCAAACGTCTTGCAGAATATGTTTTTTGCTAGCTACCTGTTGCTACCTGTCCTTCAGCTTCTTGTTGCTCCAATACTGATACTGCTGGTACTGTGGATGTGTAGTAAACGCACTCGCTTCAATTGAGCTCGTGTATCTCTAAAATAGGAGAGTAATAGCTTTGTTTTTGGCATTATTCTGTAGTTGTTGGCACTCCTTGCCACCCCTTTCTTTGGCCTCTCTGGCATCTACTCTCTCGCATTCGCCGAACGAACGAAGGTGCACACACAGAGATAGCCCTGGCTAGGTGTCGTTTAATTTCAGGGCGATCACGTTAGGCAAGTGCTCTTTCTGCTCTTCCAGCCTGCAGGGCGCAAAATATCGTCAAGTAGGGACTGCTTACAGATGGAAACACACGGAAATCTTATGTTGCTAAGATTAGATAAAGCTTATTAATTATATAGATTAAATATATAATAATAATAATAATAATAATAATAATAATAATAATAATAATAATAATAATAATAATAATAATAATAATAATAATAATAATAATAATAATAATAATAATAATAATAATAATGATAATAATAATTCCTCGTTAGTATAGTGGTCAGTATCCCCGCCTGTTCTAAAAAGCCCCGGCAGACTTACAAGGCACGCTGAACTCAAGCCATAGTGAGAAGAGCTCTTAGAAGGGCAGGGATACCATCTACGCCCGAACCAGTAGGTCTTAATGGCAGCAGTGAGTTGCGACCTGACGGGGTCACCATCCCGCTGTGGTCGCACGGAAAATGCCTTGTATGGGATGTAACGGTGTCATGCACGGCGGCGTTATCATATTTACGCCACAGCGCAGTCGAATCAGAATGGGTAGCAGAACGTGCGGACTCTGAAAAACGGAGGAAGTATCTAGAACTAACTAGAAGCTACCACTTTGCACCCATTACACTAGAGACACTCGGCCCCATCAGCACAGGTACAGCAAAACTCCTGCAAGACATCGGAAAACGAATCGAAGACGTTACGGGCGATCGACGCGAGGCCATGTTTTTGAGACAGATGATGTCTTTGGCCGAGTGTAGAGGGAACGTGGCTTCCATTATAGGCGCCATGAACTGACAGAAAGCGAACAGAGCAGGATAAACATGATTTAAACGTTCATACCTCACAATTGTATTAGCTAAATAATAATAATAATAATAATAATAATAATAATAATAATAATAATAATAATAATAATAATAATAATAATAATCATAATAATAGTAATAATAATCATTGTTGTTGTTGCTGTTGCTGTTGTTGTTATGCCCTGTCTAGAAAAATGGCTGGAGTAGTTCACAAAAATCTTCGAGTACCTCGTGCCAGGAAGGCTAAATTCTTGCTTTGCTCGTTCCGGATTCTCCTGCGCGTCAAATCTGCGACGTTTGGAGCCATCTCGTCAAAAACACAGGCATTAAAAAAATCAACTTACCATTTAGATAACTAGTCTTTACTCAAATAGCCAACTGGCAAAAAAATAAGCTGTGCAGAATAAGTATAGCCGCTCTGTGTGCGTACATAAACAATTCTTCCCATATTACAACTACAAGCATTCACACTAGGATTTAAGTTTTAACGAGAAACGTTAAGTTATATATATATATATATATATATATATATATATATATATATACGCGCTTAGCAGTATTTATTTATACGTTAATTGCTTAAGATTCTAACTAGTGCAGACATTTGCACAATGCATTGTTCACCGATACAAAGCCTCGGCGGTGAATAAACCCTGCTTGCCTACGGGCAGACGAAATTTGGCAAGTAACAACAACAACAACAACAGCGTCAATAGAGCTAGCTGAGTGAGAACGTGCTATGTTGGCGCTGTGTTCTGAGACACCGGTTTACTAGTAGTACGTAAACATCTTTGTCGCTTCGGCTATACTAGTAGACCATGATTTATTCATCAATTTTTGGTGGAGATTCATGGTCTGCAAATTGGCGAGATAAATCGTCAGAAAGAACGCTACGTACCAGCACCAGAGAGATGACAATAGCAAAACGATATAACAACAAAAACAATAACAATAATAGCGACAACAATATACAATGACAAACACAAGCACGATACACATACACAGCGAAATGGTTGTCGTGCGTCTAACAACAAACATGACATTACATTAAGAGGGTGCCATTCAGGAAGCAGGTTGACTCGATCGTTGGCGCCCGGTTTCGTGAAGAACTTTCGTCGAATTGACGAGCGTAGAGCATTCAGGCCCGATCGCATGATCATCGCCTTAGTAGTACGCTCATGTTCGCTCATACTCTTCGTTCGGCGAAGATGTGCCATCTTCAGAAGGCAACAGCATCAACAACAATAATAATCCACAACGAACACCACCACAACCACAACCACAACCACCACCACCACCACCACCAGAGGTAGAAGATCAAGGAGTTAGGTCCACTAACGTCACAACCTCCCTAGCACTTCCAGAGGGCGGCTCATGAAGACACCTGCTGTTGTTGCCACCGATCGCAATCAATCAATCACCTCAACGAAGACATATACCGCTCACGCGTGAACCGGCGTACTTCAGCAGAACTGCCGAAAGAAGAGTTGATGAGCGATTGAGAGAGCGAACGATAGATAGTCTCCAGTCCACCAGCCCGCACGGCTGCGCCCACAATTGTGGGCGCAGGGGGGTGGAGAGTTAAGTTATTTAGTTCACACCCACTCACAAGTTCTTCGTCGTTGGTCCTCCGTCGGTCTGTCGAGCATTCCTTCTGTGATGATGCGCTAATAAATCACGCAATAGTAATGCCTTCGCAGGCCCGCACAGGTGGCAGATCTTCTTCGTCAACATCAACAAGGCATCACCATCATTCTTCAACATCAACAAGGCATATTTGATCACAACGATAACTATTACACAACTGTGCACACAATGCAGCAATCTCAGCGACACTGAGGGGAGGCGGCGACGAAATTGGCATATGGCATTGCAGCAGCAGCAGAATCAACAAAAATAGCCATATCGGCAGCAACAACAACAACAGCAACAACAACAACAATACATATGGCAATACATGTGAAAACAATATCAGCAGCAACAGCCTATAGGATGACGAATTTAACTCATGTCACTTACTCACACACACAGACGACGACATCTACAACAGCGTGCAATTGTCATAACGTGCCAGCAGTGGCACGAGCGATCAACGTACCACATAACAGCGAGGCACGTATAGCGCCACTCTTAACGATAAACATCAACCACACAGGAACAACGAACAACGCAGTAGAAACAGCACAATGAATAGTAAACACTCGTCGAATTCGTACTACTAATTGTCGTCATCATCATCATCATAGCAATGAACAACAACGAGATGATTCTTGAGCACAGCAGCGCTAACTAGTGATCGAAACACACTAGTCGGGAAATAAAGCATCATCAGAAGGCATCATATCATGCTCGTCAGTAGCCACAGAACGAGAGTACGCAACAAACAATACTGACACCTGCACTTAAAGTGGGCGTATTTTCATCCACCTTCTCTGGTATCGTGCACACGCGCATATGTAACGGTGTACAACGGAGTAGTGAGTTGAGAAGATGCTCCAATTTGGCACAATCCGATCTACATCCACAAAGAGCCAAGACACAGCAAGTCACGTCGTAGGACTACGGCAATCATAGAGCTATAATAATAATAACTAATCATCTCATCACTTGTCTAAAATGTATTTTGCCAGCCATTATTAGCGTTACGTATATGTTTGCCGTTTCTAATAATAATAATAATAATCATTTTTTGAACAAGGATTTATTATGATTAATATGTACACATGTCCCAATTACTAAGATACTAATCACAGAATAGTTACAATATTGCTTTTATTATTACGATTGCTTGAGTGCCGGTAGCAACTCAATGTCAATTTGGCGTTGCTGTTCTGTAGTTCCAATAAATATAATAATTAATCCCTAAACGATATCGGAAAACGCATAGAAGATGTTACGGGCGACCCATGCGAGATCTTCTTTTTTTGCGACAGATGATGTCTTTGGTCGTTTGTAAAAGGAATGTGGCTTCTATCATAAGCGCCATGAGTTGACTGAAAGTGCGCAGAGCATGATGAGTCTGGGTTAAACGTTCATACCTCACAATTGTACTAAGTGAACATTATAATAAATAATAATAATTTTTGAACAATGGTTTATTATTATTATTAAGAATAAAATTAATTTTCTTTGTACAAGAATTATTGTTATATCAACGCGCAGACCGGCAATAACTAGAGCCGCGGTGACATTATTCATGCATTGAAGTAGATCTCTCCACTGACTTTGCTTCGCGCAGTGCGTTTCTAGTCTTTCTTTAGCAGTCAAATCAGAGCTTGGCCAGCAGCCAGAACGAGGAGGGTTTGCACACATATATATATATATATATATATATATATATATATATAAAACAGCCAGCTGTATAGCAGACATTGCCGTGCTGGAGACAATATCAGCGTAATCGTAAGAATAAACACAGCATAAACAGTGCGGAAGGCGAGGAGTGAAGACGTTCTCAGCGTGTCCGGTGCGTTTCATCAACATGTAACAGATACCACTGTACTAACAAAGAGAGCTATGGCGGGCACAACTTCTTTCGATGTCGTGCCTGTCCCGATCTTTATGTCGAGCTGTCAAGCCGGCCTTGATCTCCCGTCTGGCATTTGCATGTTTCCTGCGTGTTTGTGACTTGACTCCGTCGCATGAACGGAAACGAATGCGGTACAGTACGACAGTAAAGTTGCAAGAGTTGGGAGAGATTTAGCTTCAACGACTCTACTCTCACTTCACGAACAATCAATAGCCTTCCTTCCACATCCACAGATTTGCCGATCAGGAATTCCGGCTGACTCACTCCAACCCGATGGGTGGCGCCAGCCCAGTGTCTTAACGGCGCTCTGTCGCGACAATTCCTCGACGATCGTCTGAGCGTACTACTAAACCGCGCCAAATTTGAACCTTTAAATACGGCTGTTTTCCCGTTTAACCATTCCGGGGTGCCGGCCTGGCGTGGCAGCGAACGGAAACGTTTTGACAATACGTCCGTGCTCATCGGACAACGAACATCGTTGTTTTTTTTTGTCGCTGCCCCAGCGTGCCCGTGCACAACAACCCAAATAGACACAAGCTCGACAGCCACAACATACTACATGCATATACGAAATAAATGAATATGATTACGGAATTATTTTTAGCAGCACGAACTGAATACAGAGCTGGCGGCGCGACCGCGGTGTATCGGAGCCACGCTCAGGCCTGTTTGTGTTCGAACAGCTAGCTGTCTGAACTCCGCGTAGGGTGAACAACACGATTGGGTGGCTGGCCGGGATCTCACTGTGAGTGTGTGTGTCTTTCTTTGATGGTGCGATGGAAAATAAATCGCTTGCCAAGGTTTGTCAACAGTAATTACCACAATAGCAGGAGGAGTTGCAGAGCACTCTTAACTAAACGACATCGCGCAACGAGCGTGTAGATAAGCAAAGCCACCTGCCTGGTGTCCTAGAGCCATCCATGAGGAGTTAAACTAGGAAGTGACAAAGGATCTAACAGCTTAGCCACACTTTCTTAATCTCACCCTAGTTAGGTAAATGTTCAGCTTGGGATGCTACGATGCGCAGCATTGCGTCAGAAAGTTGCGTACCTACATGAGTCCGACACCTGGGCGAGTCGAAAGACGGAACGTGCTTAAAGTGGGGTGAAACGAAAAACTCTTCGGTCTGGGGAATCACTGTATTCTATGAAAGTGCTTTTAAAAACATCAGGCTCTATGAACCACTGCGCGGCGAAGCTTGCTCGGGAACTGGTAATACAAATTATAGCTAGAATAAGTGGCTGGTACGAGAGGTAGAGAGAGTATTTGGCCTAACTATAATGAGAAATACCGTTTCCTCATTGATAAGCTGAAAAATGAGTCACCAGCACCACTTTGCAGGTTACACATTCATTCTAATAATAATAATAATAATAATAATTACTGGTTTTTGCATGTTTCTTGGGTGTTTGTTGACTAGGCTCAGTCTATAGAGAACTTTATCTTGCCATTATTGGTACTATTTGAAGAGGTAGAACGTCTAGATAGCTTCACAGCACAACTCCTGCTCAACATCTCCGGCTGTCTGGTAGCAGCCATTCGCCACAACAATGCAGATAACTTGCCACTACCGAGTTCATACTTAGACATGCAGCCGCATTAAGAGCCACATTTTTAGGACAGTAATGTCGATCGACTTTAGGACAATAATGCCGATAACAACGAGGCACAAAGAAAGGAACCACAAAATCAATTTTGATAACTCGTCATTAACACATCTGAGGCGTCCGATCGCTAAATGAGTTAAGAACGTTTCTAAGTTAATAAAATGAAAACTTGCCAATTGTCGTTAATGACCTACTTCAGTTATTCATAACAGAAAAAAAGGTTTCCAGAACACCAAATGCCTTGATTGGCGTGTTCGCCATATGGCAAACCTCGTGGGCACCCATTAGGACTGGAGCAAGCTATACAAGTAATTCGATAAAGGCGTAGTTAGTTTTACGTGCATCTGGTCAATGTTGTTGAACACAGCAGCGTAATAGTGAGGACACGTATCTTGAGTGCAGATTGAGTTGAGGAGGGAGACAGAAATAAAGATAGGGAGAGAGATGCAGAGAAAAATACACGTTGGTGAAAGAAAACATTGCGCCTGAAAAAAAGGATCCAATATATATAGCAGTAACTAACGATGCGTTGAGTTGGAATTCTGAAAATGTATGTTGTGAACAATATCGTAGAGCTTAAGCAAAGAACACCTGCTAGTGGAACAATTCCAGGAAGCAAAAAGTAACGACTTGAAATAGATACACAAGCTCAAGGAGAGAAGTGAATTATCTCATCCATTCATGCCTCTTTTGCATAAAAAAAAAAAAATATATATATATATATATATATATATATATATATTGTTTTTTAAAGATACAAAAGAGGCAGCCAACGGATTCGTTTACTAAGATTCGTCTCCAAGTGAATATATATATATATATATATATATATATTCACTTGGAGATATTAGATATACTGTTACTACATACGAGGTTGCCACACATACAATCGAATGTTTATGTAACTGAAACTGGAAAATATATTTTGTTGTTGTTGCTCATTCTTCTTAGTAAACGAATCCGTTGGCTGCCTCTTTTGTATCTTTAAAAAACAATATATATACATATATATATACATATATATATATATATATATATATATATATATATATATATATATATATATATATATGTATATATATATATATATATATATATATATATATATATATATATCACAATAATACCGATACTACTGTTCGCTGAAACATCGCTTTAGCTGAATGCATGTGATAAGCAGTGTTACACTGTTACTTTCTAAGCACGTATTTAGAAGCTCACGGTCACGGACCCCGTGTAGTGTGCCACTATTGAAAAGAAGAGCCTCTGTCGTGCCTGACTCGTTTATCGTATTACGCGTTTACTCGTCACAAAATGTGTGACGACACATTTTGACACAGCTTCGCCTTTGTTGTACCATGCCAGAGATCCAGCAAATCCGTACAACTCACGCCGAAATAGCGGTATCGGCGTGCTAGCTAAACGAGCACCACGTCGAGTGGCGCGCGAATTCAAATGTTGGCACAACTTTCGATCAGACAGACGTTCAACATTTGTCGTTTGTCTGGCGGCAAAAATATCTTGATCTCTGGTCGTGCAGATGTAACCGCACACCGTGTAGTGATGTGTCATTTTCCACCACGCATATCAACAGCAACCGCCTAACAACAACACCAACAATAGAAGCAGTAAAACCAGCAAGAACAGCAAGGATACCAAGGACAACAATTACAACAGCAACATGAATAGCAGCAAGCAATAACGACATAACAACAACACCAACACCAACAACAACAACGACGACGACGACGACAACAACAACAGCAATAATAGGAGCGAGGCTGGGCCATATACATATATGATCTTACATTGAGTACTGCTGTTTCAAAGACGATGGGGGCGGGACGCCTGACTGGGGGCGGTGAGAGGTGGATATTTTTAAGACGATATAATTTTAAATCCTATTCGTATTAGTTAAAGCAGTTGCAGCAGCAATAACAATAACAACAATAAAAACAACAATAATAACAACAGCAACAACAACAATAATAACAACAACAACAACCGTGGCGGTTAATATTGTAATGGTTAACGTCCAGGCTACAAGAATGAGCATTCGGCATTAATGTGTCTGACTTCCTTTGTGCTCAAGCGCATACGACCGTACGGTGCTTATTACTCGACAACGTACTGATAGCAGCGAGCAGACGTCTCTGAACGTAGCCAGTTACCAAAGCCACCACGGGCGTCCATGCCAGTGATGCTGAGGTCGACGCCCCCGCTGCTGCAGCCGAGATTGCCCCCTCCAGGCGAGGTTTGACCCCTCCCCGATCACAACCTATGTGATGGATAACCTGCTCTACATGGTGGATACTAGCTGGACAGAAGATACTTGCTTCGCGTTGAGTTGGTGTCTTCATGCTATCGATGATTGTGCGCCTTGTCAAGCAAAACAAAAGGCCATCCTCCGTAGGTCTATTCTCTAAGTGTGAGGACTCATAGTGTGAGGACACACTCAGAGTGTAGTCGCTATTGTTTCATAGACGTAACGTTAAGAACGACGAATGTGAGGCCATTGTGAGGGGCGGCTTTTACCAGCTGAAGTTTTGAACGCTAAGGAGTACTGTGTCTCAAGCTCGCTGAGGCTTAATGGTCTCGACAATTGCAAGCGGCCGATTAGTATTTTGATCGGTTCCCTATTCGATTCGATTCGATCGGTCTGTCGACATCGTTCAGAACAGTTTCGAGTTCGAATGACATGACTAGATGCGGGTGATTTGCGTTGACTATATGTGAGTCAAATGTGATGATTATCGAATCGACAACTAGCGTCGATAGGTATCGCAAACACATAGATATCGCGGATAAGTATGCAAGTCCGTACATAAATATATGTATAGTCGCGATATGTGAATGAACATATGCAGAATGTTTGATACGGAAAAGAAATATCGAATATATATATATATATATATATATATATATATAGTACACGACCTAAAATATCACATGGCAGCAACAATAGAAATAACGACGTCCAAATACAACAACAACAGCAGCAGCACCAGAGACAACGACAATAATAATAACAAAATAGAGAATCGCCAATAGAGCAGAGAGAGAGAGGAGAGAGAGATACGGGGAGAGGGAGAGAGCGAGAGAGAGAAACATGGAGGGAGCGAAAGACTCAACACCTTTGGGATTGTTTCCGGAGATTCTCTAGGCCATCGCTGAGGACGCTGTGACCAATCCCTTGTTATCTTCTTTGTGCCGTCCTTACTACACCTAATGACAGGATATCGGCCTCGGCGCTTGAATCGAATTACGCTCAACAGCCGCGTCACTGCCAAGATCATAACGGAGTGGGGCAGGTGCTTTACCCGCAAAAGCGTACACAGTCCTCGTTATCATAATCAGCAGCTGTACACTTTTGCACTCCTATCGACAATATTGTCTGTCGACAAATTGCAAACATAACAATGATAGCGAGGGAATGATGAACAAATAAGCAAAGCAATAAATAAATGAAATGAACGCTTTTTTTGTTTAGAAAATATACCCGCTCTCTTGGCTTGCCCATAGGAATTGAAACAGGGAAGCGTTTCAATGGCGTTTATCAAAGTGAAGGTATCTTATTCAGCTTGGCACGACATGCGTGTGGCATGTAGTTTTTAATTACTTTATTTAAATACTTTTTGGAAACCACTTTTCAGCCGCCGTCTGCAATAAATAGCCAAGATACCCGTGGTTCGATAGCGTCTAAATGCACCCGTCCTTATCGCGTTCTGTTTCCTCCACTTATATGGCATTTCTCTAGCAGAGGAATCACGCAGCAGGACAATGACAACCACGCGCGGGAAGCCAATATAATCCATAGCACACTTCCTACGTTTGCTAGCATCGGCCAAGCCTGAACTGCTCGCTACGCACCTGCACTAACTCAAAGACGTTACAGTTGCGTTCCAGATAAGCATGCGGCCTCGCTGAAAAGGGGCTCAGCGTGAAACCGTCAGATTTTTTTCATCGTTTCTGGATAGTAGTCCCGGAGAAAGAAAAAAAAAAAATATATATATATATATTTATATATATATATATATATATATATATATATAGCCTTGTTGTGACATTTATTGATATAACTTCCCTATGTTTGCACTTTGGAGTGAACAATAGTATCCGCGCGAATCTGTGGTCACGTGTATATATATATTTTTTATGGGGCGGTACAATCATTAGTCAGTTCTGGCTATGCCCGGCTACACTGAAATAGCGGGGCATTGCACTGGTTTTGCACTATGATTATCGAATATGCAATAGGCATTGACCTACGCCTGAAAAGGTATTAGCTCTAAAGTCTTTAAAGCGGCTCAGCTACAGCTGCAACCACCATGTGATCGAATGGGCGACACACAATAATCGCTTTTCTAAATCGCCTCGAGCGTTAAATCGTTCATCTATTTGTCGACAAGTACTTCTACTTAAGCTAATCGCTGTCCTCATCCTTCTCTATGGGTCGTGTCTCTCCGCTAAAGTTGGTACTTTGTCAAATCGTTGTTGTTGATCTTGTTGTTGTTGTTGCTGCTGCAGCAGCAGCTGTTATTGTTGTGATGATAACGTAATAATTACTGGTGCAAATGGTTGGAGAGAGCCGGAGAGACATTCCGGCTTCCGGTGACGAATTGCAGATTGTGACTGTTGTCCTAACGTTGTCAAAATCGGCAATTACAGAAAAATCAGCAGCAACAACAACAACCCCAACATCTTCAACAACAACAACCCCAACATCTTCAACAACAACAACCCCAACATCTTCAACAACAACAACCCCAACATCTTCAACAACAACAACCCCAACATCTTCAACAACAACAACCCCAACGTCTTCAACAACAACCCCAACATCTTCAACAACAACAACAACAACCCCAACATCTTGAACAACAACAATCCCAACAACAACCCCAACAGCAATAACGACAACCACAGGGTGTCGAAGACGAGCAGGTATAGCGGCCACAGCCTCGTTTGGTTTGAATGGTTCACCTGCATTGCAGTTTCTTCTAGAGTTTCAGCTCCATCTGTAGGAAATGGTGGTGCCGCCGCTGCCGCTGCCGTAGTAATAAAGATGACATCAATAATGGTGACGGTGACGCAGGTGTAGACAAACCTAACAACACTAGCAACAGGTGGCGTGGCGCGTATTACTGTCGCTTGTATTGTTTGGAATACAAGCGCCTGTTGGCGCTACTGCTGCTGCAGCTGCTAGCGATGCGCCCGCGCTCCCCCCGGTATAACAAAAGCCGCTAAGCCGTTCACTTTTTCTCGGCTGCTCGTATCTATAGAATAGCTCGTGGTGGCCAGCATGGGTCGAAGCAGGGGTGACGTGGTGGCTGCTGTTCAAGTGGCAGACATACGAGCAAGTGATGATCTAGTATGTAGGTAGTATACGTGGACACGTGAAGTTCGATCTGTCTGCCTATCTGTCTGTCTGCGTGTGTGTGTTGTGTTTGCGCATGTGTATGCGGAGTTTCTGTGCTCTAACCGGCTGGCAGATGGATGGTCAGCTGTGGACACTCGAATCGAGAGACTTGCGTGTGCTTGCTGACGACGTCCTCACCACAAGGATCTCTCACGAAGGGAAAGGAGCGAGCATCACACGGACGGCGAATACGTCAGCGACTACGAGATCAATGATGTTGCAAAAGCAACAACCACAACAACAGCAACAGCAACAAGAACAACAACAACAACGGCAGCATCATCAATAACAACAACAACAACAGCAACAGCAGTAGCAATAACAACACAAACAACGATGATGAAGACAACACCAGCGGCAGTGACAGCCGTCAAAGGCAACGACAGTTCATACTACGGCGCCACCGCTACCACGGGCGCGAGCGCCCCGCACGGCGACCGCATCTACGGACACAATGGTAGGAATAGAACTCATCAATTAGTCGACCGAGTTGAGTCGAGTCTCAGCCAGTTTGACGCTGCACGAAAACGACAGCTGCACGTAGAAACGCAGCCGCAAATTACGTTCGCTAAGCACGCTCAGGGGCAGCGAATCGAACACGAAAAGGAAACACCATGGCTTGTGGAGATAGCCAAGATGCAGCGCCATGATTACGGCTGTGTTACAAACAGCAATGGTCAACAGTAGTACCGTTTTGAGTGCCGCCACTTTAGCATCTGTCTCGCCGCTTTTTATTCCTGTTGTTGTTGTATTGTAGCAACAATACAACAACAACAACAAAACGTTTTTCAGGCTGACTCTCAGCCAAGATTTAACGTCCTCGGAACTGTTTTTCTCATTGCTTCATAGATGGACTCCCATAAATACAAATGTGCAGCGGTGGGCTCGAACCCCATGCGCGCCTATGTGTTCCTCCGGTCGCGAGGCGCAGACTTAATGCACCACGCCACCGGGCTCGACAACTACTACTACTAAAAAAAAGTTTTCGAGCTGACCCTCAGCCAAGATGTAACGTCCACGGAATTGTTTTTCACATTGCTTCACAGACGGACCCCCATAAATACAAATGTGCAACGGTGGAGCTCACACCCGCGCACCTATATGTCTCCTCCGGTTGCGAGGCGCAGGCTTAAGCCACCACGCCACCGGGCTTGACAACTACTACTACTACTACTGCTCTTACTACTACGATCATCGAAATCACGACCTCACAAACATATACTCTACTTGTAAACAAAATGCCTACGCTATTCAATTATACAGCGGGAAAGAGAGAGATATAGCAAGAGAAAGAGAAAGGCCGATTCAGGAAATCTCATGCCGTCGTTTCTCATGAGATTTTTTTGTCATGTTACACTGTAAACAATTATTCCGCGTGTTAGTGAGCATTGTAGGACGGTGGGGCAGTACCACTTGTGCCGCCGTATAAAAATTCGGGCGATTTAAACAACTTGACAGTAGATGAGGTCCTTGGCTGTAGTCATGACTCCGACGTATCGTTAGCGTTAAGGATAAGCTGATTAAGCACTGCTGACCGGACTCGTTCTGTATATTTGGTTAACGCCGTGAACTGTTGCAGTGCTCTCACGAAACTGGGTGGGTACTTAGTGTTCTTCTTCAAACCTCTGTGCGGATCGTTGCGCTAACGTTAGGAAGCTTCTACATAACATATGATTTTTCCACTGCTTTATTGAAGCGTTTTTAGTCGATTTGGCCCTGCAGAAATTGCCCATTTTAGGTCGATTGCTGACACGTTAAGGATACTGCCCCCGTGCACGAGACGCTCAATCATCTTGCTCAATCAAAGTCGTCCTCGAGATGTGCGTGTTTACGCTTTTTATTTTTCCTAGCTCATTCTTTGCTGTCCAGCCTGTGTTTACAGAGCTATAACGTTAAATATGGTAGGATTTTTCTATGGGACTATTATTGTTTCGCTACGGGCATGGGACAGACGAGAAATGGCAATGCAAGAAGTATGAGAATGGGTGCGACAGGTACCATGGGGCAAAGTGTACAGCCGTGCATTTGACAACCAAGCTACGGAGATGTAATAACATGTACCGCATTTAAAAGTGTGTGTTTAGTTGCACAGAATTACCCAAATATTATGGGTAATGATAATAATAATAATAACAATTATTAGTGTTGTTACTATTGGTTTTGCTTGTGTGCCGCATTTGACCACTTGTGGAACACAATGGCGGATTATCTAAAACGATGCATCAGACTGAGGCTGCTTTTAACCGATGAAAACCCTACAAAAGCACCCTACGCGAGATAAATAGATAACGCACTGCGACACACAAGCTTAAACAGTGTAACTACATTTAAAAAGGCTTTTTTTGGGCTGACCCTCAGCCGACATTTAACGCTCGCAGGGTTGCTGTCGCATTACATCGTAAGACAGAGCCCATAACTACAAATGTGCAACGCTGGGAGTCAAACCCGCGAATGCACCACGCCACCATACTTGACATTGTTACTACATCTACCGGGTGTCAATTCTCTACAAAGGAAATCCCTGCAGCATAGTTTACTGTAACTTGCTTATTAAACATTTTACCCTCATTGGCTTCGTGGCTAGAGGTTTTCACAGATTACATCCTGCAACGGGAGCAACAATTTAATAGCTTTTTTTCACATGACGTGATAATTGAAAGTGCGTTCTGCATATTAGATGTATGTTTTTTGTCAAAATGGTTAGTCTTTTACGGACCGACAAATAATTTCAAAGCACAAACAATTTTGCCGGCACGCGGTATAGACAAACACCACATTTTATATAATTGCTTTTATACAGGTGTGGCTGTTAGCAACAAGCGCGCGGACAAGCTAGTTAGCCCATCTTGAGACACGCAAAACTCCCTTTGTATATATATATATATATATTGTATATTATATATATATATATATATATCTATATATATATATTTTTTTTTTATATATATAATTATATATATATATATATATGTCACGAAACATACACAACCAAGCGTAGTACTGTATATATACTGGACGAAATAGGTAAACAACCTGAAACACTTAAGTTGATTGCACATTGCCTATTATTGGTTTTGGATGGTGAAAATGCATAGCCGGGGCACGCATGCTCGCCTACTGCTGAGTCGTTGAGCATACCGGCAAACATCTCGGCGGAAATGACGTACGTCAAATGGATCTTCGTGCTGCTTAATAACATAATGCATAGGAAATGTAGCTGAACTTGCTAATGTGCCTGATACAGATACGCGTTGTGTTCCTTTCGTTCGTATGATGGATGATTGAACTGAGGGCGTGGGCCGTTGGGGTAGTGTTGAAGGGTTGTGCCGGGTGTCGTTGGCAGTGCGTGAAGCTAATACTCGATTACCACCGAAGTGAGATTGATTTTACATATCTACTGTTGCTGCTGCTGCTATTGTTGTTCTATCCATTGTCTGAGCGAGATGAATCACTACACTCTACTGCACGATGCCGATCAATATACATCGCTCGGTCCCGATCATATCGCCAACAAGCAAGCAAGCCTAAGCAAATTAGACCATCATATACAGATAAGTAGTTGGCTTGCTGTAGGTTCGTAGAGCAGCCAACGCAACCCTGTCCGTGTCGATCTTCAGGGATTGCCAAACTACCCAGTGGAATTCACTGTAGAGAACGCATAAACTTCGCCACATTGTCCAAAGCCAATAATAGATTCTGTGGTTCCGTTCCATTTCGGACCCTGATCACCTGTGCTAGATAATCCGCGCACGTTACCGTTATTACACCCTCCAGCATATTGTCTGTTGCGAGGTAAGAAATTTCTTGCAAGCAAGGTCAAACAGAGTTGGTCTTAATATGGACCTCTGTGGTTTACTGGTCGTGACATTTTACCTTCTGGTTTCTGTCCTATCAGCGTGTATTTTCTTTATTTTTCCCTTTAGTCACCTGTAATATGCAGTTTAGTGCCGAGCGAGTAAATCTTCTTAGTTATCCGACAGAACGTTTCTTTTCTTTATTTATTCTGTAAGCGTGCTTGCCAATATGAAATTATACGCTTTTTCATTAAGCTCAGAGAAAAGAGTAGACCACATTAGATTAGTTTAACAGTCGGCTTTCCTGGTTCAAGTCTCAGTACCTTCAATTCTTACGAAAACAGTTTCTCTGTCATGCAATTTTTTTGCCATTTGAAGGATTATCGTGAGCTACTTTAGCAGGCTATGCATATAAACACACACATATATATATATATATATATATATATATATATATATATATATACGCACATTGTACACGTATATAACCATTGGTATATACACACATCATGTAAAGCGTCCTTTAATTATTTGTCGTGAATTTTAACTATCAGCAGTAAGCACTGCTGTACTATTAGTAGGTTACTTACAAATTCACACATCGTATAAAACGTCGCGTCTTCCTCACGACGTGGCTTCCTCTTGTTGTCAACGTCACGTTAGACCCGCTGTCCTCCCCTCACTCACCCTAATTGGCCACCGTGCCTATAACCGTTACGGTGTTCTCTTTCTGAACCTCCGAGGATAAATTGTCACTGCAGTAGGAAGTCGCCTATCGTACTAATTCCCGAAGCTTTGACCCCACGTGCCCTGCAGTAAGTTAGCAGTCCTGGGCCCGACGCCAACCAACATCGCAAGTAGAAGTGAGCAAAACAAAATTGCAGACCCGTGAATTTTACAGCTTCGTCTGCTCTGCCCTGTGAGCCGTATAACCCGGTTAGGAAAGCTAGAGTGTCGGCCACAAATCTACTTCAATAAGATGGGCAAGAATTATGCTGTATTATATATATATATATATATATATATATATATATATATATATAGTGGTGTAGCATGCACCATCTTCAACGATGTTTTAAACCCTATTCGGTAATATACTAGTTGTGTGATGGTGCAATATTACGCTCCAAGTAGTCCTAGTTGGCTTAGTGACTAAATCAGCAAGAGAGAAAGAATATTACAGGCTAGTATACACGCAGACACGTAAGTTCAAACATATTGTTATAATCGCATGTTACAGGTGATATGGAGATGGCAACGCGACTTGACATACGACCAGAGGGCTATCATGGATCACTTATACGGAAGGCCACAATTGGTAAATACATTTGCCAGACTCAGGCGTGTTAAAAACTGCACATATAGTATGCCGGTTCGCGGGTATGGTAATGATGTAAATAATATGTAAGGACATGCTTTAGACATACAAGAATGCATATCCGAGAGCGTTCGAATGTCTTGAGTCTCACGTCCGTCTACAACCAGAGGTTCCTTACTTACACAGACTTCAAGCACATTTCCAGCGCCTTGTACTGCCGAAGAGTTTTTTTTGTACCGAGCATTTTCTACAAAAGCCCACGCAGCGGTTATAAAAAATTGCAAAACAGAGTGATAGGGATATGAATTTTGATAATACGAATTATTTATTGTGTTATCAAAACCACCCGGTAAATGTACAGATTAAACTTCTTTTACATATATATATATATATATATATATATATTAGTCGCTGCAAGCTTCTCCCCTTAGAGGGCGTGCCAAGAATTAGTTTCGCGGTGCCGCGCTGAACTTCTAATACGCTGTGGATCGTTTATCCCCGTTCAACTTCTTAATAATCTGGCCGATTATCCGCGTTATGACCATGACCTCCCGTTCCCACACGCCCGATGCCACAATCTGATGAACAGGCAGATGGTATGCTCGTTCATCATTTTCTTTTCGTCCTATGTGCCGGCAAAGACGACGGCGAAACAACTGTATCTGCGCCTTTCTGAACGCCAATTGCTCCGGTCCGAAAAGGCCTTGTCGACAGTTGGAAGCACTCTTTTTATGATCATCTTGGCGAGGATATTTTTAAGCATACGTTACGACGCAATACCCCGATATAGGATGTTTGGATTATCCATATCGTCACCGCTTTTCTCCTCAAAAAGAAAACGTGAGTCACGCATTGTGCCAGGCTTGTGCCACCAAACCTTAACACTTATCGCAGCATCCTATTCGATCTTAATCGCCCACAATCGTAATGACGAGTCTTGTCCCTCTCCGCTTTGAACACAACGCCGCCTACCGTGTGAGATATCGTCGTATAGCTTGCCGCATGAGTGTTTCGAATCGACGCGTCCTAGGTCAGCAATATTAATAACAATAATAATAATAATATTAATAAAACGTATTATTCCTACGATGTGTCAATAAATTGTGGAGCAACACGAAGTCGCATAAAAGGTAGACAGAACGTTTTACTTATCATCATGCATCATGTATATTAACAGTAGCAAGAATAATAATCCGTCAATCATGATGGAAACGTTCATTGTTTAGCGGACGTCTCACACATCGCTTGGGACTCCTACGCAAAATTCAAATTAAATTCTATGCGCTTTGCTTCCACCTAATATGCAGCGTACGTATAGCTTTAAGTACTAACACTAATAGTGTGAATTATAATTGCTATTATTATTATTATTATTATTATTATTATTATTATTATTATTATTATTAATAATCTAGCAATTTTCATAATGTAATGCAGTGTCGGCGACTTTGGCCTGTGCGGCCGTTGCACTGACGCTACTGGTGGCGCGTAACGTAGTCGTCTACGGTGCGCAAAACGTCGACAACTTCGATGGCTCAGTTCGATCACCCTGCGCAGCTGTCGGGGACCAGGCTAGCGTCGCCGAGATCCAACGACAGATTCGCGCGCTCCGCGGCGACGTACAACGAATCATTCACCATGTCATCGTTACAGGTTAGCTTGAATTCATTCACATATATATATATATATATATATATATACCAAGAAAGATGGCTTAGTGGCCAAGATTTTTGCCCTGCATTCGGGAGGACTGGGTTCGAGACCTTGACCGGCCACTCTTAAATTGGTTTCCATGGTTTCCAATTTAGACAAGGTAAATACCGGAGTGGATGAGAAAAAGTCGAAAAAGAAAATATATATATATGATTGGTTTATTATTTGCTTGGCATGTATACCGAAGTACACACGTCACCCTTTTATATCGAGGGCGCTTAGAGCGGCAGCATATATGTTACCTACGCTTCCATATAATCAATGTATATACTTCAATACCTACTGAGTATGTGCTTTCTATTGGGACAAACTCTTCTTTGTGATATCGACCAGGTCCTTTCTGGCATCTGGTCCTAAAGCTAGGGCCTCCGACAGCTCTATGTATATCTCTGCTCCCCCCTAAGGCTGTATGTTCTTTAACAATATGCTCGATTGACTCATTCCCTAGCCCACATTCTCGAGATTTTTTACGTTGCCCCCCTCTATATTTAGCTCTTTGTATGCTTGTATCCAACATCCCTGCCCTGGCACCTGCCAATAGCCCACTCGCTCTTAAATTATCGTATACTCATTCTACCCCGCCCCTTTGCCGCTTTTCCTTTTCATATGCTTGCCAAACTCGATCTGGAACCCATCGCCAATTTCCAATGACTTGTTTACCCTCAATTTCACCCTTTACCCCGACACCCTCGCTCTTGCCCATTGCTGACTATTGTACCCAGTCTCCCTAGCTGCAAGCTCTACTCTGCGATCCCACTTCGTTTTGCTCCTTAGTGCCGTCTTTACCAGCTGCATCTATTTAATCTATCTCTTATTCGTGTCATTTTTAATCCTAATATTAAATCTTAGCTTTCCCAACCCCAGTTGTTGTAGACCAGGCATTAGCAAAGGAAAATCCTGGCACATACAATGCCTTCTATATATTCCTTGTTACTAGATATGTATTAAACCTCCAGAGGCCCTTTCACCTTACTGCATGTCTTCCTCGTTCAGCCTTCTTCCTCCACAATATCTCTTTTTCCTTTAAATAGTAGTTCTCTCCTCCCTGTAGTTATTGTCACCCCAAGATATTTGTACTGATTTTTCAAATCTTATTCCTTTCCTTGTACTACAAGCCCTCTCTCCTCCCTAGTTGCGCTTTTTTTTCATTAAACGCCATGCCCAGTTTCTCCGCTGCTTCCGCACACGCCGCCATTTGTTGAACTTCGCTAATGCCCCGCCCTAACACTACCATATCGTCAGCAAACAGCAGCACGGGTGTCTTGATATATACACCCCTTTTTTACCTACCTGCCATACTAAACCCGTTATATGTATATATATATATATATATATATATATATATATATATATATATTAAAAAAGCATCCTCGCCCGCATACTAAGCCATGTACAAGGGTTGGCTAAGCCGTAGTTTAGGAAACGATATATATATTTTTATATATATATATATATATATATATATATACATGGTGTATGCTACGCCATACGTATACTGTTATGGGCTGAGGACAAAGTTGCAAAACATTGTCATAAAAACTTGTCAACCCGGGCTACCTGCAGCTGGCGGACAACAGTAATTAGGCTCCTTACAATCACCGTGTAAGACAATGAAACAACAACAAAAAGCAAAGCGTAATTCGGGCTGACGCACTTTCGTTTATTAAAGCGCACACGGGACACAGACAAGACAGTAGTCCAACCAACCGGCTCCCACACCGGCTTCATTTTATGACGTGGATCGGTTGATGCAGTCCGACGCCTGCCATCGCTAAACTGTGCTCGAAGTCCACCCACCTCTTGTGGTGGGTGCTGATATCTCTACTTCAACTGATAACTAAGCATCGTTTGTGCTACAACCTATTAAATTATTACTACTACCGAAACCCACCAACACTACGGCAAACTCATATGTAACATACACTTAGCTCGAGTAATAAATGATTGTTTGATTATTACTACAACAGCAACTACTGCGGTTAAGTTTCTCTAACTTCCCTCCTCTTTCTTCATTCGCAAAACGATTTCCCTTTACATCGACGCATATATTTCGTCAACGTTTCGAATGTAGGCCATTCATTCATCTCATGAGGACGGTGGCGATAAATGGTGGTGGCTTCAAGGTCGAGGCTTTGATGGCACCTGTGTGCATTCTTCTCGCATAAAGTTACGCACAACAACAGACGCACACACACTGTTGTTAGTAAGGCAGCTCTCGAAGCCTCACGAGCCGGACAGGCTTTGACTGCATCATTCACGATCGAAAAATGCTCTAGAAGGCCAGGGTGAAGCCTTGACTTGACCCTACGATTCGTGCTTAAGAAGTTTTCATACATCGCGCTGGCTGCTTGCCTGTTGAGTGGCAGGATATATATATATATATATATATATATATATACGCTCGTCAACGCTAATCTGTCTTCTATTCCAAATTACAGTAACTGCTTGAATGTTCCTCCGCAAACCTCTTGCGAAATGTTGCCTCTCAATCGAGGAAAAAGTTTTCTTTTAAAGAAAACCAAGACCTGTGTAAAGTGGGAAATAATGAAGTTGCCGCGCGTCCTGTTGGTACTATAATAGTGGTTTGATAATTGATTTTGATAGCTAAAATAGGTACATTAGCAATTGCCCAAGGCACATCGCTCCGTGAGAAATTTGTTTCCTTTAAGAATATGTCCCTTAGTAAACTTCACCACCTTACCTCATTTGAACATTCCGAGCATGATCCGTTTTCTATTTGTGACGGACATATTTTAAAGCAGTGGTGTGCTGTCTGAATGCTATTTCTTCAGAATCAAAAACCTCCTAAATACAGCTTAGGTAAGAATACAGTAAGGAATGTTTATGTTGACAAAATTCGTTTTCGAAACGATTTGTAATGCAACAATCTATTTATTCTTTTTGTCAATGCGTGATCAAACATATTGAGTTAATATATATATATATATATATATATATATATATCAGAGAAAGACAGAGAATATAATAGCGGCGAGGTCTAGGGAGGTAGTGCGCTGGTCATAGTTGTTATTTACCAGGCTTTCGTCGGTTCGATCTATGTTGTTAATTAAATTCTTGAGAAAGATGATAAATTGCACCGCTTACGGTCATCGGCAATACGACTAAGAACTGTTGACCAGGAAACCCTATACATTTCAACATATCCGGCCCTTTCGAAGTAATCTTTCTAAACATTTGTAGATTGGGCTAAAGCTATTGCTATGTGCAATGAAAAGAAAATGTGTACTTGATTACTTTTCGAAACGTTCAAGGACAGCCGACCAACTAATTGAGAAGTCGAGTAAACCCCCAATCGTGCTGAAATCGAAGCCAAGAGTAATGGCCATACATGTGGTAGAATTGGACGTAGCAGTCCTGTAGTAGAGGTTGACGTTGTAATACTGAGGACCCAGTCGGGTGGGGTTTGTTTGCTATATAAAAAAAAAATATATATATATATATATATTTACGGGCACCATTAAAATGTGTGTGTATATCCCCCTTGGTCAGTATTAGCATAGGGGTTTCTTGTTACTTGGGTTATCGCTGTACCTAATAGCTCATTCAGGCTTTTATCTGTGACATCAAATGATAGCGCAGTAGATGATAACGGGGGGCTGAAGGTGGTGGTGGTGGTGATTGAGGTGTTAAGCCGGTCTCTCTCTATTCTGTTCGGCGGCTAGTGGTTATCGCCTCGCCGAAGCAAGGCGTAGACACCAAAACTTTCTAATTCAGCCAGCCTTTAGCGCGTTTCTTATCGGCAGTTCTGACACTCTTGGCTAACAACAACAACCTACGGCACCACCTACATAGGTGCACTAGCAGACTTTCTCCGGGTTCATATACCTATATATATATATATATATATATATATATATATATCCATCGTGATACGTGTAAAATATACATAATGTATTATATATATATATATATATATATATATATATAGGATGTCTCAGATAAATACGGACTAAACGTTAAAAAAAATATGTATATATATAGAAAAAGGCGAGTCGTGGAAGCAGTTGGCGGAATTCGTAGATCGCTTTGGACCTCGGCTAGCCGGCACGAAGCACCTCGAGGATGCGATTGATGACCGGATTAAACACCTGTCTCAAACTCTCGGGCCAAAGCAGGTGGGTATCGTTCAAATTAGTAATAGCTCTAACAATGCATAGGAATCTGCTGGGGATCTCGTAGTGGATACGGACAGAGAAGACATTATGACAAAATATGGGGTATTATGGTAATCATATCATCGTAGCAGCTGGCCGGCGAGCCATATTAAGGCTGAAGGCTGCCGTTAGTAAACGAATATTAAGCAGCACATTGTCTACACACACATAGACACCTTACATAGACATGTAGATAGAGTGTATATTGGATCTCATCGTGCCAAAAATGAGGTTAGCTCACACTCGTGATTAGCGCAAACTCTCAGTGTCGCAGTATTAGATTGGTGTCCGCGCTCTGCATCTCCGGTTTTGGCCAAGTTTGGGTTAGATCTACAAGGCTTTAGGTTCCGTTCGTATGAGTGCATCGGCGTCGTTTGCGTGGTCAGTCTCAGACGTTCGAACACTATGTTTTTTGTCGTCGTCGGTGTTGTTGTTGTTGCTACGCAGGTGAGCACCGAGAGTGTGGCATTTCCAAAGTGGACACGAGGCGACCTCGAGCTCACCCTGTTGAACGCCTGGAATCGAGGGCGCAACAAGTCGCTGCACGGCCTGGCTCTCGGAAGCTCGGTTGCCACCCCGAAAGCCGGCATCACTGCGGAAGCCATCGTCGTACGGTCATTCGACGAGCTAAACGCTATGAAGGATGAACAAGTGCGTCGTTTGGCGTGCTATTGGAGAACAGCAGCAATAACAATATTATTTTATATAATCACACATATATATATATATATATATATATATATATATATATATATATATATATATATATATATATATATATATATATATATACTCCCATAACTTTGAAACGGCGGATTCGATTTAAAACTCAGCAGCATATTTCTAATTTTTTTTGGCAAAGCAACTAGTCTGTCAATTTTCCACAGTTGCCAGTATATGTAATCTTGCGCAACCTGTCAACGGGTTTGTTTTACATTTTTTTATTTTTTTTGAAGCACGACTTCAAATTTCCATAGATTAAAGAGAATCCACGGGGTTTAGGTCGGGCAAATATTGGGGTTGTAGTTGTTGTAAAACAATGCGTCCTGGCATGCTGTTAATGCGGACCGGTTGTGTTTGCTTTACTCTCTGTGGTAAGTAAGACGCAGGGTGCTGTTAGAAGGTGTATTGCTGACGATGCTGACCAAAGTAACGTAGTAAACCAAAGTTTCATACAACTATCCAGTACCAATTGGCAGTAAAGCGAGGCGTTTGCTTTGTTTCATTTAAATGCGAGAATTACTATGGTGCCTATTGATTTCTAAGACAAACACGGTCATTTTGTCAGTTTACTGTGTTTTTTTGTAGTAATAAGAGTCTTATCACAAACAATTCTGTTGTTGGGTAGTTCACCACCATTCGCCTAGTCAAAAAGCACTTCTGGTCGAAGGTGGAATACTTTTCTTCTTTGCCGTAGGTTTGTGCATAATCCTGTTGAAACGTTTGAGTTTGCCTTTCTAGAACAGCGAGTAGAGCGTAAAAAAGATACCCTGCCATGCTGATTTTGATGTTCTTTTGCTGGCGAAAGCCGTGATAAATCTAGTACGAGCGTGCTTAGAAGGCTGCAAAGAAGCAAATATAAACCTTGATGAAAGCAAAGATGAACCAGTGGTAAAAGCAAAGTAGTAGTGTCTTACGAGCCAGCACTCTGTACAAATGGATTTGGTTATGTCTAGACCTCCCTCTTTTCCTTGCAAACCGAAGAGACTCGCATATAGGAGGGGGTGGGGGGCGGAGGGGGGGGGAGACGCTGCGAGGTTTTGGCCAGATGTACAAACTTTCTTTACGTTTACAGTTATGATTGCGGTTTGCCGTTTTACGACACGCCTATGGCGTATGCTGGCGATGCTGGCTGTCCTCTGTAAATCTTTCGAGCACACAACGCGCTTTGATTCTTGATGCCGGGACGGGTGTAAACTTCTTGGCAATCTCTGTTGAACGCTTACCAGCCAAACAGGGCACAATCACGGCACTTGCCACGTTACCAATATCATGGACTTAAACCCAGCGCCGAACGGAGCTAAATACATGATCCTCTATTAGCGTCGAGCAACATTTCTATCAAGCTGATACGTTAGTTGGCTTACTTATATATACATATATATATATATATATATATATATATATATATATATATATATATATGTATATATATATATATATATATATGGGGCACAACGAAACTAACATGTTTCTCATGTGGATTCTACGTTAGATCACTGGCAAAATTGTAGTCTATAACCAGCGGTACAAAGCGTATCAGAAAACGGTGTTGTATCGAACAGGCGGGGCATCGGCCGCTGCTGCCAAAGGTGCGGTCGCGGTTCTGGTCCGGTCCGTGACAGACGCGTCGCTCTACACGCCGCACACCGGCGTCCTCGTCTACGCCGAAAACAGCCCAATGATTCCCGCCATCTCTATCACGGCCGAGGACGCCGAACTCATGTGGCGAAAGCAGCAGCGAGGTAAGCCTAATGTACACATACATGCCTATATATATATATATTTATTTATATATACATATAAATATATATATATATATATACATATATATATATATACATATATATATATATATATATTGGTGTAACTGTAAACATACTTACGTAAATTCCACAAACTTACTCGTTTATTCAGCTGTATGCATGTATAGAAGCGGCGGTTGCCTGTATGGCTAACGTTAAAAACAGACTTGTTCAGAGTAGAGTTCATTCATCCTCGTCGATTCTGTTGGATCCAGTCATTACGAGCGTCTAAAATGTGGAGCGTAAAAAGATATTGTACTCTCCGAGCAGCTCAAAGACTTAGAACGAACGGGCTTGATTTTGCCTAAAAACTCGATTCCCCACCCCCCACACCGACGAACCTTGATGTCGTGATGATAGCCACTGCTGTAGGGTCGAGCGCAGTCACAAGGGGACAGAAATACATTTCGGGTTGACCCCCAACCAAGGTTTACCCTCCACGGGAATGCTTTTCACGTTGCTTCACAGACGGACCCCCATTAATACAAATGTGCAACAGTGGGGCTCGAACCAGCGCACCTATGCGTCTCCTCCAGTCGCCAGGCGCAGGCGAATGCACCCACGACGCCACCGGGCTCGACCGGTTCCTCGAGTTACAAGGGGATAGAGGCTGAAAAGTTTCCGTTGCGGGCGCATCAACCTTACTACATCTTTACATGTGCAGGCATATCGGGTTGTTGCTAGCACTGTCCATTTGCACGCACAAGGAAAGTTTATGAAGCCGATTTTGCGGACAACAGTGCCCTGAGCCAGCCAGTTGCGAGTGCTTATATCGTACGATATGCCAAACACATACTTACATTGATACGCATTACCCGTATGGCATCCACGTTTGTGTGAATATCCACGTTTGTGTAAATATCCACGTTTGTGTAATATCCACGTTTGTGTGCCGTTCGTAGTCTCTTCCGGTTCTCTTGGGTATGACCTTTATACGCTTCGTGCTATACATTACTGCAATTTCAGCCGACCATACATTACTGCAACTTTAGCTACAGTTATCGGCGGCTTTCTTCGAACTTCTCGAGCTCAAATCAAATGCAGCATAATTCGTCGCAGAGCAGCGGCTCCGTTTGCCGTGTTGCATATTTAGCGTCCAGGTACCTCTTCATTTGCGCGTCTACCATTTTTTAAAGTTTTGTTAGTTTGTTTTCCTAGATTGCTTTAGATCGCTTTCTTTTTCGCCATTATACTCAAGGCTAGGGTATCTGCATAGGCGCCAAGCTGTATGCCCCAAACTTAATCTATGTATTGCACTCGGCTGCATGCTAGATCCACCAAGTCAGAGAGCCGAAATTCCCCTCCTCTAGGGCACTTCCTGTATGCACAGGATCGCTCATTGTATGCCGTAAAGTTAATGAGAAATTCCAGCTCTCTCTGCAGCTCTTCGGGCACCTGCTAGCTCATCGAATGCTCACAATTCTTACTAATCATCCACCGTCCAGTATGACGGGGCAGTGGTTTGCGCGCTCTAATCGTAACCCGTATTTCATTTTAATTCAAAATGTCCACTATGTGTATAATAACCGCGCTGGTTGATTTTAAATTGCCAAAGCTATGCTGTGAATTAGAATTGGCGCCATGCGTCCCCATTTCTACCACTACTCGTTTATCCAGTATAGTTTTCATCGATTGCCCTCCCTGGCGTGCAACAGCAGCAGGTTGACTTATCTGCAGGATGACGATGTTTCCGCGGCTTTCTCAGGTTTTTCCAGTCTCTGTGGAATCGGCCTTGTTTTGCCGCTCTATTTGCGACTTCTGTCTTAACGGCAAAGTTGGCTGTTTTTGGTAGCGATTCGACTGGTATACCGTCTCCTGCAGACCCGTGTTAATTTTCTCATCCATGCCAGTAACTTCATTACTGGTAAAAACGCGTAGTCCGATCTCTTCGCTTTTCCGATTCCCTCCTTCTCGCTTCCGCGTTTTCGTGGCGACGCTGCTTTTCTGTACCGCCTTGATCCGACGAAAACCGGCGCTCAATTCAGACGTCGTCAACGTCGAAAGCAGGCATTCTTTTTGTTTATACGATATCTTCACACTACAAATAATTAGAGGATCCTATGTTTGTCGTAGTCACATTATGGTAGTCTTCTATCTTCACGTAGGCCTCCCCCAGAGCTTTTGTCATTGCTCTGATGCGTTAGCGTTGCCTCTATCAGCGAGGTCCTCTTGGCCCGTTCTCATTACATTCTCCTTTTAGCCTTTCTCTGTCCATACTTCAGCTCAGCCTGCCTCTATACAGATACAAGATTCTCCTTTGTGTTGCTGACTCACTAATCCAGACTCCCTAGTCTAGATTGTCCAGTCCAGATGTCGCAGCTACGCGAAATCGTTTGCTCTTAGTGCTCATTATGTTCTACACTCTATTGTCACCTCTGCAGGTACTTAGTAAGAGTTTATATGGCTGCATCCGGATAAATGCAGCAGGCGCAGATATCCAGGGTTTGATTCCATTCAGGCGCAAACACGTACGTTCCCTTCTTCCCTTCTATGTGTTCAAGGCTATCCTGAAGCAAAGTGCTTCCCATTGCCTTCCTGTGCTCCGTTTGGAATGCGAGCGCACCCACTTGATGCTCGTCTTAGCCCATTTCTATCTGTTTTTGCTTTATAATACTATTACAATTACGGACAAGTCACTCAAGAGGGTGCCGTCGTCACGTTTTCCACCACCCCCCCGCTCTGGCCGCCGCCTAACATTAATATCTATAATCAAATTTATACCCGCTGCCGGTGGTGGTGCTACGACGCTCCGGCGGGGTGATTTACTCAGCCACACAACGCCGAACGAAATCTGCAGCAGTTTCCAAATTCTAGACGTTTCAATTTTGTTTGTTTATGGCTCACAATACACTGTCTGCTTACAACAACAAATAGGCAAATAGACCGCACGCGAATTTCTGTCAGTGTCCCGTTCGTTGTTCGTAAGCAGTATAGCATGGTGGACACAGTGAAAGCTGTCAATGCGCGCTAACTGACCAAACCTAGACTGAGAGAGCCACAGAGGTGAACCGGGGGTCGGTCGGAACCAACTGTCGAAATGAATACCCTCGAGCAAAGCTGGCGACAAATTGACTCAGTAAACATTGCAGTAGTAGACCGGCAGCCAACCTAACATGTTCGCCGACTTCCGGCAACACCTATATATATATATATATATACAGGGTCTCCCAGAAAAAATTCGAAAGCGACACAGGGAATTATAGAGCTTCTTAAAGTAAATATTTGTGTCAATGAAACATGGTCTCTGAGAAATCCTGTTTTGGAGTGAGAGTGATACTACTATTTATTGCTAAATTTTATGACACTGATGTTGTGTCTCTACATAGGGGCACAAAATGTGCGATTGCGATATACCAAATTCTCCTATACAAAAACTAAGCACTTCGTGTGTCAGATGTCCTACTTTATCAGATAAATCACTCTGGGTCACTTATGCATGCACTCAATGTCGACATGCCCTCTGAAAATTATAATCACGGCATTGCCATAGATTTGGTTCCAAAGTGATTGCTATGAAATGTGCATTTGCGTGAATGTATTTGTTCTGAGCGCTGTAAAATGTTGTAGGGTTATGATTTTGAGGTATTGGGACTTTATTTTTTTGCGAATTCTTTTCTAATCGATCATGTCGCATGTTCTGGCTGGCGTTATATGTTCCTCAGATTCCCCAGCTGAATTTTCTCACGAACACGACGATGTGCTGTGGTTGTCTTTGTCCTCCTATGTCCGGCAACAACACCAGTGTCACGGATGTTAGCAATATGACCCTCACTCCAAAACAAAACTTCTCAGAGACCATGTATCATTGTAAAAATATTTAGTCTAACGAGCTCTGCAATTGCTTAGGCCTCTCTCTAAATATTTCTAGAGGACCTGTAGATATATATATATATATATATTACAGATCAAGCTTCATTATTTGACAGACTCTTATTGGTGGTATCATCAGCTATTCAAACTTCCCCAGCCCTCGGTTGTTGTCTGAAACAATGACGGCTACACGAAAAGCGAGCTCTGTTATTAGGATACAGCCATTTTAGCTAAGTTAACTAAGTTCGACAAACGCCCCAATTTTCGTCACCCAAAAAGAAACTGGATGCTTAGTTGATATATTGAGTGTTAAATTTCTGTGTCGGTTGACTTTCAACGACAGCGACGCCAGCGACCCCACCTGATCCCTTGCCAAGTGTACGCGCAGTACCCCAAAGAGAAGACCGTTGCGAACAGAAACATTTCTCCTGTAGAATTTCCATGTTCGAGCTTTTTTTCCATTTCCGATGCGCGTTGGAACGCCGACGCCGAGCGCGCAAATCTTGGAGGCATGCGTAGAGTTCGGCTTTGATAGGCGTACCGAAACGTTTGAGGACTCTGAAGGAAAGGCGGAGTGGGATAATGGAAGTTGGAGGAAGGAATTCCGTCTAGATAGGCAAGCAGTATTGCGATAGGGGATGGCCTTTGCCGTAGGGGATGGCCTTTGCCATAGGGGATGGCCTTTGCCATAGGGGATGGCCTTTGCCATAGGGGATGGCCTTTGCCATAGGGGATGGCCTTTGCCATGGGGAATGGCCTTTGCGATAGGGATGGATCGCTGCCCGATTGCACACTCTTCACGACTCACCACTCTCACTACCTTCTGGTACCGCTGGTACTGCTATGGCTCACCATGACTGTGTTATTTCTGCCGAGGCGGGCGCAGTTCTGTCGCTTAGCGGGCTCCCGGGTCGAATGACAACGGCTTTAACGAATATCTGCGACGTCTTTCCCGCCCCGGGGGTTACGCGTAGAGCGTTGCTGTGGGTAGGAGAGAACGTATGTGCGGCTATACGCAGCGCCGTTGGACGACCATATTGGTAACACGGTTAGGCAGTACAAAATTGCAAATGATAGATAAATATTGACAAAAAGGACGCGGTTAAGTTTGGTTTTGCTTCGAGACCGGTGCGAAGCGGTAGAGCGCATTACCGTAGTGGGACCCTACTTAAGTAGTTCGAAGTAGGAACGCAGGTAGTTTTAACCCAGGACTTGCTCGGTCTGCCTTCATCATAACAAATACTTCCAGCGTCAATGATGGCAGTGCCTTATGCGTCTAGGTCTTCGTCGCCTGGTTTACCGGCGTCTAATGTTTTGCACACATGACTCCGTCGGTATCTTCTTGCCTTGCTTGCGAGCGCTGACTTCATCATGATACTGTGTCAAACGTATCATAGTCTACTAAAAGCAAACTTTAAACACAAAAACAGATCTCGTCATCCAAAACACTCATAAGTCCGCTCAACAAGTAAGCAACCGCAAATCTTCTTTCGCCTTATATTCTGTAATCGCTTTTACTGTAGCCAAAGAGAGCTACAATCCTGGTTTTTATCTTTTTGGCAATTGTTGCGCTCAAAAAAGCAATCTAGACATGAAAGAATGCTTTACCCCAAGAATGCTTTTACTCAAACAACGAGAGCTTTGAACCTCATGAGCCTTTATATTTGCAGTAGACTGCTCCTAGCATATATAATGCAGTGGGTTGCCTTCTATCGCGACAACTTCTCATGTATGGCAGCGGGCTATAGTTGAGGTAATTATTGTTTGCACATACAACCGTCTGTCAAGCAATTCCTATTCACCTAGCTCTTAGCTAATCGTTAGCCTCCCACAAATTGGTTATATTATGTGTTTTCCAACGAGTGGCCACCAATATATCTAGATAAGGTAGATGTAGCCATGTAGGAGTTAATCACAGCCTCCATTTTGCAAGAGTGTCCGCCTGTTTGGATGGAAGATGTTTTAATGTATCAGTGCACAACCATAAGCAGCCACACAATGGCTAAAGGACCACACATACACCCTAAAATGTAAAAAGTAAGATGCTATAGTTTGCGCTTCAAAACACGATGTGCTGCCACTCAATGTTCGTCTGTTGTCATTGTTGTCTCGACCCGACTGGTTTCTTCATGGCTCAAGGCTTTGAAGCACTAAAACATAGGATTCCGATTAGGCGTGCTCCGTGAATGGCGTTACATGTGCATATTGATACCGCATTCTGTCAACGAAGACAAATTTGATCTGAAAAATACTGTCTTGCGTAGAGTGCTTGCACGTCGGCGCAAACGGGTGCCTTAACATTTCAAACGGATGAAAATAGAAAATAAATGAGAGGAAATGATCACGTGCCATCTTTGGTTAATCCTTTTATGTTCACCCATTTTACGGTCCTCGCGGAAATAGGTCTTGCGGCAAAGTTCGGTCCCTATGTTGCTAGTAAATATATATATGAATATATATTTATATTGCGTCAGCTAAATCCAGACAAACTGTGCCTCTAGTAAAATTGTCATATTTTGCTATTATATTTGGGCACCGAAAATGATGAGTTTGGGCTTGTAGTGTTCTTATATATATATATATATATATATATATATATATATATATAAATTAAGAGGCAGTTTTAACACCATGCTCAGGCCATATGTATGGTACTTCCAAGTCGGCCTGCGACCGACAGTCGTCGCTTGTCGTGAATTAAAACGAAAAAGCTGGAGAAGCTGCTACTCAATCTATCCCGACCCCAAGGGAAGGCGTTTATCGGAAGTGTCCTGCAGAGTTCTGCTGTATGCATGCGAGCAGGACCATCTCGGTGGACGGGTTCTGCTCGCGTTTGCCGAGGCCTCTGGTGGTAGACTTCCTGAACCTTTTTCCCGAGCCCCACGCTTCGCCCCGACTGACAGCGAGAGGCGGGGCGAGTTAGTTGGGGTCCCGCTCCGCCCGTCTACATCTGGCCGGGGGTGGGTTCCTCAACGCTCTATTCACTAGAGGCGGCCGCTGGTCAAGAGAACAGCAGCGCCGTGGGGTTTCGTCGGCGTCGATGTGGCCGGCCACCAAGCTTAGTTCGGTCTGATAACCGAAGTCTAACGTCCACCCCCAAGGGGTTGGCGGCGGCGGTGGCAGCCGTCGTCGTCTTCTTTGCTGTCCCCTTAAGAAAGCACAAGCCTGCCCGGGGTTAAGTCAAGTATTTTGCGAACATTTGGTCTTCCTGCGTTTCGGTCCTTTGCGCGCGCAATAGAGACCTCGGCAAGAACTCGGCGAAGAACTTGACGCTTCTGTCTGATCAAACACGAGGCCCAATCTAAGCGTCTAGTGCACACAAAGAAGGAGTATTCTTCGTTGTCCTTGGGTCGAAATTACTTAATTAGTGGCTCGCTTGAACACACATTTGCATTCACTTTAGTCGTCGTCACATGTATATATACTAACGTGTTTATTTAAGAGATACATGAGTATATATAGCAGCATATCATTTAGTTTGTCTACTGTTTGCAAGATATATATATATATATATATAAGCAAGAGGTAGATTAAGCCAATTAGCTTCTCAGCGGGAAAAACAAAAAGGTAAATGAATGCGGTGATACAGGGCATACGAATCGCACGGCCTTTCCATCAAGATTTCCCCGACGATCAGGTGTTGGCCGGGTATCCCGAGCATTGCACTATTATATCTCTATACCACAAACTTAGGGCTATAAAAACATTCAGGTTAAACATTAACAAATTACACTGGGGTATCGATTTACAGGCAGCGAACATTTATCCATGACGTTCTAGGGCAATCGTGTATGCCTATCATTGACTCGGACCTGTTGTAGGCATGCTACCAAGATTGCGGCACGCTGAATGTAAAGCGGCATTTTATACGTCTATGGCACTATTGCGGTGCCATGATACCGTTTTACAGATACAAGAAGAGGTTCCTATATGACAGCAGCGGCCTGGGAGCAGGTCGTCTTGGTTTATCGATGACTGAAACTGAGATCAAATGAGGAGGTTATACTGCTGTGGTACACAGGCTGGATTATATATATATATATATATATATAAACAATTGCCTCTGCGTGAACGTGTAGTCACGGAAACGACCGTTCTTACTGGGGTATTGATGCCGTCGTTTTCAGGTGAAAAGCTGATGGTGTATCTGCGGACAACGTCCCACACTCATATAGACGAAGCAATCTCGCGGAATACTATCGCCGACCTAAAGGGCAACAAGGCACCAGATGAACTCGTCGTAATCGGCGGTCACATTGACAGCTGGGACGTCGGACAAGGTGCGTGAGCTAATAATAATAATAAGAATATTAAATATTATTATTATTATTATTATTATTATTATTATTATTATTATTTTTATTATAAAAAGATATAGATATACTAAAGTGACACGATCTAAAACGGCAACTGGTAAGGAAAATTGTAAATTATTTACTGACTCCCAGTACAAACCGATGAACTTACCGGTCCTAGTTTTAAGTTATAAACGATGTGTGTATAAGTAATAATGAAAACAAAACTATAGTCGCCTAGCCATAACTACCCAAGTGTTCATGTTACGAGTTGAACGAATAAAAACATTACTCCATAAGAAGAAATGTTACTCCATAATTCAAACTAACGTCGATAATGCAGCGGGATCGCGCGGTCTATGGCTTATGTACTGTACTTTATGGATGTAATATTGTTTTTAGTGTGTGTGTGGACGACACAAATTTGCGAGGTCGGTCTATGCTATTATTTTAGCTCCCTGTTTGTTGTTGTTGCTGTTGTTGTTGTTGTTGCTGCAGCAGCAGCTTCTACTGCTATTTTTGTTATTATTAGTCCCTTTTTCGTCACCTCTATCGTGTCTATGTACATGTTCTTGTTTCCTGCTCGTCTCACAATCATTGTCGCCATTTTGATGCCCAGGAGCAATGGACGATGGCGGAGGTGTGCTAATATCGTGGCGAGTTCCTGAGGTACTCACGAAGCTCGAACTGAAGCCTCGTCGAACGATTCGGACCGTGTTGTTCACAGCCGAGGAGCTCGGCCTTTACGGCGGCCATGCGTATTTCAACGGGCACAAGCACGAAGCAGCCAAGATGCAATATATCATGGAGAGCGACTATGGAACGTTCACTCCGTTCGGTATTTCGACTAGTGTCAAAAACGATAAGGTGAGCAAACATAAGGTCAAGCTAAAACATACTTTCATATATATATATATATATATATATATGTGTGTGTATGATATATATATATATATATATATATATATATATATATATATATATATATATATATATATATATATATATATATATATATATATATATATATATATATATCATACACACACATAGTATAAAAATCTTATTAGTCTGTGCTGTACAAGCAGACATATATATATATGACTGCTTGGACAGCACAAATCAGTAAGATTTTTATTTTATGTATTATATATACGATTCGTATATATACGTATATATAAGTATATATATATATATATATATATTATGAGTATGTATGCACGTTTGCCCTATGCCGTAGGGACGGGTGCAATGGTAGATGGTAGTATTTGCAGGAAACGGTGTGGCCTTATGTGAAAATCTAAAAACTTCAAGCTTTAGTAAAGGCGACACAAAAACGGGAATCGCGTAAAATCGGTGTACTTCAAGTCAAGCCACCAGGCTGACTTGAAATACACCGATGCGGACCCTGTATATTTATATATCTATATATATCCCGCATCCTATTTAAAAACAAACTTCCGCGACAGCATTGTGCTCGTTAGAACCTGTAGATTATATTCGACGTAATCACAATGACAAAGGCACACATATTCTAGGTCCGGAATTAGAGCGAAGAGCGGCAGTGGTAGAATCGCTTTGCGCCGGCAGGAACGTGGATGAAATCATTTCCTTCTTCATGTTTATCATCATCATCACATTTATGTCGCTCATATTGAGTATGTATATAACGTGGACACTTATACAGTTGTCAGTTGTTCTCGGCATGGTACTCGAGAGAGGCAGTCCAGTGGTCTCTTACAAGTGCCAGGCAGACAGACGTATGATGCATTAAACGCGCCTGAAAGTGCAGTCTACAGACTTATTCCGTGTACTCGTCGTGAAAGTACGCATTCGGACAGACCAGGAAATGATAGCTATGAACTATATATCTGGTATAGACGTGGCGATCTTCACATGCACGACCAAACCAAGGATGAGAGGCACTGAAAATATCCAGATCTCCAACCTCTCGTCAGACTTGTTGTGATTTTTCCTATTCTGGGATAAAGCTTTCGAATGGTTCTGTACGCGGCGTCTTCAACCTCAATCGAATGATCTTAACACCGGTACACAGCCTGACGTTAGGTACACAACACGGCTCCTTATCCGCATTGACAACCAAAGTTTCATGTACACTGTAAAACACCTTTCAAGCAAACAAAGGTCTGCACGAGTGAGGTGTCCGCATACTCTGCCGAGATGCCATACACCAACCTTGAAACAGTCTTGACCTGCAAAAGTGCAACTGCCCTCGGGACGGCCCGTGGCCGGACGTCGCCTACCTATCCATAGAGTGAGACTAGAGCTGCGCGCACCGTTGCGACAATGTGCGCATTGAAAGGCGTCGACCCAGTGTTACGAAGTCAAAGCCCCAGATACCGAAAAGAGTTGACGAATTCCAAGGATTAGCCGCCGCAACGGATAACGCCGTTGGCAGTTGATCGATCCCCTCTTTCGAATTTCACAGCCTTGGTCTTCATGGCCTTGAGACAAGGAACACCTCTGTCAGGTGAGCGTTGCGCTTCCCTGGCAGACACACAAAGGTCCGAGGAAGCTTCTGGGAAAGCACTCAAGAAAGTTCCCGACCGGCCGACGCCGGTGAGGGCTCTTGAGATTGTGAAACGTGCCAAAAACCGGAACTTTACTGACGAAATACGCGGAGTTGCTAGCCGCGAGTGCCGACGCATAATGCGTCAGATTGCAAATGAGAATTTGCGCTCCGTTTCCTATGCACAGAAAGTTCGGCAAGTACTGTCTGGGTAGACCACAGTCACCAGAGAGAGTCGCCCTGACTTCGCCCTGTGTTCCTCGCTCAAACACGAGGCCGCCGGGCACCTTAGGTTCTTCTCGGGTGAAGTTTTTTGCGGCTGACGCTGAATTGAATACAAGAAATGACCGGTGGCTCGTCCCGCCTACCCTGAGGGACCGCCTGCGACAGAAACGACTAAGTTTCCGGCCGGGGTGCAATTGCTAAGTGTGGTGTCAAGCTAGGGGGACAGTATGCCGCCACATGCTGCTTTAAAAGGGTGAGGTGATCATAGCGGAGGTCCACCAGCGAGTTTTGATGACATTTGTGAAGCCGCGAATTGACCGCTCACACGATTCATTTGGTGCAAATCTAGACGACAATTCAGACATGCTGTGGCCGAAACACATGATTGGGCCACCAACCAGTCCGGATTCCGCTGCATTCCTTTGTGTGGGGCCTTGTTGAGCGAGGCTATAACAAGTCTCAACACCCTAACACTTCGTCGTTTCGCACTGCCATTCGGTGCACGCGATGCAGCGGTCCTGGACGCCTTTTTTGGTCTCGGCTTCAAACGGTTATTAAAGCAAACGGCGGACATTGAGTAAACCGACGCACGAAGAGTCCAAACTCATCAAGCTAGGTGTCATCATATAATGCTTGCTAGATACATCTACTAGGGAGAGCACAATTTATTTGATATTTAGCTGAAACACCCTATATATATACATTAACCTTCCCAAAAAAAATTGTACAAGGTCGATTAGTGGCAAAGTCAATGTTTTGCACTAGAAAGATTACATGTTCAAATCCTGAACTGAACACCTAAATTAAATTGGGTTCTATGAGTTTTAATTTAGTCAAAGTGAATGTCGAAGTCAACTATAAGCGACCACGGCATAAACTAACAAAACTAGGGTAAGAACAGATGTTTCAGTAAATAAGGTAGTGCATTTACTATCTTCCATTGTTATTACCATATGTATATATATATATATATATAGATATACAAATTATGTAATAGGAATACTGGATTACACAATGAATAAGTACTCAACACCTACACCGGTGTATGTGCCGTGCCGATATATTTGAATGAAAGTCACAACATCAACACACAACATCGAAGCCGCAAGCGAGCTTCAAATCGCACTGCACGGCGCCTACCGTGTGTATTCATCTATCCGCTTGAATGGCTTGCTTCGCCACATTACCTCCTTGGCTATGATGATTATGGCGGTTGACGACAACAATGCAATACGACGGTGCCAACGTGGTCCCACCCCGCGCCGGGGGGGGGGGGGGGGGTGGCTTGATTGAGAAGTGTTCCTGGCTCTGGATAGCCAGACAGGAGACCCGGTTATCGTTGCAATAAGCCGACGACAATTTCACGGCCCACGTCTGACAGAGAGGCTGCATGAATTGCTGCTGCTGCTGAGGACGACGACGACTACAGAACATTTGCGTATTGAAAGAGAGATCGATGCACAAATATGATGATGGAAAACTACCTCCAGCCAAAGCAACGTCGAACGACGGCCATGGACCTGGATAGCATGAATTTTAAACCCTTCATTGTGTTTGTGTTTTGAAGATATATATATATATATATATATATATATATATAAACAAGTAATTTAAGGCGATATAACGATTGCATTAAATTGTTGCTAGTATTAATGTCGTCTCGTTGTTATGGTAGCGGTTGTAGTATTAGTGTAGTAGTACTTTTGTTGTTGTTGTTGCTTATGTTTCAATATTGTTTTAATATGGTGAGTTCTATAGGTAGCATCGCCGTAACGATCGGCTCCGTAATTATATTATATCTGTATTCTTGTTTAAATAATAACAATAATAATAACTAATATATATTTTTTTTTTAATTCAGACCTCAGAACTGTAATATAGTTTAACATGCTATATATATATATATATATATATATATATATATAAGTGCGTATGTTCCATTATGCTACTCAGGTGGCGCTTAATAGTCCTTCAACGGCAATCGTATAACTTACTACTATGTACAGCCTCGAAAATATTTCGCAATGTAAACTGTACGAGGCACACTTTATCCGTCAAACGGTTGGTCAAATTGCGTCGCCATCCCTGCGCGCGCTGATTACGCCTGTCGCTGTGCGC
Organism: Dermanyssus gallinae; assembly: GCA_003439945.1. Classification (NCBI taxonomy): domain Eukaryota; kingdom Metazoa; phylum Arthropoda; class Arachnida; order Mesostigmata; family Dermanyssidae; genus Dermanyssus; species Dermanyssus gallinae. The sequence continues at coordinate 284,657 of QVRM01003916.1, forward strand.
CTGAATAGATAAACATACATACATAGACGCGAGGCGTCTACATGGGCGACCCTCTTCGGGGGGCTCGTTGAGGACTTCAATGTGTTCATGGGCTCAGGGCTCAGCTGCAGTGGCGAGACAGCAGAGCCCATTCTGCATGTCGCCTTCGTGCTGGTCTAGGAGAAAGGAAAAAAACAGCCTTTTTTGTGTTGTCGCAGTAACGCCGGGCCGAAAGGATGACGGACGGGGACATCGAGAGTCGCAATGATGGCGCGCGCTTGCCGCAATTCTATTTACGCTCAATTTCTTTCCTTTCGACTAAATCCGACTCGGACTCTGCCGACGTCCCCCCCCCCCCTCCGCCTACTCCACACGCCGCCTTCCTTTCTTTTAGTTGAGCACTTGTTCGTAGTGGGGCACGCCCGCCGTGTGTCAGCGGGGGTGTGTGCGCCTCATTGCGGGGATGATTTCGATGACGGTGGCGGCGGCGGCTGCTGGCAGTTATCCGGGCCCACGTCCCGGGCTCCCGACACGGAGCGTTATTCCGTCGCAAAGCGGCGGAAATCGGCGGAAAGTGGACCAGTCAAGGAACAGGGCCCGATTTAGAGGACCAACGCTGGTGGAGGCAATGTTGACGGCGGCAAAGCTGCTGCTATGTTGATGAGCTCGCTCGAACGGTTGCTGCTCGATGGAGTTGTTCCAACCTATCACCACCATCACAGATGTTGCGCACGGCCAGATTGATTTGTGCACGGCGGAGGTGGAGGAGGAGCAGGGAAGGAGAGGGGGTGGAGGGGAGCACGGAAGGAGAGGGGTGCTACGATAGGGCGGCCGAGGTTCGATTGTCGATTCGATGGGTAGACGCAGATGACGGCAGAGGAGCAGTGGCGTAGTAGTGCTAACATCAACTGCAGTGGACAGACAGTCCCGCAAAAACTTAACGATAAATGGAGCCCAGATGGAGTAAAAGGAAGAGAAAAACAGCTTGTTGAAATAAACCCTTGTGTCCGTCCAAATGTCAAGCATCAGTATACGCCTGATACCGTTGGTTTCCCGCCCTTTGCGTGCGCATCGCTCTCTCCCCATTTCCCTCTCTTTCTCTATCGCGTGCGCGCGTTTTCTCACCTTCTCTCGTCCTTTCCAGCTTGCAATCACAGAGACATGTTCATCAGGTGTTGGCTAGACGGCTGGTTGAGACTAATCAAACTTTGCAACGCATGCGGCATGCTAACGCCATCTGGCCGCAGAGCCTGTATAGCTTGTGCGCAAGATAGTACTTTCTGGTTTCCGGTGTGCTACTGGATGGCAGGTTCGATCCCAAGTATGGGCAATTCAATTGTACTTCATGTTTTACACAAAAAACGAAGATCACATCGTTTATTGTTCTGGGCCTGCAAGGTTCTATAGGTGTGGATTTAGGCGAGCATATCTGTGAATACGCTATTTTTACCATTGCTACAAAATACTGCAAATGCGTCAACACTGGCAACAAGGGTTGCACCCAGGAGCGCCAAAATAAACCTATATTGGTGGTATAAACCTATATTATAACACCTAACGATGACCAAATGCCTCTAATATTTTTGTTTTGGAATGAGCACAATGCCAAGCTTTACGTGGCTATTTTGTTTACTTGGTTTAATATATTAAGAAGTGATCGATGAAGGACCGAGGTGGTGTGTATATATATATATATATATATATATATATAGACATCCCCCATATAGCCCCCCAATATATATAGATATATATATATATATATATATATATATATATATATTACTCTGACATTTAAGTTGAACAGAAACGTTTGGTTACTTTTTGTCCGCCACCCAAACGTTATTTACAAGGTGGACTCCACCTGTGTCGTTAAACCTATAGGGTTGCCGTGTCGCTAAGCGGACCCTCCAAATACTTTCAAAATTTCAAATACCTGTTCGGTAAAACCTTACGTCCGTCATTCGTGCGCCGGTCATTGCGATGCCCCCGGCCATGCGAGGGCAGGAGGGGGGGGAGGGATTTGATCCCTCCCCCTGCCCTTTCCCGCATCCTTTAGCTTAGACGGGTTAGTTACTAAATGACGAAGCGATCGATACCTGTTTGAGCGGTACTAGTCAGCGGAACTCGCCAGCAATGCGTCGGTTAGCTTCGGTGAGCGCGATCACGTCCGGCCAGACCGTGAGCGCATGACCTACGTCTCCAACTGGACCGTTGCAGTGTGTGGTGTGGGGGGGGGGGTGGGGGAACCGTTACTTTGCTGCAGCTGAGTTTGTTTTTATCCCATTAGGTTTTCGCACGTCATAGCCGATATGGAGCGATGCCTTTGGCGGAAGTAATGGGATCTATCTCTCTCTCCTTTATATATATATATATATATATATATATATAGAGCGAGAGAACGAGAGGAGAGAAAGAGGATAATATAAATCTAGGGGCAGTAGTCACTCTAGGCACTGGCCAGGATACAGTCAGCAACGTTTTTTGAGATATATCTTTGCCGGTCGCCAGCAAGAGAAAAAGTCTGCTCGTTGGCCACGTCGCTGGTGGCAACGGAGTTGTCGTCATCGAGAGTACTCCAAGGTTTCTAGCTGAGTCCCTATATATATATACATTTGGAAGACGCAAGGTGGCCATAAAATCTATTTTCTGAAGTTAACGTTCAGAGTTAGACAGATGAAGAGTTCAGACGAAAACGTATGAAAGCCGACAGGAAATGCGGACGGAAACTGCAACGGAAAACGTGTATACCCCAACAATCCGCGAAGACGCTAATAAAACGCCGGGAGAGACTGCAGGTGGGAGCACGGGAATTACGGCTAAAGATAGAGCAACAAATGTGGAATCATCTGGTATATACTGATCTTATACTATGAGGTAACTAAGACGCATATATATATATATATATATATTCATGTCTTCAGACAACTAAAATGTTCACCGATACGTCTACTAAAAATGCTTTACCACACCCTATGAACAAAACATCCAAACTCGCGTTTGCCTAGCAATGCTGTGTTTTATTTAATATCTAGAATTAAAACATTTTTTAAGGAGGTTGTTTTTAATTCTAGACTATCCTCCGTCCCCTACGGGCTTGGAACTCAACCTGAGGTATATCTTCAAAGCACCGAGAGCCGGATATGTTAAGATATCTAGGGTTTCCCTAACAGTCCTTGTGGCAGCATGGCCGCTGACCCTCAGCGGTATGGTTATTCATCTAATCTCAATGAGGATTGCTCAAAGAAAATTCGATCAACAACAGGGATCGAACCGGGGACCGGCAGATGACAACCATGACTAGCGCACTAATCCCCTAGACCACGCCGCCACTTTATTTAACATCTAGACAGCCAGCGGTAAGATGTATAGCTTTTTCTAATTGAGTAGCGTTACTCTTACGCAGCGTTTAACCTGTCCACCTGTGCGACACTTTAATCTCTGCCTACTTTGTCCACTAGATCTCTGGTGGCGAATCTCGCCTTCTGTGCAGCCGGCATTCTTTTCCCGATGTATGTAGCTACACGCATTTCACCTACGTTTCGAGTACGTCTAGTCGTTGCTACGCAGCCTATGCTACTTCCCTATCCAGAGATTAGCGGAGCGTGCATGTTGAGAGCTACGACCAATGGTTCTCGTCTCTGTTTCGCATAGATTGAAGACTCAGTACTACTGAAGTGAGTAAGTGCCAATTTCATCAGGTGACAGACTAGCGGAGCTGTACCGTGGTACGCAGTGTGAGTATGCCCATATATGCGGGTGTTGGCATTCGCTGCTCACCCTCGATACGAATGAGCTTCGGCTCGCTTTGTCGTTAGTTCGCGCTATAAATTTGGCAAACACGTCACTGTTTTGTACGCTCACTGTAAGTGTTTCGAGTGGAGGATATGTAAGTATATCCGCCATAGATGAGTAACGCGACTATAGTGTCAGCATTACCACGACGTCCTTGGCGTAACGATTGATCTTGATCGGTTCCCAAAGTAAATATGAACCGAGCATGCATCAGAATGAAACTGGTTTCCAGTAGATACAAAGAAAACTCATGTTCAGGTTGGAAGGTGCTTCTTTGACATCAAACAGTCGATCGAGAAGAGAGACATTAATTAGTTTGCTAGTCAGTGCAAATAGGCGGCAATTTCAGAAGGTTCTTAGCGCCATTCGCTAGAACTCCAACAAATTTGCTCAAAGATTTCAATGCTCAAATGAAAACTTATCTGTATCGGAATCTTCTTTTAGTATGCGTATGACTACCGTATACTTACGCACACACATACATATATGATAGCATGTTTTTGGAAACATCTACTCTTTGTCTATAAGTTGAACGCGACTTCTTCCGTTGAACATTGGCAGTAGAATCTAGGACAGTTCACGGGGTAAATGCCGTAAACGGCGTAAGCAAAGCATATATATATATATATGTTGTTGTAACTCCGCGCATTCGGGAAAACTTCATCCCGTCCACGCGACGTCACCTAATGTGACAAGTACCTTAGCGTATATATGTATATATATATATATATATATATATATGAAGAAAAAGGTGCCGTTTACATCATAAATATCATTATTGGTCCGGTAATTTCAGAATTAAAATAGTATAATAATAACTCTGCGGTTTATCTTTGAAAATAAAATAGGTTTAACTGTTGCTCCCGCCGAACATGACTGGCTCTATCGCAATTATACGTCAAGCTCAGATGTTGACCATTTGTGTAATGTCCCAGCAAAGTCGAAGCGGCGTTTCTAAATTGTACTTCATTATCATGCGTTTTCTCCGATTTTTTCCCGATAATTCTTCAAATCGTTGGTTGCCGATGGCTAGTTTCGAGCAAACATTTTGTTAATAAGTGCAGCCGTAAGGGGTCTAGGCCCATCCAGAATTTCAACCGCAAAAGGTCAACAATCCAAGGAATCTTAATGTTGGAGTATTTTTGGCAATTGGTCACCTTGGGGAAACTCTGTGAAGAGGTTTTTGTGGTGCCGAACACGTGCGGTGGGCGACGGAGAGGGCAATCAAGGCAGCCAACAACTTCGCACGGCTCACGCCTAATACCTACGGGCCTCGACAATCCAGACTTCGAATAATCATGTCCACGGCAGAGTCAGTTGTCCTGTACGGAACTCCGGCCTAACCCATCGACACCCTAAAGTCCGCCGCCAACAGGACCGCCTGCGTCGGCCCCAGAGGGTCGGAGCTCTCAGGGCAATCGCAGCGAGCCGGATGGTCAGCGAAGCGGCCTCTTTTGTACTCGCTGGAACGGTCTCCTGTGACCTGAAAGCAGCCGAGCGCCGCCGCTCCAAGAAGCAACCCCCAGCGCAACAAGGATGAGAAGCAGCGGCGCACAATCGACCTATGACAGGATGATTGGAAGGGCCCACAAGAGGGTGCTCCAGGCGCCGGGCTCCGCACCCTTAGCCCAAATATCAAAAACTGACTGCTGACCCGGTCGGACGTGAACTAATCTTCTACTCGACTCAGATCCTGCCAGGCTATGGCAACTTTCTGTACCACCTGTTCAGGACTGAGAAGGTTTCGAGCTCCCCCGCCGATGTGACCGTGTATACAACCGCCTTCTTCAGTTAGTCCTCTAAAAAGTTGTCAGTTCGGCCTGGGAGATCGCGTGTCCCGCCTACGACTGGCCATAGAGGGTACTTAAAAAACAGTTGCAATAAACGTATGGGCTTCTGTTCTTAAAAATCGCAAAGATGAGACCTTCAGAGCGTTTGCGCATAAACTGGGGGTTATGGCATACACGATACGATTCCGCTTCTCCTAGGGCTGGCTCTAAGACCTCGCTAAGAGCAGACCGTCGCAAGCGGCGGCGCGCGCTGCAAGAATAGAGCCGTCCATTTTGTCCAGACTCAGAACGTGCTAACGATAAGAGCGGTTGTGTTTGCGACGTTGAATACCATACGTAACTTCAGTCTGGATATATATATATACGAGTATATTCCATATTGCCGGATAGGGGCCAGGCGATTAACCACGCTCATCGATGTATTGACAACAGTGCCCTAAGCTCACTCGGTGTTCATCGTTGTCCGCATATCCGATTAGATAGACAGTCTAGATTGCTAGAGAAGCTCAATCTGATTGGAGCAGGGATTCTTTAGCGGTAACAGCATAGGTGCGTTGCAGCAGACAATCTATGTACAGTTCAAACGATGCAGAAACAGTTTTACCGAGAAGGGTGTTATCAGCCTTGATACGGGGCATGACTCAGGCACCTGGTGGACGGGGAATAGTAGGCATTTATCGGCTAGAAGGGGTAGAAATAGAAGGGCTAGGGGTTCTCTATTCGTGCTATTTTTCACCAAATAGGGAACTTAGGGAGTTCAATGTGTTTCTTGATAGTCTGGGGCAAAGCCTACGCGTTCATACGGGAAAGGGAATGGTCTTCACCGGGGACTTCAACTCAGCCAGCGTCGGGTGGGGCAGCAAAACCACAAATGATAGGGGCCAGGTACTAGAAGAATGGATGGCAGAAAATGGGTTGCTTTAAGTAAACGACGGGAAAGTACCCACATTCTCGCGGGGAAACCAGAAGTCTTTCGTGGACCTCACGATGGCGAATACATAGCCTTCTCAAAGATATCGGGTTGGCAGGTTGATGAGGAGGAAAACGGAAGTGACTACAGATACATCCTGTTTGAGGTCGCTACCCCTCCCGAGCCAGCTGCCACTCCACGCAGACGCTGGCAGATGCGCAAGCTAAACCAGCGGGTTCTGGCGAAGAAGATTGACGAGGGCTGTCGACAGCTGTCAGAGGAAACCACGGATGAGACCCGGATTGCAGCTGTTCTCACAACGGCTTGTTAGAAGGCAGGCCCCCGGACCAACTCTGGGGGCCGGCGGCGGCCGGTGGACTGGTGAAACCAAGAAATTGGCGAAACACGTCGTAAATGTACTAGACTAAATAGGGCTTACACTACACAGCGCTCATGGCTGAGTGAAAGAGTCGCCCGAGGGGAGCAAGGGTGGACGGTGGACGAACGATCGGCCGACCTCCTGGCGTCTTACGGAGCTGCCAGACGGACACTGCAGAAGCTCATTGAGAAGAGTAAGGCGCAATCTTGCAAGCTTTTGATAGAAGAGGTGGCAAGGGACGTATGGGGTCAGCCCTACCGGATCGTCTCGGCCAAGCTCCGGAAACCACCTCCTAGACTACCACCGGATGTGCTGGAGAAGATGGTTCGCTATCTCTTTCCGGACCATCCGTAGAGAGGAGAGGAGGAGTTTCTGGTTGCCCCGGAAGACATTCCGGAGGGTAACGTTAGATGAGGTCGAGCGAGCAAGGAAAAGGTTGACACCCGGAAAGGTACCCGGCCCGGATGGAGTTCTCCCTGGAGCGGCGAAGCTGCTAGTGAAGCGCTGGCCAAATGTCTTTCAGACCCTGGCCAACAGACTTCTCAGAGAGGGGCGTTTTCCGAGGCTGTGGAAGAAGGCTAACCTGGTCCTGATCCCAAAAGGGGGAGGGAATGCCCCTGCAGGAGAGCCTCCCTACCGTCCCATATGTCTTTTCGACACTATGGGTAAGATCTTGGAGAACGTGCTGGTTGACCGGCTCAACGCCGAAATCGAAGCCAAAGGGGCTCTATCAGAAGCACAGTATGGCTTTCGGAAGGGACGATCCACGTTCGACGCCCTGGCAAGAGTACTGAGACGGGCAGGTGAGCAGCTAACGAAGACCCCCAAAACACGGAACTTTGTGCTGCTCATTCTCCTAGACGTCAAGAACGCCTTTAACTCGATGAGCTGGAAAGTGGCAATGCAAGCGATGGAGCGCAAGGGCATCTCGCCCTACCTTCGTCGAATCATAGCATCGTACCTGTCGGAGAGAGGCCTGCTGGCCGGCGATCAGAGCTACGCAGTTACTGCAGGGGTCCCGCAAGGATCGGTTCTGGGACCGGTCCTGTGGAACCTCGCCTATGACGGGGTTCTCGAACTGCAGGGTCTGCCTAGGGGTGTCGAGATGGTCGGTTATGCCGACGACTTGGCCCTTCTGGTCACGGCCCGTAGTACGGGAGCACTAGAGTCAGCCGCCAATGAGGCCTTGCTGATGGTGACAGACTGGATGGAAGACCATTCATTAAAACTGGCACAGCACAAGACTGAGGCGCTGTACCTAACAGGCAGAAAAATTACCAAAAACATACAGGTCGAAGTAGCAGGTCACCCAATTGTTTTGGGAAAAAGGCAAAGTACCTCGGGGTGATACTCGACAAAAGACTGACTGGCGCAGCGCACATACAGCACGTGTCAGCAAAGGCCCGAAAGGTGGCCAGCAATCTGGCGCGCCTGATGCCAAGAGTCGGAGGAGTTGGAGAAGAAAAGCGCCACCTTTTGGCAACTGCTGCATAATCCGTCGCCCTTTACGGAGCACCGGCATGGGCAGACAGGGCACTTAGGACGGCATGCAACAGGAGGAAGCTGAGGTCGGCGCAACGGCCGGTGGCCATAAGGGTCTGCCGCGCATTCCGTACCGTGTCGACTGAGGCACTACTTGTCGTGTTCAAGATGCTGCCATGGGATTTGCTGGCCGAGGAGCGAGCAGAACGAGCGCTGGACGGTGATCTAGACCCCACACGGGCTAGATTAGCTACTTTGGACTCTTGGCAGAAAGAATGGGTGAGGGCAGCAGCTCCTGGGGGGGTCACCAAGGGTCGCTGGACCAAAAGTCTGATTCCGGACCTACGGCAATGGTACGACTGCAAACACGGCGAGCTATCTTATTATGCGTCCCAGGTGCTGACCGGCCACGGCCAGTTCCAGACGTATATGGTTAAGATTAACAAAGCTCAAGTCGACTCCTGCGTACTATGCGACTCGGGGAAACCGGATGATGTAGAGCACACTGCGCTGCATTGTGGGGCCCTCCGGGAAGCGCGGGACGCGGGGGCAGCCGCTGTGCGAGGTCGACCCGTCAACGAAGTCGTCACCCATATGATGACTTCAGCGGCGGCCTGGAAGAAGGTATTGCCCACTTTGATGCGATCATGTCCGCGAAGGTGGTCAAAGAGACTGCCAGGAGAGCTCGCCTTAGCGTCCACTCAGGCTCCGGTCGAGAGGGGGAATCTGTAGACGGGAGGCGGGTGGGTGATAGGCAGGACCAGGCTAGGCAAATACAGCAAAGGATTCCCCAGATGATGACTCTCGACGCACCCACAGGCGGGCGGGCTGCGGAAGGTATCAACGGCCTTCTTGAAGTCGCCGCCCCGCACCAAAGCGGGCTAGGGCGACTGTAGAAAGGCTGGAGTAGGGAGGAGAGGCAAACTGGCCACTCCCATGGATACGAAGGCGATGCCTAGCAGTTACCGTTCCCTGGGGGTGGGGGGGGGGAGGCGGGTGTTAGTGGGCTTGTGAGTCCCACACTAGTCACTGGCTGTGGTGACGCGTGTACATCACGATTCCCGTAATCCCCCATATTGATGCTGAGAGGTTTCAGCATATAAAAAAAGAGACAGTTTTACCAGTGAGTCTAAGATGCGGGGTATCCATTTTAGTAGCGGCAAACATCGAGGACACAATTGCTGGGCCTGGTGTCCAGGTAGCATCAAGGATGCCTAAACTCTTAACTACACGCGGTTTATTGAAGGGCAGGCTAAGTAAAGCCGATAAGAACTCGAACGACGTCTTGCCAAGCGGCGTAAAGACCCTCTCGTCTTTAGACAAACAATAGATACCCCGTTGAAACAATATTTCAAAGAAAAAACGAGCAATCCAAGACTGCGTAATGCAGATACCAACTTCTCAAGCCAGGGCATCAACTAATTTTTCTTTACGTTCAGGCAGCAATAGAACACCTATCGGTTCCAGGAACGCCCTGTTAACCATTAGGCGCCCCGTTAGCAGGTCTAATATACCTTAGACTGACACGAATGACCCCGTGATAAAGAAATTGCATTTCAGGGGATTCAGAAATATGACGCATTTCTCGGCGAATAGAAGCACTCTGCGAATCCAATATTTTTGAAAAGCTCTGGATCACACGGAGAATGGGCTTCTTGGATGCGCAGGAAAGATGTTGAGATGACGACAGGTGCGGCGTAGAAGCATTGGGCCAATTTAAATCTGTTGGGAATAAGAGGTGCTTCTCTCTTAATCTTGCAACGCAATCTGCATTTAAATCAAATGTGTCCACTAAACAGATACGTCTAGCTGGCCCCGACTTATCGCCGTCTATAAGTTTCGTAATTACCCTTCGATTCAAATCTCGATATTTCGGTTCCCGCTACTATCACGCGTGTTGGTACTGAATCGGGCGGATAAGTCATCTAGCAGTTACGAATGTCGTTACCGATGACGTTCGAAAGTGTTCCACTGTGAGACGATTTATCTTGCAGAAAGGCGAAGAATTACGCGGATAAATTATAACAGAAAAATCCATGCCAAGATGTCGTTAACATTTTCGACGCCTGTACGAAGCAATTCACACCGCTGCCCCGACAGCCTTGGGCACTACGCAAACCTGAATTCTAACCTGCCTGAAAGCAAGTTGAATGATTTTGACATGCCTTTCTTCCTTCCGTCTGCAGGCGAAGTATTGTAATAGGACCGCCGACTTAAGAGGGAGCTTGCATGGATACTTGCGGGTGCTTCGAAGGTATACGACGCTGTAAACATTTTCGCGCGAAACTAGCATGGAAGTGCGGACGTTTCGACACGCAGTTGGCCTTAACACGGCTAGAAGTAGGGTGCTTTTCTATATTCAGTTTTTGTGTTGTTCTATTTTCTTCCTGTATATATATATATATATATATATACATATATATTTTACATGTCATTGCTCGAGAGGCTGCTATTTTACCATCTATATATATATACATATATATATATATATATATATATATATATGTACATATATATATACATATATATTCCAATTATGTATATATATATATATATATATATATATATATATATGTACATATATATATACATATATATTCCAATTATGTATATATATATATATATATATATATATATATATGTACATATATATACATATATATTCAAATTATGCAGCTTTCTAAAAATACAAGAGCGTTTACGGTCGACAGTTTCTTGTTGTATTTTCCAAATAGTCCTACCACTAATCTCACATATATAGTCTGTGCATCTGTAGCGACAGCATAGGCTAGGCGTACCCTCTGCGTGCATGATTTGCGGCTTAGTGGCGTGTGTTCACTGGTGGAACGAACGTTTATCCGCGTCGAGACCCTTCGAGGGCAGGGCCATTCCACCCCGGGCCCCGGTCGATCCAGATCGAGGTAGCCTTAGTGGCCTATTACTACTATACGTGAACATGACGACGAACACATCGTAGCCTGGTCATTGTACTGTTCGGCCATGTGCCGACGGCCAACAGCTTGGCAAGCACGCCGCGCCCTGCCCTCTGGAGGGTGGCCTCAATATCGACCCGAACTTCAGTCATGACCGCGTTCGGGGTTGTCCGAGCAATCAGCCAAGCGCGGAGAAATCGCGACTCACTTTTCCACCATGATTAGACTACAAACTAGCCTCGCCACCTACGTTCTCTTTCTCTCTCCTCTTATTCGCGCGCTTTTTCGCCCCTCTACCTCTACCCCCCCCCCTCTCTCTATATATATATATATACATACCACGCACCTGTTTATATATACATCGTTATCTGTCTCGCTTGCGCGCACGGTATGACCACGTGGATCCCGCACATATAGTTCGATTTGCTCTAGTTCAAGTTTCAATATGATCCAGCTACGGAAATGCATATTAAAGAGCTTTAGTTCTCGTTGAAAATCATACAATGAAGCCGCACGTATAAAACAATACAACGATATACATATAAACCCATAAGACAAAATAAAACAGTGGCAATGCAGCAGCAATTCTGCATACGAATCATGCAATCAATAGACATTTGCACGACATTACCGTATGCTTTAAATTATATATATATATATATATATATATATATTGGAAACATGGCACTTAATTCGTAGAGTTACTGCCGTAAACCGTACATACTGAGCCGAGGAACAGAGCAAATTCCCTGTCGCGTGTCTCCCCCTGTAGACAAGAAAATATGTCTATGCCCGCTATTTTAAATTGACGACAACTGTTCGACGTAATGCCAGACTTTATGACCGAGACGTAAAAAAAACAACTTCCGAACAACTGCCGCCTGTTATTGCTGTGAAGTGTGCTTTGGCGATTATGAGTTTCCACTCAGCGTATTTAGACTCGAGAATGCTGTACCGTGTTGTGAGTCTGGGGGGCACGCAGAAGGGGCAGCCTCGAGGGCCAAATTTAGTGAAATTATGCATTTTCGCTACTATGAAGGTCTAATTGCTACCGGCTCGACGGCCGAGATATCTGCTGTCTACGAGCCTGCAACTGTGTGCGATTACGCATAACGATGCGGCGATTCACTCGCCATTGATTCGAGATTTGATGTGACATTTTAACCACGGACGGGTTGGCCTTCCTGCCAGAGAGCGGACACGGATAGAATTACCGGCTCTCATAGATTTAGTAGACACAGTTGGCACTCGACGAGAACCCATATATGGCACCTTTTCTCAGTAGCTCGATTCTGCCACCAACACAACACTGCCTCCACAGACAAAGAACAGTGTGAGAAAATGGCGAGCCCAAGCACGTGTCGGTGCCACAGCAGTCATGCCCAATATCGGGCTGCGTACCGTTATTTTGTAAAACTTTCTGCGGAGATAATAAGAATTTCGATAGCCTTCGATCGACCATTGGGGATGAAGCCCCATTTCAAATTTTACATTTCAATCAGTATGATGGATCCCGTGGCACACGTACAAAAGCTGCAGCAGACTCCGAAAAAAGAACATTCTTGAGAGGAACCCGTGTCGATCCGCGCGAATCGGTGCTGAAAGCCATCGAGATAGCGCTAGAAAACACCAAAAACGCATTTTGGAGGTGTGCGTCGATGCATGGATCCACCGTCCAAAAATGTATAAGAAATTGTGGAAATTACGTCGAATTCTACATAATAATTTTACTTTTAGAATTACAAACATCTCTCTCTCTCCTTCTCGCATGGATTCGAGGCAATCCCTACGCAGTAACCGATCTCTTGGGGTGAGCGGAGATGCGGGTTAACTGCACTGGCAAGTCCCAGGCTTGTCACCATGGCTGTAATGCTACAAAGTCAGGTTGAAAGGTTTCAGCAGGAAAAAAGCGGTCGAACGGGCGACACTTCCACCGGAAGAGTAACGCCAACCCCCTCTCACTCAGCCAGCCGGACAGAAGAACTGCTTGGGCTGGTGGCTCACACAGGTTATGCTGCAAGCCTGATTATTGTGCTACATTCCGACGTTTACTTTATATTTCTAGACTTACTGTTGTTTTTGTTGTTGCTGCGGTTGCTGGTGCACCACCGATACGATTGCGTTGCTGCTTTTATTGCCGCTACGGTTTCCATTAACTACTACTACGGTAACTGTTAATTACTACTATAGTTACCATTAAATACTACTACGGTTACCTTTAATTACGACTACGGTCACCGTTAACTACTGCATTTACTATTAATTACTTGGTTACTACTACTACTACTACTACTACAGTTACCATTAAGCATCGCAACAGGAATTCTGTTAGTTACTAATACTGTAACCATTAACTACCACTATGGTTACCATTCCTTTATAATATATTAAATAATTTTATAGTATATTACAATTATTATATATTACATTACACATATACAACTTCGGTTAGCATTAATCAACAATTACAAGTAAAACGATGTATGAAACACGGATGTTCTGTGAGGAGCGTGTGTGTGAAAATAATAATAAACTGAACTGAACTGAACAATTACTACGGTTATCAATAATTATCATTATGGTTACCGTAAATTACTACTATTACTACTACTAAGGTTACCATTAATTACTTCTTCTAATACTTCTGCTGGTGCTGCTGCTAATAGCATGACATTATCGTTGCGTTTCGGCGGCATATGTCATCCGCTTCATCTTAATTATGATCATCATCATCATGTATTATGTACCTTATAAAAATGATTAAGCGACAAAGCAGCGACCATGCCGGCGATGATCAAGTCAAAGTAAGGCCACCGTCGGGCCTGGCTGTTGGACCAGCGCCAGCTGCGATCCACGCACGGCTGCCTGGGTTGCCGGCGTGTGTGGCAGGTTGATGCCCAAACAAATATGGAACTAGCTATTTATTTTTCTATTACAATGAGACAACAAGATGAACAAATACGCCGAACTGACAAGAGCCCATAACTTCAGCCCAGTGGCCTTCGAGACCTTAAGACCACCGGGCCCCTGACTGAAAGACTAGTCGCTAAATTGGGCGAACGTTTGGAGATAACTACTGGGGAAAAGAGAGCCGTACAATTATTACGCCAAAGACTTTCCTTTGGCGTAAGAAGTGTGCGGCTGTCCAGCGGGGCAGCGCGATCTCAATTTTGAAATCGCTTGGCAAACCTTGGTGCAGACCAAGGCTGTTCTGGGCTAAAAACTAACACGTTCACTTACGCAATATTAAAATGCGAATTGATAGTAAATGATGAGACAACTAATACTACGCCTTATATAGGATCTGCTACAACTTTACTAATATTTTAGTCGATACTTTAATTCCAACAACAACGACAACAACTAATACAATAATAATAATAATAATAATAATAACGACTACAAAGGCACGGGTAGAGGCAGGCATCTATCCTCGCCTGTCGGTTTCACTACGCCTGCTTGTCGACGACCTTGGTCACGACGAGACGAGAACCTCTCGTGGAGCGGCGGGGGGGGGGCACGGGTCCAGAGAGTCGGTATCCCCTCGCTGCTCCCCCGAAATGACGTCACCCCTAGTGGGGCGCCTACGACTAGCTTCTGTGCTGCACTAAATTTACCTGCCTGTTTGCCGGCCACTACCGGCATAGCGGCACACGCGGCCTACAAAATACACGTAGGTGCATACATAAATAGATGCCCGATATATCGTATACAATCTCTTCCATATTGGCTCTTCTCCTTGTCCATTGTCAGTCCGTCCGTCCGTCTGTCCGCCCGCCCTCCATGCCTGTATGTCTCTCTTTTTGATCTTCAACTCCTGTCAAACTAGACACGCGTTTCTCTCTCTGCCTGTTCTTATTCGCCGCGCTCACTGTCTACGTGAACAATGTACTCGGCAACAGCAGCAAGCTTACGTTTGCCACCCGCCGGGGCCGGCACCAATGACGACACACCAATGTCGACGTCCTCTGCCCTCCTCGGCCAACGACTGACTAACTGTCACTGACACGGATGATTGTCGTCGTCATCATTACCACCACCACCACCACCACCATCTTCATGGTCATCACCACAATATTGTTATCGTGGTCGTGGTCACGATCCGCACAGACGAATCATTCGCGCGTGCTCCCGCCATAGAGTACGTCGTACAGCAGTAACAGGCAGGGCCTCCTCGAGTGAAAGTCGCCGCCTCGTACGCAGTGTCTCGCGTTGTAGAGATCAGAGTAGAGCCCGAACGACAGCTGGCGTCGTAACGCTTCAGATATCCCCAGTTCCCATGCAGTTTACAGCCTAAGTCAGCCGCCTACCGATTGCTGTTGTTTCATAGGCCCGACTAAACAGGGACCCAACAGCCTTCCCATGTGGTCGTATTGCGCCTCGTTGAGCGGCGCAAACAGAATACGCTCTTATAATTTGGCCGCTCCCCAATTAAAAACACTTTTTAAAAAGGTTGTTTTAATTCGAGACCGTCCCGCATCTCCTACGGACGAAGTTGGTTTTGGTGTGAGGCATATCTTAACGTACCGAGAGGGCAGACATGTTGAGATATCCAGGGTTGTTTCCCAACATTCCCTGTGGCAGCAACATGGCCACTGACTTTCAACTGCATGGTTTAATGTTTATTCTCAACGGGCATTGCTCAATGAACCTTTGGGCTCATTAACGGCGATCGAAAAGGTGGCACCCCGGTACATGATAACCGTGGCCACTCACCGCGCATTAGCCCTTCCTATACCACGCCGTCACAAAAACATCATTTCTCGATCAGCACTATGCCTGTTGCTGGCCATGGCATATATGTGTTGAGTAGACGTGTAAAAGCTATTGCAAAGCCGCTGCTGCTGCTGCTGCGGTTGGTTACGCTGTTGTTACGAGCAGGATCTTCCTCCCGAGTTGTTACCAAACAGTCCCTGTTATGCCTACAGTCTACCAAGCCCGCGTATACATGCCTTCCGTTAACTATCTGCTTAGTCAAGCCCGGTGGCGTGGTGGCATGCGTCTGCGCCTTGCAACCATAGAGACACATAGGTGCGCGGGTTCGAGTCCCACCGTTGCCCACCCATTTGTATTTATGGGGGTCCGTCTGTGAAGCAATGCGCAAAGCAGTCCCATGGACGTTAAATCTTGGCTGAGAGTCAGTCCCGAAAGGATTTTTTTAACTATCTGCTCAGTTTCGTTGTAGTCGGGTCTTGTCAGCGTAAAACAACCACGAGACTGACTTGATCGGCCCAGGATGACGAGGCTACGACGATACTAGCGTGACGGTACCAGCGTGCCCGATATGGCACATCTCGACGTTGGCGGGGATCAGCGCAGTGATACTGGGCTCTACACGTTTGGGCTCGTGTGCATTTCGTTGCTTCTTAGAGCAAGCGCGACAGTATGGCAACGCTAGAGGGGCGGCAACGCTAGAGCGGTGTGAAGCCTTGATAATTCGTATTGGCTTGGCATTTGGCCCGTTGTAAATCGCGTGTGCAGCAAGTAGGCTAACTGCTACCGGTAAATTTCGGCCGTGCGGAGAGGGAGGGGGGGGGGGTGAAGGTGCTAGCAGCTGTCCAGTCGACCAGGACAGGTAAAACCTCTTTGTGAAGTAAGAAATACTTCTTTCTCCTGTGTGGATTAACGCTGCAATCAGAAGCCAAATGAATCACTACGTATGCTTTAGGTTGGCAGCAGTATGGTCGTTTCTGGCGGGCTGTCGTTGCTCTCAACGTGTTCGGGCACATTTGACCTTTGCCAGCTATAGGAGTGAGAATACACGCTTATATATATATATATATATATATATATATATATATATATATATATATATATATATATATATATATATATACTACAAATGCTTAGAGTTGAGGGCAAATGTACCTTCCTGATACCGGATGTAACGGACGAAGTTCAATTCCCTCGTGTGTTCGATCTTCCACTGTACTCGCACGCAGGCAACCGCATTGAGGGGTGGTCGCAAATAGACAGCCGCACACACAGCAAGCAGTCTAGAGGCAGATGTGGTCGAAATCCGGGCCACTCTCCCGATGTCCTAACGCCTAATACCCCCTACTCCCCCTAGCGCGAGGGACTAAAGCCCAGGTGAACACGATGTGGCTGGTAGCTGACGCCACGGCAGGCAGATGCGAGCCGGAAAGTGAATTGTTGCTGCTGTTGTTGTTGTTGTTTTCCTTTAGTTCTAGAGATTTAGTTACTGCTAATGTTGTTACGGTCGTTATTATTGCTGTTGTTGCTGCTGTTGTTGTCGTTGTTTTCTTTAGTTCTAGAGATGTAGTTACTGCTAATGTTGTTACTGTCGTTATTATTGCTGTTGTTGTTGCTGCTGTTGTTATTGTCGCTGTTAGCTGGTCCCGTTCATGTTCACGCGTTCTATAGGTGAATGCGCTGTCATGTTGGTGTACGACTATGCGCTGCCATGTTGCCCGTGGAACCGTGCGCCACTATGTAGCTGTGCACTTGCGTACACAGCAAGCTACTTGTCTGTGGCTCTGCTAGTCTAACGACGTACAGGTGACGGCTGATCGCCGAAAGCGCAAAGTGCCGAAATCCCTGTGGGTGTGTATGTGGCCTGAGCCGGGTCGTGTTATCACACAGCTGGCTGGCTAAAGAGTGTCTTTCGTCTCCTCGTCAATCCAATTAGTCTCGATTAAGTGGTTACTGCTGTGACGGAAGCTCTGTGGATGTAAACGCGTAGGCAGGCGGCTTAAGCTTGGTTAGCTTAGGTACGAAGGTGTCCAGAGGAAGAAAACCTTATATTGGGATTTCTCTCCACCCCAAACAAGAAACACTAAACGCGCTAGAAGCCAAGTATGGTATCTCGCTCGCGAGTCTGTGTGCGCGATGTTTGTGTCAGTCTGTGCACATCGCCCTTAGGCTCGAAATCCTGACACGGTTGTCGTTTGCCAATTCCGACATCCGTCGATGTCAATGCGTCAGACAGAGTCGCCATCGTACATTGCTCACCGTATGCTGCTCGGTGTGTATTTTTGGGTAACATATTTGGGCAGCACACTTCGGAATAGGTGCAATCTATGCACAGACGTTGCAGGTTGCAGCAACACGCATGCTATATTGTACTTCACCAGTTAGCAAGATTATCAAAAAAAAAAAATAAATAAATAAATAAATAAAAAAAAAATAATAATAAATAATAAAAAAAAAATAATAATAATTAATATATATATATATATATATATATATATATACTCCCGAGCATTTGCTTAGCCAGATAGTATTGGCCAAATTTGACCACAGTCAAGCTTTCCCAGTGTGTATGTATCCCGTAACCGTTCTTAGCCATCGCCGTTCTGCGGTCGTAACGCTGGACGAGTCTGCGGTCTGCGGTCTATGATCGCAAGTCTACTGTCATTTACACCTGTCGCCGTCACTGCAGTACAGCTTTGCTGAGAAGACAATCTTGCTGCAACGGCACGAAAAGGCACCCCTCAAGGGAAGTGCCGCAAAGACATCTATAGTGCTCGCTTTGTCGTCTACCGTCCGACAGGTCTACTGCGTGTTGCTATTGTTGCTTACGGTCTCCATTGTTACGCGGTGTGCCCTCGCACAGGCCATTCACCTTGTGCGGCTCGCTAGAACGAGATGACAGTCTAACGTTATTCTCATACTAGCTGGACGGCATAGTCCGCTGTCCCGTTGGATTTCTGTCTAGCTTTCTGTCCTGTATCCGTCTGTCCGTTGACACGAATATATGGCACAACAAGGGCCATCGTTGAGCGCGGCCATGCCGTCCATCGCAGTAGCCAGTTCGTGCGGCGACAGCAGAACTCACCGGGCCGTTGTAGCCGCGGTGGTTGCTTCTACTACTACTACTACTACTACTACAATCTCGATCTTCACTGACTTAACCAAAATGAGGCTAACAGTTGAGGTCGCTAGGACGGACAAGGTTAGCAAACAGTGTTTGCTTACAGTATGACCACAATGCTGAATCTAAGAAAATGTATAGAATTTCCCGGCCCCTACATGATACCTCCGTGTATCTCCTCTCCTAGCGATTTTCATAAAACAAACATTATGGTGGTCGGATGATAATGCTTCATCTCTTTTTATTGAAACATCTGTGCTTCCCGATTTTTGCTTGTTCGATTATGACCGATTTTTAGTCTACTCCGGAATTCATCTTGTCTAAGTTGGGAATCATGCAAACCAACTGAAGAGTGGCCGGTCCAGGTCCTGAACCCACGACCTCCCGATTGCAAGGCAATGGCTTTGCCGCTAAGACGTCATAAATGTAGCGGTAACACCGCAACATTGTACACGTTTCTCGATATCCCAAAAAAAATGGTCTTTTAATCGGAATGTTGAATGCCCGTGGCAACACTGTCTTTGGTATGTTGTAACGTTTACGTATCTGAATGTGCTGAAATCAACCCTCTGGTAAAAAAGGCTGAAGTCGTCAGGTGTTTGTTGTCAGTGATGCCCGGTAGACGGGGGATTGGCGTATCGCGTCGTCGTATTTTCAGCGGATTATGTGCGAATCCAATTAAGATTAGCTATATATTAAAAATAAGACGACGGCTTCGAGTCTGGGGCTAGGGAGGGAGACGTCTTCTGTGGAGCGCGTGGACTGGCACTCCACTGCCACTTTCTTGTATGACATTCATTCGTTCACTAGTTACTTTTAAATACTGTATTTGTATCCTCGTCTATCAGCTGAATATTCTCATTAGAATGTGTATGTATACAGTCTAAACTAGATCGTCTATCTATTTTCCAATCAGTGACTCTGCGAGAAAGCCTAACTGAATTAGTGAGTCGAGGCTGGTGGCGTGGTGTATTCGCGTGCGTCGTGCGACCGGAAGAGACGCACGGCTGCACGAGTTCGATTCCCACCGCTGCACATTTGTATTTTTTCGGGTCCATCTTATGAAGAATTCCGAGAGCGACTCTGTGGAGAGTAAATGTTGGCTGGGAGTCAGCCCGAAAAAGTTTTTTAGATTAAATTAGTGCAGCAGCGGAGCCTGCGGAAGTCAGATCCGTAATCCTTCTAACAACGAAGATACCCTATTTTATAAGGTGACTGCTCATATCCAGGTGTTTCCTTAACAAACGGCGTAGTTTATGGGGGCTAGTGCGCTAGTCATGGTTGTCATCTACCGGGACGTCCCCGGTTCGATCCCGGTCGTTGACCAAATTTCCTTTGCGCCACGCTTATTGAGAATATATGATAAATCAAACTGATGGCAGTCAGCGGCCAGCTATCACTTGGACCGTTCGGGAAATCTTAGATATCTCAGCGTGTCCAAGCCCTTGGTGCATTGAAGATGTGCCTCACGGCGACTCTAAGTCTGTAGGGAACGGAGGATGATAAACCTCCTGAAAAACTATCTTTATTTCTAGGAGTCTTGTTGCCGAAAACGTATTTTTTTTTAATTCTGCGTTGACCCTAAATAGCTTTTAGAACCTCTAGATAACTATGATTATGGTGACTCTGTCGTCTAATCGTACGGTAGGCGGCGTTATCCTCAAGACGAAAACGAACAAGACTTGTTATTATGAAGCCTTGAGAAAGAGTACACTCTCTGTTCGTTCATCGCTGAGTCATCAGGCGGACAATCGGCCAGATCGACGAAAAATCAAACGAAAAAAAAACGATTCGTAGCGTTCCTAAAGCAGGCAGCATTGCCTTAAAAGTTCAGCACGACAACGCGAGAATGATTCATGACGCGCTTCCCATGGTGAAAGATCTGAAGGGAATGATGTGTTTGGAAGAAGTTTTTAAGACATTTACCGGTTGCCACCAATTGTTAACAAAATAAATGCTAATTAAATCATATTACTGATAATTATTATACATTACGGGGTCGTTCAGGGATTAAATCATTGGGATTCATCTCATTGCCACTATTATCGCTCATGTTAGCTCTTCGGAAACCGCTGTACCCGCGGCCGTCACCACAATTCGTATGTTGTTGTCGTCGTCGTCGTTGTCGTTTTTGTTATTGTTTGTGTTGTTATTGTTGTTGTTGTTATCGTTCCTGTTGTTGCTGTTGCTGTTGTTGTTGTCGTCGTCGCTGTTTTTGTTGTCGCTGTTGTTGTTGTTGTTGTTGTTGTTGATGCTGTTACTCTAGTTGCAGTTACTGCTAACGTTGATGCTGTTATCCTTGTTGCAGTTACTGCTTTTGCTGGTGTTGTTGTTCACAGTATCGTAGTGGTTGTTGTTGTTGTTGTTGTTGTTGTTGTTGTTGTTGTTATTGTTGTTGTTGTTGTTGTTGTTGTTGTTGTTGTTTTTTGTTGTTGTTGTTGTTGTGGTTGTTGTTGTTGTTGTTGTTGTTGTTGTTGTCGTCGCTGTTGCTGTCACTGCTACTGTTACTGTTGTTGTGGTTCTCGTCGATCGCGTTGCAGGCTCTGTGCATTCTCTGGGAGACAGTTCAGCTGCTGGACGCGATTAATGCAACGGTCGTGCAAAAATCGAACGACGGCCCGGACATCCAGCAGTGGTTCCAGCGCGGCGTGCCAGGCGGTGGGCTCTACAACGACAATGCGCGCTATTTCCACTATCACCACACGAACGCCGACACCATGTCAATGATGTCAGCCAACGCCCTTGATCGCTGTACGGCTGTCTGGGCGGCGGTCGCCTACGTGCTCGCCGAGATCGAGACGCGGATCCCTCACGACTCGGTGTCAGCCTAGCTGCCGCCGACGACGATGACGACAACAGCAACGACGACAACAACAATAACAACAACGACAACAGCAACAACAGCACAACAGCCACAACAACAACGACAACAACGGTGAGACCTGAGGGCGAACCCGAATATAATCGATCAACCGTCGGAGAAAACGTCGGACAAGGGGAAGAAAGGACGCCTACGACCACCGTATCCAGATGCGGACTGCCAGGTGTAGGACAAAGATGTGGTCGTCGTCGTCGTCGTCGTCGTTGTTGTTGTTGTTGCTGTCGTTGTTGTTGTTGCTGTCACCGGCATTCTCGTTATTATCGCTGTCGTTTAAGAGGGCCGTTAGAGGGCGTGATGTTTTTCTTCGAAAAAATTCACCATCTGCGGTAACAGTATATTCAGCAGCAACGATACGGTACAACAACCACAAAAAAAAGACGACAACAACAACAATGATGATGATGATGATGATGACGTCGACGACGACGACGTCCACGACGCTCTCTTTATGCATAATAGCAGCATATCGAACCAGCGCAAAAAGTGTCCGCCTCCAGATCCTGAGGCCAGGATACGAAACACATGGGGAGAAACGGTAAGGAAAGGAACAAGATATATCCTAGATAGGGCAACATTGTATGCTAGCTGGGTCACTGGGCCAGCTCGTTTGTGGTTGCTGGTCGACCTCATGTGGAGTAGGTATGTTCGGCACGTGCCAGGAACGATTACTCCGTTGCCGTTTTGTTGTTGTTGTTGTTGTTGTTGAGAAGTGTGAATTGTGCAAATTGTACAGCAGATGGCAAGAGCTGGGTGACTCTCTCACAACGGGGTTTGGAACTGTACCGATGGATTCTGAGGTAAAGTTGTGGGGTTAGAGTGGCCTCGGGGCGTAGGGGATAGGCCGGGACAGCGGGGGAGACCGCACCTGCTACAATGAGGTGATCGTCCGATGATCACTTCAGCGAGGGGATCACGTTGAGAACATTCGACGGACGAAAAAAACACATGAATAAAGAGAGCGATTCGAGGAAATTGAGACAGAACACGTACGCATATCCAAGACGAGGAACACCTGCGGCAATGTGAGTGCGAATTTATGTATGCAATGGAGTGTAAATCTATATATATATATATATATAGGTGGTGCCGTCTGCGCCGGCATTTAAACACTAAGGCTCATTCTTCATATAGTTTTTCTAACTTTATCCACCAATTAGTTGAATGACATGTGTTATTTTCCGTGCCATTGTCTTATATATATATATATATATATATATATACATTATGATTTTATTTATTCCTTAGGTATTATCTGGTTTATTCGTCAGCGGTTCAGCTCTAAATCTCTGTTGGAGATGATAAATATCATACGATTCTGGCATGGTTTACGTTCGCACTCGGTCGTCGTTTTACGATACCAATTTTCGTTCCTCTAAGACCTCTACGAAAAGTGTGTCGAGGCCAACAGATAGCCAGGCCGGTTGCGACTAGTGCGGTGGACTACTAGCACTGGTTTTAGAAAATTGGCTTTCATTTTTGTGAATTCTTCCTTTCAAGTTTGCTTTGGATAAGTGAGGCCATATGACCTTTCTCCCGTAAGCAGCGGTCGGTGCAATCAATTAAAAAAAAAAATGAGGTTGCTGCCCAGCGACAACAGATGAGGCTCTATGATGCTGTGCTAACAGAATGCCTTTGCGAGCTCTTTTCTCAATATGTTTAGTAACATTTAATCCTCATGCTTTGAGAAGACTTCTCCAAGGAATAAAAAAAAATGCTGAGCAAGTTATATTGATGCTGCACCTCAAGCAAAATTCATCTCTTTTTTGGCGAGCTTCAAATTTTGATAATTTTATCACTCGAGGAGTTAAGACCAACAAAGTTTGCAATGATGCAAGCGATTGCTGCGGGTGAAATCGACTCAGGGCGTAGAGGACAAGGTCATCGGCATACAAAGGTGCCCTTACTGGCGAATGGAGCTGCTGAATTTTGAAGTCGAACCCTTGTGGTCCAATTAATTGAAGTGTGTTTACTTATCCCGTCTTCGATAACTACTGGCCCTCTCTGTAGCACAGCCTGTAACGGTTTTAGTATCACTGTTGGAACATCGTATAATGCTAACTCCTCGAAGATTAGTGTTCGTGGCATTGTGTCGATAACCGCGTTAAGTCTATAAAGACGGTAGAGAAATCTTCGTTTATTTTGAAGGACCGTTTGAATGCTGTTAAGAAGAAGGGCGCAAGCCGTTATCGCCGAGCTCCCATCTGCGCCTAAGACCGTTCTGCTGCTCTAACAAGCACTCGGTAGTTTCTAAAATATACTTGGCGGGCCGGGCCCGTTCACTCGCGGTTTGCTACAGAAGGTCGGGAAGCGACTAGGTCTAGCCAGCGGTGATAGGCCAGCGGGCGAATTTCTCAGACAGCGTCTGTCGCTGGATGTGGAACGGGGCAACGCGGCTTCGGTCCGGGGAACCCTCCAGAGATGGTTGGTTCCTACATTGGACCCTTCGTAAACGTGCACACGTTCGCAGGGACCCAATTGTCATGTTCCCACCGTCGGTGATTAATTACAATGAATAAATATTATTCTAAAATATATATATATAGTGTTTTAGAGATTATTTTTTTGGGGTTCGCCCCGTCGTTAGGGGCGCACGCTGTCTAATATAACATTTTGTATTTGTGTAGCATAGACTTTGATCTTTAGCGTAAGTTAGAGAGATATAGATATGTCCAGTAACAGCGGGTTAAGTCAATCGTAACGTTTAACCGTTGCCGCCTTCGGCTTACTGCATGATGATGTACTGTGAGCGCCACTGCGTCACTGGAAGATGTTCCGTAGTACCAAAGAACGGAGTGTTTACTTACGGATTTTTATATTCGATGTGGGCATGCTTGGCGTTTGTGGCAAATATATCTATTGCAGAGCTATCTTACGGAACTACGGGGGTAGGAGGGTTTCTCCGCTGTGGAGACCATCCACATACTGCGGGACGCTGATAAGTGCGCCTCTTCTAACGTTGTTCGGTTTGTCGAAAGCACAGTTGGTTTGCTAAAGTCAACTTTATGCAAGGAAATACTAGTGTTTCCAATAGATTGGGAATAGCTTTCGGGTGACTGGAATATCTTGCATTTATTTTTAAAGCAGGAGCTCCCTGCAAGTACAACGTTGCTGTTGTTCGTGTATGACTCTCCTATTACACTAATCGTATTGTTAAACAATACAGCAACGTCACCGCTTGCTCTATCAGAACCTTCAGTCTGTTGCTCAAAACTTTCTACCAGATACTAACTGAAAACCACAGTTTGTTCCGTGTCCCAGGTCTCAGTAAGCACCAGTATGTCGTATTGTGTAGTCATAGTCAGGGGAAGGAAGTCTAAAGTTGAAAGAAGGGATATAGTTGGCTTCGCTGTTTCTGGCTGGGTTCTGTCAGATTTTTCGCCCATGACACTATATTCACGCGCGGCTTGATTAGGAGTGCCCTATATAAAACATATCCGCCAGTGTCTAGAATCGCCTCAACCGTGGAAACACAAAACGCTTCTCGTAAGGATAATTCGATTTGGTGACGAAGCGTATCTTCAGTTTCGTTATTTTTAGGACGCTTCTTTGTCTGCAAGAAGCCAATTGATCCCAACACCTGCGAGAATAGAGATGACATTATTTTGCCAATTGTACTGCTTTCATGGTAGAAGGGATAATCTTTTCCATGATCGATTGGATAAGGCCATTACAATTGTTGTGCCGCGAATGGCTTCTTTTCCGCCGGCAATGATTGATTTTCAAGCTCCTTTCTAACTCTCTGCCGGGACCTTGGGTGTTTTAATCTCATTACATTTTAATCGTATTATATATAAGAAGTTTATCACCAAAATGACTTACGTACGCACGTCGTTGTGTAAAGGCCATGTACGATATGTCTGGCTACAAAGTACTGTATAAAGATTTTAACCAGATACTTTTACCAGTACAAGGCACACATATATATGTACCAAAACAGTGCATTCTATTTGAATTCTGCTCGAGGCACATTGTGTAACTGGGCTAACCTTGGGTTAGAGAACCCGTAATCACACGTTCGCGCGGAGGCAATTGTCAGTCCAAAGCATTCTAACATGTATTCTATTCTTCATTGAAATAAATGGATACGTTGCATTTGGCTAACAAACGGCGGGCTGTTAGGTCTGCCCGAGGCCCTATACTTTTCGAGCTGAGCCCCAGCTAAGATGTATCATCCATGGGCTGCTTTCCGCATTGCTTCATAGACGGACCCCCACAAATACAAATGTGCAATGGTGGGGCTCGTTCCCGCGCACCTTTATGTCTCCTCCGATTGCGAGAATGCACCCACCACGCCACCGGGCGCCGAAGCCCTGCAGGAGTTTTCACCACTGAAATTACGATCACTGCCTTCATTAGCCGTTGAACGCTTAGCTTTCCTGATAGTAGTCAATCAGTCAGTAACCCTTCGGCCAAACATAAGATTGTTGAGATGTGGCTGGTAAGACGGTAGACAGTATATATGTCTGATTGTCTGTTTGTTCTACATTCGAAGCAGCCTTGACTCGATCGCATCCAGAGCTAAGGGCTGGATCGCTTTCTCGGCATGTTAATAATTGTTGAGGTTGTCCTTGTTGTTGTAGTAGTTGTTGTTGTTGATATTGTACCTGCTGTCTGGGGGGGGGGGTCCTAACTACCCCAACATCCTCAAGGAACAGCGTTGCCGGCTGTTGCCCAATAGCCTCGGTCGCTGTCACTTGTTTTCGCCCTTCCCTTACTTTCTCCCTTTTCCCTTCACGTTTTTCCGTGGCCATTGGCGTGTCTGTTGCCTTGTCTCGGTCTGTTCGTTCCTGACGGAGGAGAGGAAAGCACCTCGTAAAGCAGAACGCCCTTGAGGGCGTGCTTTTTGCCTGCCGCCTGTACAACCGCTCGGAGATGACGATGACAAAGATGACAGAAGAAGGCAACAACGACAACAACAAACAACAACGACGCGACGACAACAAACAGCCTAGTTCTGCACGGCCAAATACACCATAGTATGTCGATAGGTTGACACACATACACCGTCAGCTTGTTACTGCGCCTGACGATCCCCACGCCTTCCCGTCGCCACCGCCGGGGTTAAGGTGAGAAGCCCGTCGGAACGTGGATTGTGGTGAGGAGCGGAGTGGACAACCCCCGATCGATTTGAGCTACTTCTCTACCTACCACCTGCTGTGTAGGTCGATGTGTGTCGCGTCGATTTAAAACGAACAATAGCTGCCCGCTGCAGTTGCCACGCTAAGTAAAGACGTCTAGACAAGCTGATTCACTGATTCCGTTCTATCCCTGGTGCTAGGTGTTGTGAACGAGTTTATCTAAACGTACGCATTAGATTAACACACAGCAGGCATATACATACCTTGTTGAACCTTTCAGCATCTACCTAAATTAATTTTGCTTGATGGTAGGCTTTTTGAATGTGTGCACTTGGAACTGTTTGCAAGTCTAGTTACAGTT